>CM077214.1:13953153-14328153 GCA_039654625.1 Rhinogobio ventralis
CTCATCATTGTTCACAGGTGTCCCTTGTCCGGTCATTAGTCCATGTGTATTTAAGCCCTCATGTTTGCAGTGTGTCTTTGTCTGATATTGAATGTTGTAACCCATTGTTTGGTGAGGTCGTTGCTGTGTTAGTCTAGTTCATGTCAAGTCTGTTCATGTTATATCAAGTCTTTTGTTTATTGTTTTGCCAAGCCTTTGTTTTATGTTTATAATTTTGGAATAAAGACTGCACTTGGGTTCTGAAACTTGCCTTTCAGTGGGCGAGTGTTACAGTATTGTATTGTTATTGTATTAATATTTCTTAATATTTGTGGTTTTACTGTATTTTTGATCAAATAAATTCATTAATGTTTCTTTGTGCATTGTGTGACAAATAATGTAAAAGGCATTAAAATCTGAGAAATTTGAAAAGGTCAGCAGTAGTTTACATCCCTGGAAATTAATCTCCGTCGTTTAACATTTTTTAATCATTAACAGTCGGGAAATATTGCTGTATTGACTCGTCATGTTCAGCTGTTTATCTTACCTCGGCTCGCATTCAAGTGCTGCTTGGTTTGACAGTAAATCCTGCATCCTTCGATTTGCTTGGATATCTCAAACATTTTGACATTGACAAGCACTTTTAGACCACTGACACTGATCAGGCTAAATAGATTAGAGTTTTGCCTCAAGTGGGCCATGCGGGCCATTCGTCTGGGCTGACGGAAGGATACAGACTACATAATTTTACTATAATTTATTCTTCATATATATATAAAATGCCCGGTGCTCCAGATGGCCAGTCCGCCAATGCCCTGCTTCATGTTTGTCAATCAACTGTATGAAATGTAAGATAATCCACATAGGTCTGGGTGCCATAACTAATGAATTAAATTAGTGTGTTAAATCAACAGCCCAAAGTCATCTATATTTGTGCCATTCAGCCAGATATATTATTCAGAGGATCATTCATAGAGTAAATCATATGAACAGCAAAACATTTTCTGTTCATAAAAGCATAAAGTTAAATGGATTTTTAATTGCTGTAAATGGCAAAAACCATATGCTAACAATATGTAAACATTCTTCCATTTATGTTGGCCTTCTCTGCACTTTTAAAGGATAGTATAGTGAAATGAAGTTTAGTGAAGTAGTGTAGTGTAGTGAAGCCAAATGATGGAGAAAGGAGGGAGAAACAGGATCATGAAATGTTGCAAGCTGGAATCGAACCCAAATCAACCACACAAGCACCACAGCTCAGTATTTCAGAGCACATGCGTTAACTAGACATGTAGGAAACATTCTGGGGCTTGCTTAGAGCCCTGGAACTCACTCAATCAGTTGTGCTGCTTTCCAATTCACCTGCTTATATACTATGCACAAAAATATGTACTCTGTGAAAGCAGAAGAGCACGTAAGTTTTGGGATATGCTACCACGTCATAATTACAACTTTAAAGTCGGCGCAAAAAGGAAATTCTTTTTTCCAATAGCATATTATTAGTCTTATTGTGAACGATTCATCCATGCATTTGTTTCTTTTTTGTAAAAACGGATTCTCTATAGTTGCTTTCTACTCTGGGACAACATATACTTAAATGTTTATCACTTTTAGCAGTGTTGTATGTAACTTCAGAGGGTTTCCTGTAAAATGACACCAAAATTGTGTATTAAGACCACTGTATGTGGGTATGGGAACCTTTTCAGTTTGGGTAGGCCAAATCCAGGCAGAAAATCCCCAAAAATGGTCCCAGGAGGTTAAACACAAAAATCAGGGGCTAAAATGTCTGTCTGTCAGTACCTCAGTCTCTAGTGATTGTATCTCGCGTGGGAGCTCCACAGCATGGCGGGTAAAGTAATCCATGGTGATGGCGTCGTTCCAGTAGCTCAAGTTGTTCTCCTGAGTAGCTGACTTCTTCTTTTTCCTCAAACAGCATACGGTAAGTAGCACGGCTGAAGATAAAAAGACATGAATTAAAAGATTTATATTTAATATCTAACTCCATTTTAGCATTAAGACCACATCAATAACTTCTGAACTTTGTATGATGTGTTTCAGAAAGTTGTAAACAAAAAATACTAAGCCACAAAGGGAATATTATGTTATCCTGCTTCTTTGAAAAAGTTCCTGTCAGAAATGATGACAGAAAGCTGGAGGAAGTGTGATATTGGTTACTCACAGCATGAGGAGACAGGCACACTAATGGCAAGAACCAACCACACAATGTCCATTTTGTCCAGGCAGATTGTGTATTCTTTGTGAGGAGGACCCAGCGCAGGGCCCGACTGGTTTCCAGACCCCCATGGGCCTTGTGTGGTGGCTGGGACCTGCCTATTCATGAAGCTCCCGCTAGCTGTGGAGGGTGCCTCTGATGTGTCCGACTCATTCGCTGCAGGCCATGAGGCTCCAGTGCTGTTGATAATGACTGTGACATTAGTCAGGTAGACAAGAGAATCATTGGTCATTTTGGTGGTTTCATCCCTACCACCTTGGACTTCCACAGAGCTTTCACTCTCCACTAAAGTAGCGGGATTGGATGTGGTAATGTGGTTGGAAGGCGGGGGTAGAGCTGGGGAAGGAGACTGGATGTCAGTTTGTGCCAAAGCCTTTCCCACTGTTTCCAAAGGGAGAGTGGGATTCTCTGTTGAAGACACGTCGCGCAATGTAATGGTGTGGTGTGGAGCCGACTGATAATGTACAGGATCAATGGGGTCTTCTAGTCCCATCTTTTCAGTGTCTGGGGTCTCCAAAAGGCCCTTGGCACCAGGGGCCACAACACTTTCAGTCCCTGAGAAAAAAGAATGACCCGAGCCAGAATTTGTGGTTTGGTTTCCACCGTCCAACCCAGTAGCACTGATCTGATTTCTATGGACCAAACCTGAGGGCTCAAACCGGTTCACTGGCTTCCTACTGATTGTACTCGGCTTATTGGTATTAGTGCTAAAGTTCTGGTCTTGGGTTCTGGGGGTGAAAAACCCAGAGGTTTTTCTATTGAACATACTTCCAGAGGTCAGTTGGGGCGCTTCTGCTTCTGGAAGAGGGATTTGAGGTTGTGCCTGATCCCTGGGACCAAAAAGATGGACCCCTGCTGTTGATGTCTGAACTATGGCAGAAGGTACAGTGGTTTTCGGTGTCGGGAATGGGTGGACAGTAGTGGGTCTACGGATGGCTTCTAGAGAGGCCAGTGCCTGGTTGTGCAGATCCCCAGTGCTGGAACCCTCCTGCCAGCTAAAGGGCCCCGGTAAGAGGGAGGCGAGGGTTCTGCTCCTTGATGACATGGAGACAAGTTCCCGAGGCGTTTGGCTGGGGTGAAGCTCCTCTGCAGAGAACACCAGCCCAACTGGCACAAACAGAATCAGTAGAACACCTGAGAAAGGAAAACAAAGTGAGAGGAATGTAGACATAATTCTTTTATGCAAAATACTGAATCTCATCACACCAAGGAAACATTTACTTCAAGCTTTATTAGTCCATAATGAGGTTCTTACAGGACCATTCAGAGATGAGTCAAGGAACAGTTTTGAACAGTCTGAATGCTGGTATGGTCACAAATGGTCGGGACCCTGCTTTAAGGTTCAAAATTGTGTTTTGTGTCCCCACTTCATACACATATATATATCTTATATCACCAGATGATCAGAGTGAGGTCACTGTTTCATCTGCATGCCATTTTAGTTGCTATAGAAACCAAGATTCAGCTCTTAGAAGATGGAAGGCAGTGAAAGATGAGAGAAAAACATCACAAACAATATCAAGAAGACATCTGAGTCTGAGTCAGTTCAATACCAGCTATTGAGTGATTGCCATTGTTGTATGTCACCTGTAGGTGTTCAAAATGTGATATTCTTTATGAGAAATGCGTTTCATGCTATACACACAGAACCCCTCTAAGCCTCTGGTTTTATCTAACAGTCAGACCAAAGCTAATCACTCTGATTAGCAGTGGTGTCAAAATGACATTATGACACCACTGATTGCACCACAAAAACAAACACAATCCCAAACCCTTCACTACTGACTAGGGTCCAATTCTCAATATTAACTAGTTGCTGATTAGGATGCATATTACTAGGATATTGGCTGTTTATTAGTACTTATAAAGCACATATTATGTATGACCTTATTCTACATCCCTTAATTCTACCCAATAACTAAACTTAACAACTACCACACAAACTATTAATAAGCAGTAATTAGGAGTTTATTGAGGCAAAAGTCATAGTTAATAGTGAGAATTGGACCCTAATCTAAAGTGTGACTGAATTACTATTATTTATAAATTCTATACATACACATTTATATTTGTAATATACTATTTATATTATATATTATATTATTTATATATTATCATTATTAATTGTATATATATATATATATATATATATATATATATATATATATATATATATATATATATATACACTCACCTAAAGGATTATTAGGAACACTTGTTCAATTTCTCATTAATGCAATTATCTAATCAACCAATCACATGGCAGTTGCTTCAATGCATTTAGGGGTGTGGTCCTGGTCAAGACAATCTCCTGAAGTCCAAACTGAATGTCAGAATGGGAAAGAAAGGTGATTTAAGCAATTTTGAGCGTGGCATGGTTGTTGGTGCCAGACGGGCCGGTCTGAGTATTTCACAATCTGCTCAGTTACTGGGATTTTCACGCACAACCATTTCTAGAGTTTACAAAGAATGGTGTGAAAAGGGAAAAACATCCAGTATGTGGCAGTCCTGTGGGCGAAAATGCCTTGTTGATGCTAGAGGTCAGAGGAGAATGGGCCGACTGATTCAAGCTGATAGAAGAGCAACTTTGACTGAAATAACCACTCGTTACAACCGAGGTATGCAGCAAAGCATTTGTGAAGCCACAACACGCACAACCTTGAGGCGGATGGGCTACAACAGCAGAAGACCCCAACGGGTACCACTCATCTCCACTACAAATAGGAAAAAGAGACTACAATTTGCACGAGCTCACCAAAATTGGACAGTTGAAGACTGGAAAAATGTTGCCTGGTCTGATGAGTCTCGATTTCTGTTGAGACATTCAGATGGTAGAGTCAGAATTTGGCGTAAACAGAATGAGAACATGGCTCCATCATGCCTTGTTACCACTGTGCAGGCTGGTGGTGGTGGTGTAATGGTGTGGGGGATGTTTTCTTGGCACACTTTAGGCCCCTTAGTGCCACTTGGACATCGTTTAAATGCCACGGCCTACCTGAGCATTGTTTCTGACCATGTCCATCCCTTTATGACCACCATGTACCCATCCTCTGATGGCTACTTCCAGCAGGATAATGCACCATGTCACAAAGCTCGAATCATTTCAAATTGGATTCTTGAACATGACAATGAGTTCACTGTACTAAAATGGCCCCCACAGTCACCAGATCTCAACCCAATAGAGCATCTTTGGGATGTGTTGGAACGGGAGCTTCATGCCCTGGATGTGCATCCCACAAATCTCCATCAACTGCAAGATGCTATCCTATCAATATGGGCCAACATTTCTAAAGAATGCTTTCAGCACCTTGTTGAATCAATGCCACATAGAATTAAGGCAGTTCTGAAGGCGAAAGGGGGTCAAACACAGTATTAGTATGGTGTTCCTAATAATCCTTTAGGTGAGTGTATATACACAAGTATTAGATTTTTTATCATATTTAATAATATCTTATATTGTTCATGTTCATTTATTAGTTTTAATAATTTGTTAATGGTTCTTCAGAATACACGGATACTCCTGAATGGTCATCAGTAGAGAAAGATTCTTTTTCACCCATAAGGTGTTACAGTACCTTCCAACAGAGGATAACTAGACAATGCTAACCAGCCAAAGGAAGATATAGCATGCATATCAGGGCCGTTGTAGAGACAAATTTGCCCCCTGAAATCGTGTCTCCTTTAGAACCCCAAGCGATCCCATTGGTTAAAATTGCTCTTAATAGGTACTCTCTTTAGCGCCTGATTACAATTCCTACAAAATCATGTTATAATAAATGCTGTTTATCATAACTGAGCAAAAACATAACTACATAACTACGTTATAATGACCATTTATTTCTGTGTTAGTTAGCTTATGTACTAGCATAGCATACAGATAAGCGATTAGCCTAATAGCTTAGTTTATACATCTGCACTTAACCTACATGTATATTCGCATTACATAGTAAGCAATGCGTATTTTAAATTAATGTAATTTGTATATTCTTAGGATAATCATTAACTGACAGCTTGGGGAGACCCGATTTTGAGGGAGGATCCGATTTGTCATGACACCGTAACCAACATAGGCATTGAGGGGGCATAGGCATTAATGTTGCTCTCCATTACGCACCACTCTCTTTGTTGTTAGGATGGCAGACATGTAATGCGGTCTAACAGTGCTCGTCAATGTCAAAATGATGGCCAATCAGATCAAAGAAGCCGGGGCTTAAAGGTGGGGTAAGTGATATTTGAAAAACGCTGTTTGAAAGTTGGTCGGACTGACACAACCAGACACGACAACAAACGTGTAGCCAATCAGCATTAGGGGGCGTATGATGGTGGAGGAGAGAGAACGAGCATTTAAAAAGACTGTTGAAAGAGAGATGCCTGAGAGACATTACAAAAGAGAAAAGCTCATAAGAATATCACTGGAACATGAAGGGTTATGATCAGGAAAGAGCTGTAGGACTCACATTAATATTAGAAAAGCTTTCACGCTCTGGAGAGAGCTAAGCGGGAAGGCCTGAAAACAGCCGTGGAGGTTGCTTTGATTCCGCTCCATACATTAGTGACACTGGTCTGGAGCTGTTGTACTGTTGACTAACTAACAACGAACTTGCTTGTATTTATTCTTGTGTACTTTATGTTGATTTTTTGTGCTTCCTTGTCGTTCGTTCATCATCTTCACTTTATTTTTTGTGAAGCATTATTTTGTTGCGCTTCTGTTACGATAAATAGACATCCACTCTTGCATTGCGTGTGTAACGGAGGTCAGCTAGTGAGAGTTGTTCAGGCTGATGACTGCTAAAGAATGCAGTGTTTACTGTTTAGCGTCCTTGTTAGTGCACCTCGCATGCCAACGATCGGGGTTCGACTCGGAGCAGGGCGGTTAGAATTAGAGCTTGAGCTTTGGAGGCGGAGGCGGAGCAATAACGAGAGGGGTGTGTTTGTTTGGGTTGATTTCAAATATCAACAATGTTCAGCAACGACTTAGAAATATTGCTTACCCCACCTTTAATGTTCACTGAAGATGAGTGTGAATACCAACGCAACGCTTTTAGTTTAAGAGTGTGTACGTGGTAAGATATAATATTTGACAACTGTTTTACGATGGATATTTTTAACAACCCACAGTAACATACAGTGATGCAAACTACTCAACATTTTGAATTTAAATGATGTAATTCATAACTGTAAAATTTTTTACATATTAGACATACTAACAAGAGTAAATGTGTGCATATTTTTAAATAAAATATTATTTGCAAAGAGTTTAAATGGACTACTTCACAACTATATAGGCTATAATTAGACCTAGAACTTCTTTTACCGTTCTTGTTTCTTCTTTATCTTAATCTTCTTTATCTAAATCCCTTGTCATCCTTTATTTTAAAAAAAAGTAACTTAAAAAAAATAAAAAAATAAATTAGGTCCCCCCCCAATGTTTAAGACATGGTTACAGCCTTGTTACACATACTAATAGGAGAAAAGGTCTATACAACAGGTTTACTGACTGAAACTTCTTTTCTATGATTACCCTGTTGCACTGATCAACAACAGACAGCAAGTTGACCGTGTAAATGTTTAGTGAATCAGGAGTTTCCTACCAATCATAAGCCACCCATGCTGAGAAAGCTGTGAGAGAGTTAAACAGACAGTGTTTCTTTCAAGCCCCAAAGCTTAATTACCATATCAAACATGAGCATGCCCATGCTAGAAAACTACATGACATGCTATGATGACAATTTCACCATGCTGATTTCTAAGTTCTCTACCACAGTACATAAGCTTTGAATGTATTTGTCATGTCCATGTTTTTTGGAATCAAAAGGTATTACATCTCCCATCCAGCCATTCCAATCCAATGCAGCATTAATAAAACATCACCCTGTAAATTTCACAACAAAGTGGCGCGCTCAGATCAGACACAAGCTCTCAAGCTCGCTCCCCTCTGCACACATCCTCAGACTCCCAGAGCGTTTAACAAGCCGTGGATCTGAAGGTTCACACAGTCACTGAAATCATCTGAACATCAGCTCCCTGGTCCAATGTAAACATACCGCTTTCCTATTAGCAGAGTCATGTTTTATAATTTATCATTTCAAAATTGTTAAAAGTTTAGAAATGGCTTTCAAGTCTCTTAGCATCAGAAAAATCTGTTGATTACTCAGTAGTTCGTATTGACTTTTTATTTTGGTATTTTGGTGGCTTGTCTGTTCCCACTGGTTTGTGTTCAGTTAATACGGTATTTGAATGATCAGTCAAAATTATGCATTATATATAAGCAAATGAGAAAATCAGAAGCCAACAAACTCAGAGATCACATCATTACAGACAAAATACAAGCATACTAGCATGCTAATTTACTATTTTTGCCAAATGGAATAGTATACATATAGGAAGTACAGAAAATTGTGGAATTATGTAGAATTACTGTCCAGTAGTAATGAGTACAGATAATTTTACAGACATAATTCTAAATATATTTATTTCTGCACTTAAGATCCTCAAAAAACTCTTAAATATCTTTCAAATATTTGGTACTACTAAGGCAATCTTTGAAAAATCCACAGCTTGAGCAGACTCCCAGAAGTAGCGTAACAGCATCCAGTAAGATTGACTATTTCATGCTGTTTTTTTTCTTGTGTGCAATATACACTCACCTAAAGGATTATTAGGAACACCATACTAATACTGTGTTTGACCCCCTTTCGCCTTCAGAACTGCCTTAATTCTACGTGGCATTGATTCAACAAGGTGCTGAAAGCATTCTTTAGAAATGTTGGCCCATATTGATAGGATAGCATCTTGCAGTTGATGGAGATTTGTGGGATGCACATCCAGGGCACGAAGCTCCCGTTCCACCACATCCCAAAGATGCTCTATTAGGTTGAGATCTGGTGACTGTGGGGGCCATTTTAGTACAGTGAACTCATTGTCATGTTCAAGAAACCAATTTGAAATGATTCGAGCTTTGTGACATGGTGCATTATCCTGCTGGAAGTAGCCATCAGAGGATGGGTACATGGTGGTCATAAAGGGATGGACATGGTCAGAAACAATGCTCAGGTAGGCCGTGGCATTTAAACGATGCCCAACTGGCACTAAGGGGCCTAAAGTGTGCCAAGAAAACATCCCCCACACCATTACACCACCACCACCAGCCTGCACAGTAGAAACAAGGCATGATGAATCCATGTTCTCATTCTGTTTACGCCAAATTCTGACTCTACCATCTGAATGTCTCAACAGAAATCGAGACTCATCAGACCAGGCAACATTTTTCCAGTCTTCAACTGTCCAATTTTGGTGAGCTTGTGCAAATTGTAGCCTCTTTTTCCTATTTCTAGTGGAGATGAGTGGTACCCGGTGGGGTCTTCTGCTGTTGTAGCCCATCCGCCTCAAGGTTGTGCGTGTTGTGGCTTCACAAATGCTTTGCTGCAAACCTCGGTTGTAACGAGTGGTTATTTCAGTCAAAGTTGCTCTTCTATCAGCTTGAATCAGTCAGCCCATTCTCCTCTGACCTCTAGCATCAACAAGGCATTTTCGCCCACAGGACTGCCGCATACTGGATGTTTTTCCCTTTTCACACCATTCTTTGTAAACTCTAGAAATGGTTGTGCGTGAAAATCCCAGTAATTGAGCAGATTGTGAAATACTCAGACCGGCCCGTCTGGCACCAACAACCATGCCACGCTCAAAATTGCTTAAATCACCTTTCTTTCCCATTCTGAGATTGTCTTGACCAGGACCACACCCCTAAATGCATTGAAGCAACTGCCATGTGATTGGTTGATTAGATAATTGCATTAATGAGAAATTGAACAGGTGTTCCTAATAATCCTTTAGGTGTATGAGTCAAGTCAAGTCAATTCAACTTTATTTATATAGCGCTTTTTACAATGCAGATTGTTTCAAAGCAGCTTCACAGTGTTAAACAGGAAATTATTGCAACAGAATTTGATTCGGCTGTACAGCCGCTCTGGAGAAAATGCTGATGTCATCAGCTCATTTCACTTATCATATATATTAAAGTAATGTAGTTGATATAGTTAATTTAGTTTAGTAATTACATTTATTTGGATATTTATTTGAAAATTTAGTGTCCCCAACTGAGCAAGCCAGAGGCGACATGACCATCAGTGAACAGACTGTGGGAGGTCTGTAGGTCTTCTGTCTGAGTCTCAGATTAGGACTATGATTGTTTCTTTCCCCCCATATATTTATTGAACATATATCCAACTTTAGCAGAAAGCAAAAAAAAAAAAAAAATTCAACCACCATTAAATAAAAACACAACAAATAAACACAACACACACACACACACACACACACACACGCACGCACACACACACATTGGTCTAGCTGACCATTAACTATACAAGTTAAATATTCCAGTGGAATTAGTTCCATCAAAATCAAGAGTCTTGTCACTTACCCACCTCAGTAAAATGTTTTTCCTAGCTGTAAAAGTGAGAAGATACAGTCTTTTTTCTTTTGATAAAATCAAAGCTTTATCAGGCAGACCAAGGATCAAAAATAAACTCCTTATTAAAGATATTACTCATTTCAGAAACTACCTTGGCTCAATATATCTGTAACTGATTACATGACCAAAGACAGTGAGTGAGAGTACCAATTTGTGTTTTGCACTTAAATGTCCAGTGTGTAATATTCATGAGTCTCTATTGACGGAAATTCAATACAATATACATAACTACGTTTTCAGTGGTGTATAAAGACCTTACATAATGAACCGTTATGTTTTTATTACCTTAGAATGAGCCATTTCATTCTCCATACACCGCGGGTCCCCTTACAGTGAAATCACCATTTTGCGCCACCATGTTTCTACAGTTTCCCTAAACGGACAAACTGCTCTACAGAGCGCTAACTACTCTCTGCTGTCTCAGACGACGACATCTTTTTCCTGTGTCAGCCACCATAGCTTCTCTATGTGCTTTGAAAGGGAGGGGTGAGCGGTGGATGGTTGCAATTCACAACCTCACCGCTAGATGCCGCTAAAACTTACACATTGCACCTTTAAGGCAAAGAGGTGAGAGGGTATTATTGAATGCATGTCTATGGTTTGGTGAAATATGCATCCTATGTAAAATTTTGAACTGTATAGCCTTGGCACGTTTACATACCGAAATAGACATTTGCATATTTCCAAATACTTCCCCATTAATAATTTGTAATTATGCAAATCTAGTTTTTCCCTCAGATGTAGCATTGAGAACCTTGTATAACAGACTCACTGACTTTTTTCCAGGAGTCTGAAATAGTACTTTTTTTCTATAGGAGACAGATCTTCTGTTATTAAATAATGAGGTATCTTTCAGAATATAGTTTCTAATCTGTAAAAATCTGCTTTAATAATTGATACCGCTATATCAGCTCCTCAAAATACATCAAACCAAAAATTTAAACCTCTACCTGGAGGAAAGTCCGGATTGTTCACAATTGGTAAGGTTAACTTAGTTCTTCCCTCAAAAACGACAAACACCCCTCCATGCCTTAAGTGTATTTACAGTTACAGGGTAATCACAATTTTCCATTTCGAATTAAACATTTTTGTAACACAACAAATCCACAAGGGGAAGTTTAGATGATTTTTGCAAGATCTAAACACGTAGAAGAGTTATCAAGAACAACCCAGTCAGAAACATATCTTAGATCTGCAGACCAGTGGTATAGCTTAATATTAGGCAAGTCCAGTCCTCCCATCAACCCTGGTAGTTGTAGTGCAGAGAATTTCAGCCTTGGTTTGCGCTTGCTCCAAATAAAGGAACTGAGCCATCCATTCACATCTTTTAAAACCTTTGTAGAGAACAGGATAGGGATCATTTGAATTGGGTACAGGAGAGGATATTCATTTTTATAAGAGCCACTCTACATAACCAGGAGATAGGTAAAGTATCCCAACGATTTAAATCTTCTCTAAATTTACTAAGCAAATGGGTAAAGTTGTCTAATGTCTTTGTATTCATTTTTTAATACAGGGATTACAAAGATACCCAAGTATATACACCGATCAGGCATAACATTATGACTACTGATTATCTCTTCATCATGGTACCTGTTAGTAGGTGGGATAGCTGCAGCAACTGAACCTTTTGTCCTCAAAGTTGATGTGTTAGAAGCAGGAAAAATGGGCAAGTGTAAGAATTTGAGCGAGTTTGACAAGGTCCAAATTGTGATGGCTAGACCAGGGGTTTTCAAACTTTATGACGCCAAGGACCCCCAAATATGATGAACCTTTTATGAGGGACCCCCTTCCTAAAATCCATCTCTATATTTTTATGTATGGAAAAAACATTTAAACTGTTAGATAAATAGTAAGTGTGACATTATAAATGCAACATATTGTTTCCAAACTTAAATTGGCTATACTTAATGTTGGATGTATAAACCTGAAGAAGAACATTTTCAATTAAAAATTATTTGTATAAGCAACTTTCACAATAAATGTATGTAAGCATGCAGCTTACGCACTGCCCTAAGAATACCATCTTACAACCCTAGTGAGCAACATAAAGGGGACTATATTGAGTAAAACTAACTAGAAAGATACAAAGCAAACATATACAATACTGGAAAGTATGCATACGGCAAGAAAGGAGAGAAACATTTAGAACTGAAACAGTTAGAATGTTCGGTAGACGTTATCCATTTTTGTCTTTTTATTATCTGAAATTTTCTTGGCACCCCTTAGAACCTTCTGGTTCAAATCCCCAGACCCAAGTTTGAAAACCCCTGGACTAGACGACTGGGTCAGAGCGTCTCCAAAACTGCAGCTCTTGTGGGGTGTTCCTGGTCTGCAGTGGTCAGTATCTATCAAAAGTGGTCCAAGGAAGGAACAGTGGTGAACCGGCGCCAGGGTCATGAGTGGCCAAGGCTCATTGAGGCACATGGGGAGCTAAGTGTGGTCCAATCAAACAGACGAGCTACTCTAGCTCAAATTGTTTAAGAAGTTAACGCTGGTTCTGATAGAAAGGTGCCAGAGAACAGTTTGTTGCGTATGGGGCTGCATAGTTGCAGACCAGTCAGGATACCCTGAAGCGGAACTCCTTTCAGCTGGATAATGCGCCCTGCCACAAAGCAAAACTGGTTCAGGAATGGTTTGAGGAGCACAACAACGAGTTTAAGGTGTTGACTTGGCATCCAAATTCCCCAGATCAATTCAATTCAATCGAGCATCTGTGGGATGTGCTGAACAAACAAGTCCGATCCATGGAGGCCCCAACTCGCAACTTACAGGACTTAATGGATCTGCTGCTAACATCTTGGTGCCAGATACCACAGCACACCTTCAGGGGTCTAGTGGAGTCCATGCCTCGACGGGTCAGGGCTGTTTTGGCAGCAAAAGAGGGACCAACACAATATTAGGTATAATGTCATAATGTTATCCTCCAGGGGACCACTTAAATGGAAATTAACTAACATTTGGCATTGCTTTCATGGTACCAACAGGCTTAGCCTCAGACTTATTTAGAGTAATTTTATATCCTGAGAAAGTACTGAAAGTATTAAAAACATTAAGAAGAGATGGTACTGAGGATGCAGGATTTGAAATGAAATTGAGCACATCATCATGGGCTATTTTATGATGCCTCTCATCAGTTTGCCCACCTGACAGTGGGCACCCCTGCCTAGTCCCTCTATGTAAAGAAAAGGTTGCTGTTCTGGAACTATTTGTAAGAACAATAAACCTACTTGGTCATCCTTGATAACGTCGTACTATGATTGTTTAATAGAAATGTTGTTCCAGAAACAACAAAGGATGATCCAGGAACATGTCCAATTTAACAAATCACGTTAATCCATGAGTGACGTACAATTATTGTATGAGTATCTGCCATATTACTATTTTTTTTGCTTTTAAAAACACTGCCATTACCAAGGTTTTCTCCCATCTATCAATGAATGACTCACTCTCTAGTGACTTTTATGCTCACACACACTGTTGCACTCCTCTGACTCACAGTGTAATAGTGAGGAGGAGGCAGAGGAGGACAGCACATAATACATCACAGCACTGGGTGAAAACACACACTGGATACTTTGCAAGATGAGTACTGGACAATAATGGGCATGTGGGTGTTAAATCAACTACAGGCACTTTGAATGCCCAAGTGCTTGATATTAACTAACAGATTTTTTTTTTTTTGAAGGATGCATCAAAACTGTATTGGAAAGTCTGTGTACCATGCTTTAATTTATATTTGTTACTTTTTAAAAATGCTTTTATACACTGTTTGGGGTTGGCAACGTCTTTTAGGGTTTTGAAAGAAGTCTCTTTTGCTCACTAAGGCTGGCTTTATTTGATCAAAAATACAGTAAAAACAGTAATATTGTGAAATATTACAATGCAAAAGAACTAACTTAATATATTTTAAAACGTAATTTATTTTTGTGATGGCAAAGCTAAATTTTCAGCATCATTACTCCAGTCTTCAATGTTATATATATATATATATATATATATATATATATATATATATATATATATATAACAAGATACATTTCTAGTTTCAACATTATTTGTTCTTCAGATATTCATCTGTATCCAAATTGACCCACATTTGTCTGAACACACATTAAGATCTTCATATCTCCACCATGGGACTGAACCACCGAGGGCCTTTAAAATTGAGATACCAAAATAAAACTTTGTTAAGAATCAGAATCTAAAAGGATATTAAGATATATTTAATACTCCTTGAGTTACAGGCATTCAAACTTGAGACAATAAATACAAGAACTGCTTTTTCCCATTTTTGAACGGTTACCGTTGGCATATAATGCAACAAAGATTGCTAAAGTCAACAGATTTTACTAATAGACATACCAATCTCTGTATACAAATAAAATATGATGCTGCCATCTTTCTAAAGTAATTTTTACCCCCTTGTAATTTGGTTTCAAATCTCAGGTGAAAAATTGTCATTTTGATTTCCCTCTAAATATACATAAATATACATGTGTGACATTTAATATTTTGGCTTGAATCACTATTTATGTTTGTCTTTTCTAGAGAAAAAATCTGAACAAAATCAAAAATCTGAACCAGGGACCTCTGGTTGAGTTGACACGGAATGACCCAATTGTCCTTTTGGTGCAACTTCCATCACTACCAACAATTTGAACTTTTTTTATTTTATTTTATTGTTATTATTATTATTTAAATGTAGCGATTATCTAAAATCACAATGTAATTTGCTCAAATTATGTAAAATGTAGAAAAAACTGAATTATGCGCATTTAGGATGAGGAAAGCCTAGTTGAGGAAATACACAGTCACAGTATGAAGGGGTGTGTGTGTGTGTGTCAGTGTGTGTTAATCAATGTCACATACATGCAATATCATGGTCAGAGAGGTGTAATTAGCCGAAGCAGCAGCACTATGCTGATGGAGTAAATGTCTAACCAGACAGAAAGGTCTGACCTCCTCCTTCACACAGAAACAGGATAGGTGTTTGCAATGAAAGCAAATTGCAAACCACAATGATGGAAAGTCCAGGAAAAAAGTGAAAATTTTAATGAACATCCTTTATGTAATGGAGTGAATGGTGCTCTAAAGAGAGGAGAGGTGTGAATCTGAAGAGAGTGACAATACACTAGGACTGCACAAAAAGGCTGAGAGGCATATGGAAAAGTTCTTTGTTATTGTTCAGTAGATAAATTAGTTTGACAAGCTAGAGCTTGCACATGGAATGATTAACCTTGCAATAATTGCTTCCTCTGTTTCGGTGCTAAAAAATGACTTTCATTACAAAATTACATGCGCTGCCATCTGCTGATTTAAAATACAACGTTCAGAGATGGATGGGTGCTGGAGTCTGACATAGAAGTACACAGTTTTTGTTTCAGGTCTTTTATATTTTGAAACTGTCTTTAAAAAAATAAAGAAGAATTATGAAAATGTTTTGATCATTCTGTCATGTTGTTTCTCCGGGAGAAATTTTGAAAAATGTACACGCTGCTTTTTCTCATACAACAAAAGAGTGCTATAATAGTACCATAAAAGTCCATGAGACTGTAATTTATGTCATTATTTACTGAACATATATGCATATTCATTGTGTGTGAGCAGGGTGGAGGGGTTGCTAGGTATTAGGATGGATTATCACTCTTAAATTACATTTTGATTTATGATGAAGCCAAACTCTATCCATAGGCTCATTGAGAAATTGACTGTGGAAGTGGAATTTATGCAGTAAACATTCTAAATTAAAAGTCTTTGGAATGTTTAAGTAGCCTGTGACATTCCATAGCTATGACATTAATAAATCACATAAAAAAAGAACCATCCTGCACACCGTGATCCTTGAACTGTCTGCAAGTCTCTCACATTAGAGCAGCAGATACTGAGATCTCAAATGGCCTCGACAGATTGTATGGGTTTACAGCTTATCTTCCCATCCATTATTCAATATTACACACTAACCTCACCTCCGGAGACAACGAGCCAAGGTGGCTTCTGCAGTATGAGGCTGAACAGTGTTGACTGGACATATGCACATATGGAGCACAGATGCTATGGTCTCGTAACTGACTTTTATTTAACAGAATCCACTTTTCAAAGAACTACAACGTACGACTTGTTTGGACTACAATGCGTTTTTTTTCCAGATCTTGTGAAATCATGATGTTACTCATTTAAATAATCCACGGCCACAGAAAAAGGGGGCGAGGCCTGGTTGAGCTGCGCTAGAGAAGATGAAGAGTGTTTTTCCACCCCAGAAAAAGTTTGCCCTAAGGCAGACGAACTTAGAGTGGTTAACATTTATTTTTAACACTGTTCCTGAACATTATAACCCCAATGTTTGTCTGTGTACAGCACATATTATGGAGAACAGCTTCCAGAAACTAAGAGAGTACAATGCAGGCTATGCACAAAAGCTTCCCAATGAAGCAGTTCCCATTTAGTTGGGACAATCTGTTGTTTATGGATCACAACTTGCAAGTATCTTATGTCTTATTATTTGTTGTTGCGTTTTCTATTAACATTTCCAAATTAAGTTTTATGTAGTTGCTATGATGTAAACAAGGGGCAAAGCTTTGCCTCTGTTAGCCTGCTAGCTAACATTTCAGTGTTGATATAGTGTTTACTATAGCTTTTGTAAGGCTGTTCACCGCCCCTTAGGAAAATTATCCATGATTTTGTGATCGATTACTGTTTGTTTTACCATAGTTTTCCGACAAATATGATTAAATGGTATATAACATTGTATCTAAATTTTATAAGAAAAAAAACCCATATCAAACATCCTGTGAAATCTGTTCTGTCAGGGTTTGAATCGGACTTGAATTGGTTTAAATCTGACGCAATCCATAATAATTTATAGCAGAGCAGAACTCGCTGTTATGAAGGGCGTGACATTTCCCGAACACGTGCTAATCGGTGCCAATCACAACGCACTGAGCCAGCTAACCAATCACAGCACATTTCACATTTCGGAAGGAGGGGCTTCATCGAAACAGGAACTAAACGGCGCATTCAAGCCAGACTGGGGAGAGAGGAGCTGTAATAATATAAAATAATAATAATAATGAATAACAATAATGCGTTTTTTGAACAAATATATTATTACATTACATTATATTATATTATATTTAAAATATAGGTAACACTTTATTTCTATGGTCCACTTTAGACATTAACTATAAGTAACTTTGCAACTCTGCTTAATATCTAGACTGACTGCTTAATATCTGCTAACACTTTGTTTTGATGCTCACCCAACAGACATTCTACTGACTATAAGTAACTTTACATGTCAACTTATTCTACTAACCCGAACCCTAACACCGAACCCTAACCTAACACTCTAACAGTATACTAATGAGAGTTAGTTGACATGTAGTTGCATGTAAAGTTACTTTAACTTTAGTAGAGTGTCTAAACTAGACCATTGAAATAAAGTGCAACCAAAATATGTTATTAAATATTATATTTGTATGTATTTGTGTATAAAGTTGCTCTCAACTGAGCTACCAAAAATCAATCAAACCAGGATATACACCAATCTCTTGGTGGAGTACAGATTTGTGGATGTCCATCAGGATGGCAAAGGTAATCAATCCTACTGAAACACTCTTTATATGCTGGCTTTGCCCATCTCATCATTTGCAGTGCCTTACGCCGCCTTGTGATGCTCTATGTTACAGAGAAAAAGGGAAATCTGCATGTGTGGCAGAAGCTTTAAATGAGTTCCAGTTCACTATGGCACACAAGGACCATTCCAATCTAAGAAACATCCGAAAATAGGACACAATTGCAGACATCAGCATTAATGCTTTGCTGGGTGCACACATGCAGCGGAGCAGCGACATGTCCACTCTACATGATGAGCACCCAGTGGAAAATTGAACAAGCTTCCCTGTAGCGAGGGAACACTGGTTCATGGTGATAAACTAGGCACTGAGTCAAGCAGAAAATGCAAAAGGAAGGTGCAGGGAAAGGGCCTATTTTGGGTGTTTAGCCAAAGCATTGATTAGCACAGTGCTTTGCAGAGACACTTAATAACAGGCAAGTCTGGCAGTTTCCCAGAAGAACAGATGTAAACACTGTTCTTTTGGTAATGAACCTTTATATCCTCCCATGACCCCTCGCTCTTCTATAAATGGTGTTTAATCTCTGTCACATTAATTGGTCTGGGAAACCAGCTGAAATTAGTATTCTGAAGCAGGTTATGTGTTTAACCTTGAGAAAAAGTCTAACAAGTTACACAGCATAAGATGCAGAAAGCTTCTGAGACACGTTTGACTGGTGTCAACATCTGTATCGGGGAAGAGTAATAATATTTTTCTCTGCACCATAAATACAGTGTACAACAAAATAGTTTTAAAATACACTGTTAAAATGGTTAGATTTTTATTTTAATTAATCAAAAGTAACAGTAAAAACATTATTGTTACAAAGATTTTCTAGATTTTCTTGAAATTTTATTCATCAAAGAATCCTGAAAAATACAAGCGTTTTTGAATGTGTTTAGAAGAAGTCTTTTATGCTCAGCAAGGCTGCATTTATTTTATTAAAAATACAAAAAAACAGTAATATTGTGAAATATTATTAAAATGTAAAATAACTGTTTTCTATTTGAATATATTTTAAAATGTAATTTATTTCTGTGATGCAAAGTTGGATTTTCAGCATCTTCAGTGTGACATGTTCCTTCAGAAATCATATTAACATTTATGATTATTATCAATGTTGAAAACAGTTGTGTAACATTTTTTTAGGATTCAAAAGAACAGCATTTATCTGAAATAGAGCTTGCTTACTAACACCAATCTTTTTAATGGTATTTTACCAGTTTTTATTTTTTATTTTATTTTTTTTTACAAATATTATGAATTCATAAATAACACTATGTATATCAATATTAATCAAATCCATCAATAAAAGGTTGCTACATTATCACATGACATTTTACATCCTGAATGAACCGTGCCTTGCTGAACCGTACTGATCTTGACGCTGTACCATATTTGACAGGAGACACATTTGAGATGCATGTCAATAACAGATGTACAGTAAATGTCAATCTGTCTCAGCTGAACACTTGTGATCAGACCACACAAAGTTTTTATTGGAATACCAGGTTAAACAAAATGATCTAAACAAAGCTTTTGAGACAAAATAATCTAAACAAAGCTATGATTTGGAGCTGTCATCGTCTCCTTTGTCTTCCAAATTTTAGCTGTTGACATGCTAACAGAATCAGGTGCTAAATAAAATCTCTTTGACAGTCACACAAAGAATTATTTTAAGCTATAAATGTGAACAAAACCAAAACAATGAATCCAACCAACAAATAAATTCCACTGGTGTCTCTTTGGGAGTTGGCGCTCTTTAAAGTTAGGGATAGTTACCCCAGAGGATTGTGGGCCGCTTTGAGCACTTCCTGTGTTGAGGGAGGGGCAGGGTGGTGCAGATGTGAGCTCATAGATAAGGCGGGAACCATAACACCCTCTGATAATGGCTTCCTGTTTGTGATTTAAGTTGCGTTGGTCCTCTGCAATGCCTCTTCGGGCATTTCCTAAGGGGCGGTGAACAGCCTTACAAAACAACTTCGGATGTTTATCCAATCAGGAGGGTGGACGAGCGAGGTGCTTTGAGCAACAAAGGAATCAGTTTGTTTACTGAATACATCAAGCCTGTCATTTAAAGGGGCACTAACAGATTACTTTGGCTGCACAGGAAGTAAACATTTTAAACAGGAAATTCTTAACACATAAGTAATGTCACTGGGCTATTTCTGCTTAAAATTAAATAGATGAAATGAAATAGATGAAATAATGGCCAGGCAGTGAAACGTTACTTTGGGTCTTTTAAAGAAGCATTTCCTTTTCAATTCCTATTTAGGATGCTATTTTGCAAAAAGCCATTTTATTCAAATAGCCCCACAATGCCATCTGCACATTAGGGAGAACAGTATGAGAAAGCCATAAGCTAAATTCAGCTTACTTTAAACAAATGGTGCCATCTCTAGATGAGCATGCAGATGAACAGATAGACATGGAAGACACAAACAAACTGACAGTGAGACAAAGAAGACTGCGCTTGTTATCAGTACTATTTAGTTTCAGCACAAACTATGACTCATGAACTGTACGACGTTGAACGTTATATAACTAGCACATTTTGTGGCCAAAAGCAAATGGACGTCCCCTTCTAATTAGCAGGTTTGGCAAAGCCCTTTTTCTGCAGCAAGTTGGTTAGGTAAGAAGCTGCCAATTTCATACATGTTTAACTAAAGTGTATAAGGAGTTAACGTAGCAAAAACTGCATGATTAAACCCCACAAAGGCTGATCTTTGAACTATCATCACCATGCCCTCAAGCAAAGCTCTTAACCCAAGGCCTCACCAGAGGGACTGTCCTTGTAACTCAATGCAGCAGAGTAGCAAGAGCAAATTGCATTTAATTATGGTATTTTGGGGTAGTAGCTGGGATAAACGTACAACAAAAATAGAATGAATGTTTAAACTTAAAATATTATCAACCTATTAATAACCAATGAAACCTTAGTGCACCAGGTCGATCGAATTAATATTCATACTGTAGGTATTCGTAAAGATTTGAGGAGTTTGACAAGGGCCAAATTGTGATGGCTAGACAACTGGATCAAAGCATCTCCAAAACTGCAGCTCTTGTGGGGTGTTCGCGGTCTGCAGTGGTCAGTATCTATCAAAAGTGGTCCAAGGAAGGAACAGTGATGAACCGACAACAGGGTCATAGGCTCATTGATGCTTGTGGGGAGCGAAGTCTGGCCCGTGTGGTCCGATCAAACAGACAAGCTACTGTAGCTCAAATTGCTCAAGAAGTTAATGCACAAAAACAAGTTTGAGGTGTTGACTTGACCCTTCAATTCCCCAGATCTCAATCCAATCGAGCATCTGTGGGATGTGCTGAACAAACAAGTCCGATCCATGGAGGCCCCACCTTGCAACTTACAGGACTTAAAGGATCTGCTGCTAACATATTGGTGCCAGATACCACAGCACACCTTCACGGGTCTAGTGGAGTCCATGCCTCGATGGGTCAGGGCTGTTTTGGCAGCAAAGGGCGCCCAACACAATATTAATATAATATATATACACACACACACACACACACACATCCAGCATCATTACTCCAGTCTTCAGTGTCACATGATCATTCAGAAATCATTCTATTACGCTGTTTTGCTGCTTAAGAAAAATTTCTTATTATTAACACTGTTGAAAACAGTGTTTTCAGAATTATCTGATGAATAGAGTTCAAAAGAACAGCATTTATTTTTGATAAAAATCTTTTGTAACATTATAAACGCTTGCCATCATTTTCGATCAATTTAATGAAAAACCTTTAAACAAGTTTTGTGTGCATATATAATGTGCATATTAGTGTGCATATATAATTTTAGAGTATAGATATTTTTATGAATACTGAATAAGAATACTGCTCCTTAAACCAAATAGAACATGTCAAATTATGTAAATGCGTTAAAAATGTTATAGTTATGACAATATTTCATCTATTGAATAATTTATTCAATACTATTATTATATTAACCTAAAAGGATTCAAAACATTTTTTATGTTTCTAAAGTTCTTCATATTCAGCATGCTTACATTTTAGATGCTGTCGATACATTTACTGTATAATGTACATTTCAGTGTCTGTGCGTATGTACGATTACTAAACAGTTCACATAAATGGACCTATTTCAAAGCCACCTGCAGAGCACCAGAACTACAATGGTCTTCAGTGTCCCTACAGTCTCAGGTCAGACAGGACTCAGCTGGGAAACACTCTGAATTCAAATAGAAAAATGAACTGAATCTCTCCTAGCCCTGAATACACATTTTCCACCTAGACAAACTCCATTGAGATCACTTTGAATGAATGGCTATAATACACCAGAGCCTGAAAAGTATGTTTCATTGAAACTTTTTGAGTGATATCAGAGGTTTTTGTTGACACTTATCTTGGATCTTTTGAGCATGGAACCTAACAGAATTTGCTGTGATGAAATCTCTTTTTAAAGTTGTTCTACAGTGGAGAAAGTCTTCTCTATCCGACCTCATGTTCCTGATACATTTCACACTTTCATGTTGGATCTCAGCCAGACTGATATCAAGCATGTGTCACCTATACTAATATTCTGCAAGTTTCAAGAGCCAAAATAACAGACCAAGATAACATAGATGTTATCTATGTGTACTGGTGTACTGTAGTCCCCACCAGGCTTTTAAATTGGTTTGATTAGCAAGATTTTTTTTTTGCTGACAGACCCATGTAAATGATAAAGACCACTGTACATTTAATGTATAAAGACTCATTTATACTGTGTGAAAAAAAACCTAAAAAGGAACTGTTCAATTAATGAAAATGCATTATAGCACGTTTCACACTAAATATAATTTTTTCCACAATAAATGTCAGTCTTTAGAATGTAGAATCAAAATCTGTAAATGTGTAAAAATGATTGTCTTAACCTTCTGGTACTGTTCGATTTTCGGTCAAAAATTTTATTTCAATGAAATTATTGTACTATATTTTAGTTTGATAATGTTTTTTAATTAATATTTTGTATTTTTTAGGGGATCTTATGGTACTAAATTATATTTATGCAGTAGTTGTAATCTATTTATGCACTTTGAGCATGGACCTGAAAATTACATTTCCATCTTAAATCAAATAAATCTTGAATGCTTTGAAACACAGACTGAAGTTTGGTCTTTTTTTAAAGATGACACTTGGCAGATTACTGCTGAAGTGAACTTGAAAAAATTTATTAAATGTTATATATATTGCACAAAAATATTATTTTCAATATGTATATGAAATAAATATTTTCCAAATCACACTTTACTCAAAAACGATGAGAAAATCAAAGCTATAAATCTAAACAAATTGTGTTCCAAATTTGAGGTTGATATCTCAAAAAATGAGCTTTCAGAAAGAATTTGTTTGTGCAGTACCAAATGTTTCCAATAGATGAAATTTGTCTCACATTCATTTCCAATGCTGTCATTTTTGACCGCGAACAATACCAGTGTGACTATTTTTTTTCAGGACCATTTAACCTTTTCAAATCATGTCCATGATTTTTTTGTGTGTTCACACAGCAAGTGCCAAAACCTTTACCAATTTTTGTACAATTCTGATGAAGTAAAAAAATATATTTATATATATATATATATGTGATGTGATGTGATGTGTGATGTGATGTGTGGGCCCGGATGGAGTTGTCATCCTCAAAGTTTTCCATTCATTTGATTTGTTCTTAGCTTCCTATAAATACTAAAAGTGTCTCAGACAGTCTAGTGGTGACCAATACTGGTCCAATACTATAAATATGGGTTCAATTTCGGAAGCATTTTGGGTTAATTAGACCATCGGCTCTGGCTTCTATAGTGAACCATTTATCTTTTCTACCATTATGTTCTGATCAGTCAAGGACCTTTACGATAAAGGAATATTTTTGTCCTTTTCAAAATGATCAGAAAAATTTGATCTTCCTAAAACTCATCTTTTTTTGCTACTTTCTAATCAGGCAATTTTCATCAGTTCCCACAATTTTCTAATCTCCCTCCTGATTCTCTCTCTTAGTCCAGACAGAAGAGGGCTAATTTCTGTCATTTATGAATCAATAGATTCATTAAATCCTGACCCCTCTGTATCACTCAAAACCACCTAGGAACAAGAGCTAGAGTTGAAACAGAGTGCGATTATATACTTGATGTAGTACATTCTTCCTTTGTATGTGCCCTGCACAGTTTGATGCAATGCAAGATTGTTTATAGATTACACTACACCAGTGCCAGACTAGCCAAAATATACCCAGACAGAAGCGACATTTGCAATAGATGCAGACGATCTTCAGCTAATCATACTCACATGTTCTGATCCTGTTCAGGTCAGAGTTTTGGTTTGAAACATTTGATACTTTTGAAAAAAAATCCAATCCTTGAATATATCAGTCAATCCAAACCCTTCTACAGCTTAGTTTGAAATTCCTTTTAAGCCTAATTTGCCCTCAACAATAGGCTACAAGAGGTGGTTGCTTTCACCACACTATTGGCCAGGAGGCTTATTCTCTTAAAGTGATAGATGGTGCCAGATACCACAGCACACTTTCAGGGGTCTAGTGGAGTCCATGCCTCGACGGGTCAGCAAAAGGGGGACCAACACAATATTAGGAAGGTGATCATAATGTTATGCCTGATCGGTGTATATCATTTTTATATATACACAAGTTGTTGTATCCACATGTCAATAAATATATTTTAAAAATAATTCTATGTTTATATGTGTATCATATGAGGATTCCACAGAATAGCTGGGACATTAGGGTCATTTATCAACCACCATGAAGGAAAAGAGCTTTTAAAAACAATATAAATGGCTTATCAGTATTAGAAGGCTTCATTAACGTGAGACTTACTCAGCAGCTGATGGGGCAGGACCTGCAGGCTTCTCTTCATGGTATCATGTGGTCCGGCTCCTCCTCCACAGTGCTCATGGTTCTCTACAGGACAAAGGATAGACGGGAAATAATCATAATCTGATTATCATGCCAGTGCATTCCTGAACTTTTAATGAACTTAAAGGGCATAATGAACTTTGCTCTCTTTATTTAAATAGGGTCGTAATTATTACATGTGAGGCAACCAGCCCAAAACAGCATCCAATGATGTATCTGTTGGTCCAAACAATGAGAGACGAAAGATTGTTTCGTGAGAACACATTATTAGCCTTAATACATAAATGGTTTAGCTCTGAAAATAATAAATCACGCAAGATTAAATTTATATGACCTGTCATTAAAATTCCAGTGTTATTCCCCTGTGTTCAGGCATTTGACATGAGCACTTTCACAGTCTCAGGAAACTGTCACACTGCTAAATGCAAATGGACATGGACACATTTTCTCTCAAGAGATAAGTGTCTATGAATATGTGTGTGTGCTTTTGTGTGTGTGATTGTCAAGGTGTCAAAATTGTCACTCTCTCATCTTGTCCTTGGGGTACTGTGACTGAACCGCATCCCACCGCACAAGACATTGAGTCGATAAAGTATCTGAAATGAGATTTGAGCCCCCTTGGGTGAGAGGAAGCCTGAATCACATGCTAATCTAAACGTCTCGCCAACACAACCACATTGACCACGATACAGCACAGCATTGATCCCTTTTCATAATCTTTTCATTAAGAGCTGTCTGTCTTTCAAAGGCATTGAATAAAATCGAGCCTTTTCTCAAGTAGAAACCAAACCACATCTAAATAGCTTTTGATCAATGCTTTTTAGCCTGTCAGTAGTACTGATTTTGTATGATACAAGAAGTGCATCTAAGTAAAACTCAGCTCTTCTACAACACTCCTGCCTAATACAAGGCTCAAATAGATTCACAGGATTTTGAAAGATGGCTAAAATGTATAAAACATTATTTACAATTATTTTTGTAAACAAAACACATCAGAGTAAAATGGTCGAATTCATTACCACCTTTCTGTAGTAAAATAGCGATGTGCCATATTTACCCTTTAAAAAAAGTAGTACACTTTAGCATGCTTTGACTGTCCTGTGAGTACTTATAATGTAAATAATATACTTTAAAAGAATATGGGTAAGCAAACTGTTGATGTGCCCCATAGTATGGAAAAAAAACTATGGAAGTCAATGGACAATGGGCAAAACAACTTGAGTAAATGATGATAGAATTTTCATTTTTGGGTGAACTATCTGTGGCAAGCAGGGTAAAGCCGAGAGCTGTGGGAACGGAGCTCCGGAAGGATAAAAGGAGGAGTTACAACAGTTCAAGACGAGAGAGGACCAGGCCTGGATTTTTTATATTGTTGTGTTTTAATATGTTTATATACAGCAGTCGTCCGTGAGGTGCTGCTGCTTTACTTTCATTTAGTTTTTTGTATATTTTTGGATTAAAGTTTTATGTTAAAAGTTTGCCTGTTCCCGCCTCCTTCCCTTATCAACGAACATAATTTATTCCAGTGATGCAAAGCTGAATTTTCAGCATCATTACTCCAGTCTTCAGTGTCACATGATCCTTCAGAAATCATTCTAATATGCTGATTTGATACTCAGTTATTATCAATGTTGTGCTGCTTAATATTTTTTTGGAACCTGATATATATATATTTTTTAAATGAACAGCATTCATTCAAAATAGAAATCTTTTCTAACAATATAAATCTTTACTATCACTTTGTATCAATTTAACACATCCTTGCTGAATAAAAGTATTAACTTATTTAAAAAAAAAGAAAGAAAAAATACTGACCCCAAACTTTTGGATAGTAGTGTATATTGTTACAAAAGATTTATATTTTAAATAAATTCTGTTCCTTTTTTTTTTTTTTAGCTTTTTATTCATCAAATAATTGTGAAAAAAAATCACGGGTTATAAAAAAATATTAAGTAGCACAATTGTTTCCAACATTGATAATAAATCAGCATATTAGAATTATTTCTGAAGGATCATGTGACACTGAAGACTGGAGTAATGGCTGGTAAAAATTCAGCTTTGCATCACAGTAAAAAGTATATAATTTAAAGTATATTCTTTATTTTAAATTGTAATAATATTTCACAATATTACTGTTTTTTCTGTATTTTTTCTGTATTGTTGATCAAATAAATGCAGCCTTGAATGAATGGCTTGAGACTTCTTTCAAAAACATTAAAAATAGTAATGTTTTCAAACTCTTGACTGGTACTGTATACATTTAGGATTGTGCGGTCAAACTCTTACCTGAATGATCAGCTCACCACCAGCTCTTATTATTTCTCATATCAAACTGCCTCATTCTCAATGTAATTCATAGCCAGAGGCAAATTATTATCTATTGTGAGACTTGATTTCGACAATCAGTTATAATTATAAATAATTTCCATTTGTTTCATTATATCTGCAGCCTGTACAACAGGCGAGAGGTTATAAACTTGTTCCCATAATCTTCATCTCATTATTGTTCAAAAAAAATTGTTCAGAGAAAATTCAACCGCTGAGCTTTCTGACTTCTCAATCAATACAGATCATGATGTCTCAATCAATGGACCCACAACGCTTTTGTGTGTGTGCAGGAGTCACTGCAACGTCATCACTGCACCTGTGAGAATGTCTGTGATTCACAACACATTTTCAGTAAAAGCAACCGTGTGTAGGAAGAAAGTCCATTTGTTAGTCATGCCCACCTGTGCCAGGAGTGCAATAGATGTGAGCGTATTTTCTCAGACATCAGAGGTGAGGTCAGTGGAGTAAAAACTACAAGTGTAAGACAAATTGCGAGGCCACAAAACGAGTAAA
Source organism: Rhinogobio ventralis (assembly GCA_039654625.1). NCBI lineage: Eukaryota > Metazoa > Chordata > Actinopteri > Cypriniformes > Gobionidae > Rhinogobio > Rhinogobio ventralis. The sequence goes on from CM077214.1 coordinate 13,981,176, forward strand.
AGATGCAGCTCGCTGTAATTTTTAGATGGCATGCAGTGGCGTTTGTACTTCTTTTCTAACAAACCACTGCATGGCAACTGGCACATACAGAGACCCTGCTTCAGTCACCATGGCAACCTGAACAGAAAATGATATTCAAATCTCGTCACAGGGACAACTGTGAGAACGATACAGAGAAAATCAAACTTGACATGGAGATATTAGCCACGTGTGCTTTAAGCCCTTGAGCCAACAGACTGAAAAAACAGCCCCTCTTTTCTCAAGGCGATGTTTGGTTTGCGTTAATGATGACGGTTTGCCAACGTCCCGGGTCAGTTTTGAGACAGCACCTCTAAATTGTCTGTCTGGAAGGACAAGGGCTTTGAGATGAGCCAAGGTCGGCTGAGATGGTGTCGTGAAATAAAAGCTGTCAATGGATCCCCTCAGGCCGCTGCCGACAGGAATAAGAAAGCTTCTGCTTTTATGTTTGTCTCTATTTCACAGTTAGACTCCCAATGCTGGTGAAGGCGGAGAAAGCACGCCTGCTTCAGGGTAACTCGTCAGTTTTGAAGCTTAAATAGAGGTGCAAAAATATTACATTTAAAACATGATTTGTACTTTTCCATTGAAGGTTTTCACAAACAAAAAGTACCATTGTTCTTACCGTTTTTGGCACATTGTTATTTTTTTTCTTTTAATATGTTTTACTGATGTTTTGTTGTTTTTTTATTTTCGAAGCACCATGTAAAATACTGTAGCACATGAATATTGCAACCAGGGTTTAAAATTTATAGTCACCAAGTGTAAGTAAAAATATCTTCGCCGAAATTAATTAAATGGCTCACCAATTAGACAATAAACTTAATAGGATGTGCAAAATAATACATGATAACTTCAGAGGGGAACTATAAAAATTATAGTTCTCTTTCAGCCGTCCACGTTCAACGTACGTTTTCAGAGACCAATCTACTTTGAGTGTTTTAAAACGAGCCAATGAACATTGGTATGCGGTTCACGCATTCCACGCTCCTCCCCGCAGCACGGGTATAAATAAGGAAATGGAAGCACCGCATATTTGCTTTCTACTTCGGAGCCGAACAATTGCTGTGGTTTTGCTCAACAATTGCTCAATTGTACGAAGAGTGTTACTACGAGTCTGCCTTTGGAGTTGACGTCTCTGGATCTGGTGCGGGTGATATAGCACGGTCAGCGGTGGTCGCGTCACGTTTGACAAACAAACAGCTGTTTTCACAGCTGGGCGTCTTCAATGAGATTGAGTGCTCACAGCAGGCTTGCACTTTCGAACTGCTGTGAGCCGCGGCCGTTCCCCTGTGTACTTCAGCGCTGTCAGAGCGTTTCCTCTAAAAGAGCTTACACGGTTTGATCCCGGCGTCTTTTTCAAGATGTCATTCAAACCGTGTTTCTGGATGCGGTTGTTTCCTGTCTTCATTTGACAGCCACGATCTCTCTCACATATAAACATGTGTGATTTGTGTTCGTGGGTGATCCATGTTCTCTCAGGAGAACATGATCACGTCGGCACATTGTTCGTCTCACCTTTCTTGTAAGGGCTTGAGCGTGCAGCTCGCTGTCTGCCGTCGAGCAGCGCGGGTTGTCACGGCAACCCTGCGTGTCACTCGGCACTCTAAAAGTGCGGTCGAGACTATGAAACCTCAAACGGGGTTGAGTCCCTTTGCCTATTCCCCGATCTAGATGGGATTGCTGGTCCTTATAAAAAAGGGACCTAGCGTTTCATTTGGGGCTCTGGCAGAGGACAGAGGTCAATTGCTGCATCGGAGAGAGAGGGTTGTTATGCGGTGGAAATGAAGATGATGCTGAGATTCCCACTATAATAGTGTGTGCTCATGCTGAATCAGATTCAGAGTTGACAGCCATGCTTTCCCGGGTGGCTGAGGCGTAGTGCAAAGCGTAAATCGCCTTACCTGCCCCCGTGCCTTTTTTCCCGGATGTCCATTGGAAAACTTAGCATTAAGGAACTATTTGGTGCCAAAATATGGAACACCAAGTGGGCCATAATCTGTTTTTTTTTTTTTTCTCACTACCCTCTGGTGGGGTGGCAGTGCCATTGGCAGGCCACCGCTGTCCTGCACTCTTAATGCACGAGGGTAGTTCCGAGCCAGGGGTTATGCAGGAACTGCGGACCTCGCTCTCTCCAGGCAACGAAAGTCACCGCACGCTCCCTGGGTCGGGTCCACACTAGTGGTCCAGGAACGCCACCTGTGGCTAAACCAGGCAGATATGCGTGAGCCCGACAAAGTTCGGCCTCTTCGCCCGACGCCATCGATAACTTCGCCCAGCAGTTCTCGTGGCCCAGAAGTAGACGGAGGCGGTTTAAAAAACATCTTGCCCTGACGACCAGCTGCTGCCTCCACCCAGTCGTCGGCCGCAGCGCCTCCGCCTGCTCGTCGTCAAGGGCGTCCCCCTGCATCTGCCTCCGCCCCTGCGAAGCCCAAGCAGCAGCCTCCACCCGGGCAGCAGGTGGCCGGGGCGTAAGGGAAGCGCCCAACCCGTCCAGGATCCCGCTAAGTCCGCTGGCAAGCGCAACTAAGCGGTAGGATCCCCAATTCGTTAGTCAGTTCCGACGTACGTCGAACGTGACCAACTGAAAGGGAACATCTCGGTTATGTATGTAACCCTCGTTCCCTGAAGGAGGGAATGGTGACGTACGCCCCGTCGCCACAGGTGCTGTACCTCCACTGAACGGCCAAGTCACTAGTTCGGCTCCTCAACGGTAAAGCAAAGATGCGGCGCTTCCACTTCCTTATTTATACCCGCGCTGCAGGGAGGAGCATGGAATGCGCGAACCGCATGCCAATGTTCAATGGCTCGTTTTAAAACACTCGAAGTAGATTGGTCTCTGAAAACGATCCCCAATTCGTCTGTCAGTTCCGACGTACGTTTCTATTCCCTCCTTCAGGGAACGAGGGTTACATGCGTAACCGAGACGTTTTCCCTCACTACCGTTCAAATGATTAGGGTCAGTGCAATTTTTTTAAAGGAATTCATACTGTTCTTAAGCAAGGACACAGTAAAGAGTGACAGTAAAGACATTTAGAAGTTTACAGAAGATTTCTATTTCAAATAATGCTGTTCTTTTAGACCATAGACTGTAAAAAAAAAGATGGACGATACACATTCACTTCACCAATGTCCCAATATAGCACTGACATCTTGCGCTGATTTGGGACCTGAGTCTTGATACCTGGGTATCAAGGCCCCGCCCACACTCCCGCAGAATTGATTAGTTTACTGCAGAACAACTCTTTATGTCGGTGTGAAATTGATGGTTAAATTTAGAAATTAAAGGTAAAACTCCACTCGCCTCCCAAAAAACCTGAAAAAAGTCAGTTGGTGCCTCAGTGACTACTTCGCACACAGAAGCTGTCAATCTCAGCTGTCAATCATAACACCACACCCTTGCTTTTTTTTAGCATCAAATAACTAACTAAAACCAAACTTATTTAAAACGAACACTTGAACTTACATCAGCGTGATTAAAACGACCTAAAATGACAGAAACTATCTTTGGAACAAAATAATTTCAAGTGTAATTTGATTGTTTAGTTTGTCTCACATCCCAAAAATGTAGCTAAAATATAGCAGAAATGGCCATTGACATTGTGTGCCGATTATGTCATTCGTAGCTCGAGTCTGTAGATCCTGAGATGGAGCCATGGCATCAAGATCCAGGCCATATTCATGCTCCCGCAGACTTAGTCGAAAAACACAGCTGTCAATCACGATGTTACACCCCGTTTTTGTAGCATCAAATAGTTAACTAAAACCAAACTTATTGGAGAAACGAACACTTGAATGTGAAATTGAACTCAATGTGGCAATTTTTGGGAAAAGTTCTTGTTGCTCAAACAGTAGAGCATGGCATGAGTAAAACCATACAGGTTCAATTACCAGGACTGATCAAATGTACAGGCAACATGAACATAATTTGCTACAAATGAGGTCTTTAAAGACAACATGATAAAGCATTCACTACACATAATTAATCCTTATCAATGCTGATTTAACTCAATCTGGAAAATGAGATGTTGAAATAAGTTAATGTTATTTCATTGCCTTTGCAACAGTAAAAAAGGTAAAGTGGTTTCAGGGGCAAGAAAGTTATTACATTTACAAAAAAAAAATTCTTTATAATAACATGCACCATGCATATGACATAATTGAGAAAATAAATAGGTTTAAATTTGATTTCACGTTGACTAATTTACACAACACAGTACATGAAGTCATGAGAGCATTTGCAAACTTAATTATGTGCTTGTTCTCTGTGAGGTCAGAGCGAGTCTCTCATGGTATCTTGTTCACTATAGTCAAGGTGATTGACTTGGAATATTGACTGCTCTCACTCACTAATTCGTTTACAAGGACTCATTAATCCAATTAAACCTGGGCCACTCTCACATTCACTATGTATTACATGACATCATTTCCTCTGGGCTTCTGCAGAAGCTAACAAGGTCTTGTAAGTCTAAGATAAGATTGTTTGGCATGTGTTGCTAATTTAAGAAAAGAAAGAGGAGCAATCCACAGATTTGCACTTTATCTGAGCTCCTGAAAAATGCTATTTGCAAAAATGAATAAAACAAATTACAGACATAATGGATATATGATAGCAGCAGCTGGTGCGCTACCACATGTTCAGCTTTTTCTGTAAATTAAAGATTTAAATTAGAACCTACTTAAAAACGTAATAAATTAAATTATGAATAAAGGCTAAATATACCAGTTTAGCTCAAAACATGCTAATGCTTCTAGCTAATCGAATTGAGCAAATTCTGCCTAAAAACATTATGTGAAATCCGATACTTTTAAAAGGAAGGACTTAAAAGTTTGGGAATGGGGTTTAATGTATCCCAAAAGGGTTAGAAGCAGGCTTATGAGAAAGAATTATTCCTTTGGTGTGTTAGTTGTCTCTCTGATGGTGATTAGCATGCAGCACTGATAGAGACTAAGCACAGCTGCACATGTGTTACCTGTTTTTGCGTGTTTGAGAGGCTCATCATGGCAGCAATAAAGCATGTGGAATGCCACACAAGCTCAGTATCACTGATAACCCAGCAGTGACCTCTCTTATACCCAAACAGATGTCTGGCATTTCAGGTCAAGATGTCTTTGTGTGTCATAACCTAGCGCTCGTGTCAGTAAAGGTCATGAAAAAGGAGGCAAAACCTTCATATACTTTAAAAGGGTCATATTATGAACAAAAATTATTTTACTTGATCTTTTCATATACTCTTTTTTTCCATCCATAAAGATTTTTTTTTAAAGAAATATATAGTCACTGATAGTCTAGTTCTGGAAGATTGTCAGTGTATATTCTGTTTTATGGAATTTTAGTCGCACCTTATTTTTCTGTTTCCTTTGTTCCCGTAGAGTGTTTCGTTTTTTTTTTTTTTTTTTCTCGTTTCGTTTTATTGAGGGTACGTTTACACAACAACTGTATGTACTAAAAATGGAAACAAATTTGCATTTATGTAGTTTACACAGACGGTATCGGTTTCAAGAACTTGCACTTTGAATCCCGTTTTTAAAAGTTTGCATTTTCATTGCCTCAAACGCCAAAATACATAAATGATTTATTGGAAAAAAAAGTTTGGTGCTCAAGAAACTTTTATTATTATTATCAATGTTGAAAACAGTCGTGCTGCTTAAAATATTTTTTGAGGAAACCGCAATTATTTTTTTGAGGAATAGAAAGTTTAAAGGAACAGCAATTATTTAAAATAGAAATATTTTGTAACATTATAAGTGTCTTCAATGCTATGTAGTCAATAATTGTATCCCTTAAAACTCATCTTTGATCACCAAAATGACATATTTAAAAGTTTTTCCTGTAAATAAAATTTTTTCATGCCTTTAAATAGCTTGAATGTAACTATACACCCTTGCTTCATTTAGTATACACGGACCATGAATATGCAAATTAGCCCCGCCTCCACTCACTCACATACCAGAGACCCACTCGGTCAACTTTTACTCAAGTTACTGTAGTAAACGCTGCACAAAGGTATCGCTCTTTACAACGTCAGACAATAACGGTAATTAAAATGCTTGACCAGGTTATCAAAAAGCTAATAATGTGTTGCTAATGTTACACAAACCGTGTTCCTGTTCGCCATCTCACTCTGCCTTCTAAAAATCAGCATCCTTAGAAATGCTTTGAACATCATAGAACCGTACGTCAGTGGAGAAAGGCATATAGTTCATCATAGTATCACTATATACATCATATACATATTTCACCCGCTATATTGCTAAATGTACACGATTTTTCATAACAACAGAAAAATATACCGGTATGGCTTGAGACTCTGCCTCGCAGCATATAGTAATGAAGATATACTAAAGCCCACCCACACGTTGACGTGATTGGTTACAAGGTAGCTTGTAACACCAGTGATTTCAAAGCGCGAGACTGTCTTTGGTTCACTGGACATTTAAGGAGAAAATACTCAGCAACGGTGTTGACTTATGAATTCGCACATGGTTTGGCTGAAAGCATATTAAAAACACCAAATAGACATATAAACAACATTAAAAACTTGATTTTCACCACAGGTGGTCTTTTATGAATCTTACTTACCCAAAACTTTTGAACAGTAATGTGTGTATACACATATATAGTATTATAATAATCCTATAATAATAATATTCTCAACAGGATTTGATGTTTCACGAGCATCAGGTATGAAAACCACAAATGATCAGAAAATCATCATCTGCATCATCAGTATTCAGTACCTGATTCCATAAAAGCACCATGTTCCTATCCATGTCCATAGATTAAAAATTAATCTATGTAAAAATGAATCACCAGGCTAGACAATAACACCTCCCCTATGAGCAGCACTGTGTGGATACCAGTGCGACGTTCTGCTGAATCACGACTCGTTCTTCTGCGGCCCTGACGGCACAATGAATTGCAGCTGCTGCGTCACTCTGCCCGGCTCCCGGGAGACGTGTAATCAATCAGAGCCGCAGCTACATGGGCCGTCACAGCTGCAGGGCTCTGCACCAGGCCATTAAAAGTGCATTACCTTCCCAGCATGCCTTTCGTGTCTCCCACGAGGAAGGCGACAAAACCTGTCGCCACTTCCTCTGGTTAAGTCAGAGTCTCTGATACCAAAAAAAAGCCAAAGGGCCTCTTAAAATGATGTCCCTTCATTAAACACACAGCACAACAGCACATTTAGCTCAGTGATTAAGTGCTAAATTAATCGTAAAAGATGTTGTCTTAACAACTTTTGAAAAGCAAACTTTCAGTCAAACTGGGTGGGCGGTATTACAAAATTAATCATTTTATATCACAATAACATTCAATATATTGCATTTTTTATTTATTTTTAAAATGTACATGAAATGTCTTTGATCATTGTGAGGGTGTTTATTTAAAAAAAAGTATTTAAAATGTTTTATTAAACAAGTCTTATATTTTATTTAAATAACAATGAGGTACTAAATAATTTAGTGAAGTAAATATTTTATAAATTAAAAATAAAATGCACAAACAGCTTATGATACTAAACAGTTGCAGGTGCACTTAGGGCATGTCCAAATCCACTTTTGCTAGTTTAACAATGGGAAAAAAGGTCTGTGCGCCAGGCGCATGGTCCAAAAGGGTTGTACCGTGTCTCTTAATGAGTCATGGGTGTGTTTTGGGTGTAACGTGCAATAAACCAATCAGAGTCTCATCTCCCATTCCCTTTAAAAGCCAGTTGTGCTTGCACCATGGCGGATTCGCTATTTACATGGAGGAATTTGTGAGCGGAAACATTCTCCAGAGAGTAATTCTTTTATTTTTAATATTTAAAAATGTTTATGTGCTGCTGTGCATCCGTGTGTGTAATAAGCAGAGTGTACGTGCATTGTGCACCTGCCTATAGGGGCATATATAAATAACTTTAAATAACACAAAAAATATTGCGCTATTGACTTTAGACCAGGTTTTTGTTGGTCAGTGGTGCAGTCGTTTTCAGTTGCCTCAAAATAGCAACACGCCAACAATGCACCTCAACACACCTCGTTTTCAGACCAGCGCGGCCATGGGCGAACAGATGGACACGAGGGCATTTGCTATTTAAACAACGCGGTGCTTGGCGTGAAAATGATAACTGCGTCGGGCTGAAACTAGCAAAAAACACTTGCATCGTGCCTGGCGTCACATTTCGCCAGGTGTATGATAGGGCCCTAGATATTAGATATTGGATCGGCCCAGAATTGGATATTTAATTGTAGGCTCAAGGTTCATCGTTTAGAACAAAATAACAAAAAATGAAATGTCTTTAAATTAATATGCAGTTTTATACTGTACATTATTATGTTGCGATGCCTAAATTCATTTGTAAAATTTGAATGATTAATTTTAGTTTTTAGTGTGTTATTATTCTTTTATTTAGACAAAATTATAAAGAATAATTGTCGGCCATAACATGAAAATATTTAGCGGCTTATCAGTATCACCCAAAAATGTTATATCCTTCGGATAAGCAATATACACATAACTGTGATCAGACATCAATTCTGTTGCTCAACAAATGTAAACAACTAACCACCTATCCTAGGTCAGTAACATTGCTATTAATAGCAAGTTGAGAGCTCTTGGGTAAATAATTTGCATCTAAAATTCAAGGCATTAGAAATGGAGGCATTAGAAACTGTTCAGAAATTGAGGGTTTGAGCTTGGTGTGTGTCACGATGCATAGCACATAAAAAGGTACATGTGTAGGTGTATGAATGAGTGCGTGTGTAGATGATGGATGTGCCATCAGAGATTAACACAAAAGTCATTCTGGAGGATCAGAGAAAACGTGGGTTTGATAATGTGTGGGTGAAACAGCTCAGACGCTTCACTAAGAGGGAAATGGGACGAATGAGTCTCCAATGGCCGATCCAGTCACTCAAAATATAATACACCTAAATTAAAAAAAGTTTAATAGAAAATTCCTTTTTTTTTTATTTATTCACCTTATTTTGCAACACGGAAGTAAATACGATGACGTACTTCCTTCTAATGTGTTAGGCTTAGGCTGAGGAAGCAGCGCAGACACATTTACGCTCCAATTTACCATCATTATTATTTCTTTGTTTCCATCATATAATTGTTTTTTGAATATCTAATAACAGTGGTGCAAAGTATTTAAGTAAATGTAATTAGTTACTATACTTAAGTATCTTTTTGGCTACTTTGCAGTTTTACTCATTACATTTTGCATGGCTCATTACATTTCTCATTACATTTCTGCTACAAAAGAAGTGGTATTGCCATCTACAAGGGATTCAAGAAACTATATCTATATAACTATATGGCGGATTCGCTATTTACATGGTGGAATTTGCAAGCGGAAAAACTGAACGCTTCTCCAGAGAGGAATCCTTTTATTGTTTTATATTTGGCATGTTTGTGTGCTGCTGCACTCTGTGTGTGTAATAAGCAGAGTGTACACGCGTTGGCACACATTACTAACGCCCCCTTAAAATAACACAAAAAAAAAAACTGCGCTATTGACTTTAGACCAGGTTTTTGTTGGTCAATGGCGCAGTCGTTTTCAGTTGCCTCAAAATAGCAATGTGCCAACAATGCACCTGAACACACCTCGTTTTCAGACCAGCATGCCATGGGCGAACAGATAGGCGCGAGTGCATTTGCTATTTAAACAACGCGGCAATGGACGTGAAAATTAGTCAGGCTGAAACTAGCAAAAATCACTTGCACTGCGCTGGCGTCGCACTGCGAAGAGTCTGTTGTGTCAACCTTGATGTGTGTGTGTTTTTTTTAGAAAATAAACGTGATTCCTTTCCTCACAGTGTCTTAGGTGTTGAGAACTATAGCACATCTTTGAGCCTACATATAGTACGAGTAAAATACTTAAGTACTTAAGTTAAAATCAGATACTGAATTATTGGTGACTTGTAACTTGTAATGGAGCAATTTTCATCATAAGGTATCTGTACATTTACTCAAGAATGGTACTCAAGTACTCTTTACACCTCTGTCTAATAAACTTTTAATGCCTCAAATCTCTCAAACGTTTGCAAATCCAGCTGTTAGTTCTTGTTGTGTGCATAGCCTTCATAAATGTGTGTACTCTGTGCTTGATGGACTATCCGTGTGAATTGGATGCGGCTATGAGAGTTCAGCTGTCACTGGACACGCACAAGTGAGCAACTTTAAATCTTGATTTATGCTTCACTATCCAGTTTGTCGCTGTCTTATTCATCTCATATTTACTGTGAACTGTATTCAAAATTAGCGTTACCTGGTCTTTGAGAAAATGAATCCACACAGATTTACCAGATTACGGAGTGTACTTTTGATTACTTAACTGTTGTTTACTTCCTTTTTATTCATGTTCTTTAACAACTTCTTTATTTGTGAAAAATAGGGTTACAGAATCAATTGTTATGCTTGGGTTAATTCAGTTCAATTAATCTTTAAAATAATAGGCCTATATTTGCTTTATATCAGCCACCCTGCTCTCCAAGATATCAGTATCAGCCATCAAAAATAAATAAATAATATTTTTTTATTCAAATGTTAACTCAATCTTCCAGTGAAGTAACAGACTTCTCTCTGATGACGTATGCCGGACCAATCATTTTAGTTTGTTTAAACCCCGCAAGCTTGTATTCATTTTTGAGTGTAATGACCATCTCAAAATACAATCAACAGCTGATGGATAGAACATTTATCTTTTCTGATAATTCGTCACACTCAAATATATGTCAAAATATAGAAGAAAATATCTGTTATTACTTCCGGTACATAATAACTTTAAGGTACATAACTACATGTGCCACCCATGCATTCTACACAGACACACATCGAACAAACTTATTCCAGTTAGCATTTATTTCAATCTAGCTTTATGTTTCTAAGATAAATAAAATAAAATTCATTTTTTAAAACTATTTTTTTTTTACACTCCAGCTGTAGTAGAGTATGGTGTGAGCAGTAGAGAGACTCGGTGGATGTAACCATAAACAGATTCAGTGAGAGGCTGACAGTGTGAGCGGATACACACTGACAGACTGTCACCTACTCTGTGGTGCCTTTTACAAGATGAGCTGGTGTGTGGCTATAACTGACAGGGCAACTGTGAGACACAGAGTCTGGATATTAAGACAGCTATTTGGTGAATGATGTCGCGGTTTGGCTCATATGTGCCATCTATCACATAGCCTGCAACATCTAAAAACACTTTACAATAAGGTTCATTAGTTAACTACATTAGTTAACATGAACTAATAATGAACTGCACTTATAAAGTATTTATTTATCTTTGTTAATGTTGATTTCAACATTTACTAATACTTTATTAAAATCTTGTTAACATGAGTTAATGCACTGTGAACTAACATGAACAAACCATGAATAGCTGTATTTTTATTAACTAGCATTAACAAAGATTAACAAACACAGTAACAAATGTATTCCTCATGGTTAGTTCATGTTAGTTAATACATTAACTAATGTTAACTAATGAAACCGTATTGTAAAGTGTTACCGTTTGGACTGACATGTTGTATTGTCTTGCTGCACAAGTTGCAGTAGCTGTAAGAAAGGAAATCCCAGATCCAGTCCTACTGTAGATTTTGAAGCAAAATTTCAACAAAATAAGTGAAATTTCAACAAAATGTGCATAATTTTCTATCATGAATTTTTTAAATATAAATTTCTACATTATATCAGCCACCCTGCTCTTTAGATATGAGCCATAGAAAAACCTATATTGGTCGACTATACAATTTTACTTTTATGTTTTGTTTATGTGGTATTATAACAAAGTGGAAGCAATTGGGAACAACAGCAACTTAGCCATAAAGTGGTAGGCCACGTAAAATCACAGAGCGGGGTCAGCGCATGCGCCAATTTTCTGCAGAGTCAATAGCTACAGACCTCCAAACTTCGTGTGGCCTTCAGATTAGCTCAAGAACAGTGTGTAGAGAGCTTCATGGAATGGGTTTCCATGGCCGAGCAAATGCATCCAAGCCTTACATCACCAAGTGCAATGCAAAGCGTCGGATGCAGTGGTGTAAAGCACGCCGCCACTGGACTCTAGAGCAGTGGAGACGTGTTCTCTGGAGTGACGAATCACGCTTCTCTGTCTGGCAATCAGATGGACGAGTCTGGGTTTGGCGGTTGCCAGGATAATGATACTTGCCTGACTGCATTGTGCCAAGTGTAAAGTTTGGTGGAGGGGGGGGGGAATTATAGTGTGGGGTTGTTTTTCAGGGGTTGGGCTTGGCCCCTTAGTTCCAGTGAAAGGAACTCTTAATGCTTCAGCATACAAAGATATTTTGGACAATTTCATGCTCCCAACTTTGTGGGAACAGTTTTGGGATTACCCCTTCCTGTTCCAACATGACTGTGCACCAGTGCACAAAGCAAGGTCCATAAAGACATGGATGAGCGAGTTTCGTGTGGAGGAACTTGACTGGCCTGCACAGAGTCCTGACCTCAACCCGATAGAACACCTTTGGGATGAATTACAGCGGAGACTGCGAGCCAGGCCTTCTCATCCAATATCAGTGCCTGACCTCACAAATGGGCTTCTAGAAGAATGGGTGCAATGGGTGGGCCAACTCCATATTAAACCATACGGATTAAGAATGGGATGTCATTAAGGGCCAATCCCAATTCTATTTTATACCCCTTCACCTACCCCTACCCCTTGCTCCTTGAAACAAAGTAGCAAAGGCGTAGGGGTGAAAATATTCCCCTAAGAAATGGGACACCACTACTACACCATTAAACGTCATCATACATCATCGTACCCCGTTTCTTTTATTAGTGTTCTTATTAGCTTATTAGCTTGCATATTGGCTGTTTATTAGTACTTATAAAGCACATATTAATGCTTTATTCTGCATGACCATATTCTAATCTACAATTTTAATATTTGAATAAAAGAAACACAAAAGAAGTCACAAAATTTTAATGTTGCCATCAAGTGACCATCAAATTAATTTCAGAGACCGTAGTTGCTTTTGGCTCAGTTCTGGGCCAAAACCATAAAGCAGAACCGAGTGGAAACCACCAATATTAACACACAAACACTGATCAGTAACATCTGCACATTCCTCAACTGAGATCATAGGTAAAGGGTCTAGTAGTCTGGAGTAATGTAGGAGTAAAGGTACAATAAATGAGGGGAAATTACATACTTCCTCCCTCTTTTGCCCTGAGCGGCCATGCATATAGGACCGGACTCTGTGTGGGTCTATGCTTGTGTGTAATGTGTGTAAAGGGGGTGCACAGATTATCAACATAACTGGGCACAGACATGCTTGTCAGGAATTTCATGTGGTCAAAGGATTTCCCCATGCAGATTTCAATGGGTTCAAGTTGGTCATGTGAATTTACTGTTGACCAACAGAAAGGCTGCATGGTTTGAAAGTGACTTCTGTGCATCTTCTATGCGACTGACAATAGATCTTTTTCCCACAAAATTCTGTGGAAATTTTGCTAATGTGACTGCACCTTAAAAGCTTAGTTCACCCAAAAATTAAAAAAAAAAAAATGTATCAATTACTCACCCTCATGTCGTTCCAAACCCGTAAGACTTTTGTTCATCTTCAAAACACAAATTAAGATATTTTAAATGAATGATTTTTAAATGAATTCTGTCCCTCCACTGACAGTTCACACAACTACCACTTTGTCGCTTCAAAAAAGTTCACAAAGAGATCGTAAAACTAATTCATATGAATCAAGCAGTTTAGTCCAAATTTTATGAAGAGACTTGATCACTTCATTGGTTCTTGTGGAAGGTCAAATGTGCTGCGTAACACACAAGAATGAACCTCATTGGTTCACTCACGTCAAACATGCTTGAGCTTCCATTTATCATATCTGATGTGTGCATTGATGAATGTTTATATGTAAATATAAAAGCCTAAATTAAATCTGTTCATCATATAAAGCAATCATAATTGGTAGCTATGTAGCTGTCAATGGAGGGACAGAAATATTTCAGATTTCATTCAGATATCTTCCTAAAAGTCTTAAGGGTTTAATGATGATTAGAGTAAATGATGATAGAATTTTCATTTTTTGGTGAACCATCCATTTAAGAAAGAAAAAGACAAAATGTAGCAGTCATCTGAATGTGTTGCCCTGCCAAAAGATTTTGCACCATCCATTGGTCATCCTTCTAGGCTTAATACTTAAAATATTATAAAAAATACCACCACTAAATACATACTGTATGGATAGTCCCTTTGGATCATATGAGAGACTTCTTTTAAAATCTACAGTGTGCCTAACAGTGCTGTTATTCATGATCTACTTTAATCACAAAAGGTATTTCTTATAGAAGACAGCCCACAGGCACATTAAAAATAAACAAGTACAATAAAAGAAGATAAGATAAAGGGATGCTTTGGAAAGATGAACCAACCGCCCCAAGAGGGACAGAGGTGGATCGTTTACAATGCAGAGTTGTTTTTCAGTCCTCTGTGTCCAAACTTGCAGAATCTCATTTAAATACCCAAGATGCAACTATTCAAAGATATACTAATTATGTATGCTGAAAAGAGAAAGTACTCAAAGGAAAGAAACATCACAAATGAGAGCTCTTTAATATTTCAGTTTTTTTTTTATAAACAATAAAACGGAGAGCAACATTTTTTTCACCAGCTTGTGTATCTGAAATCCTAGTAAACTCACGTGTCTCATGTAAAGGTTCTGAGATCTCAACAATGTTAAAAACTGTGCTTAGATTTGCCAAAATATCAAAGTCTGCAATCACAAGTTCATTTAAATATGAACTCACACATTTCTCATCAGATTTTTTAAGACCAAATCATCAATGTTATGCTGTACAATAATTGTATAGCTCTATATAGTCTTATTTGTTTCTTCATGAGCAACCATGAGCAAATAACATCATCTTCTGTGTAAAAGAATAGGGTCAAGAATAGAACGTGTAAAAAAGAAATCAAGATATAAAGAAATCCATAAAACTGTGTAGATTCTGTCTTGTTTAGCTCTACTGAGATTGATCTGTGGTCAGTGTTTTGGGCACAGAGACCTCAATAGATCAATTCCTATTTGTAGGGTGTTTATGACCACATTTAAACAGAACAAATGCATCCCTAGCCCAGAAGCTACAATCTAAGACAAGGAAATCAGCCAGTGTTCTATAAAAAAAAAAAAAAACTTTTTTCAATAATTAAATTACTAAGTGTTTCAACATGTTAAGTATTCTATTATTATACACTGAATTATGAATCTATAACAACCCATTACCACTGATAGTTGTTCTTACAAATCTTAAGGGTGGTTTCCCTACAGTGGTTCAGGCTGCAGGATTGCCGAACAACTAAAGAAACATTATCAGCATGTTGGTGTAAAACTGTACATTTCTTGTCTATTACCGCCCTCTGCTACTTACCAACAATGGAAATAAGCGCAGTTAAAATTAGCAAAATATGTAAGAGAGCATTGCTATGGAGTAACTATATTGCATCCCTGAAGTGTCTGCAGAGACCGTGTCAATTAGTCTACTCTCTGAAATTGCTCATCGACATGGCATCCTCAATGGACCCATCTCTGGCGTGATGACTCCGATATTTCGAATATTCCTATTTAATAATTGTTTAATCGACACGCCATCCTCAATAAACCCGTTTCCGGCGTGATGCCTCCGATCTTTCGAATATTCCAATCTAATATGACTTCTGACCTGTAAGGTTGCCAAAATAATAATCATACATTGTTTGTTAATTGGTCAGAGGAGAACTGGCACCCCGACTGAGCCTGGTTTCTCCCAAGGTTTATTTTTCTCCA
This sequence comes from Rhinogobio ventralis, assembly GCA_039654625.1. NCBI lineage: Eukaryota > Metazoa > Chordata > Actinopteri > Cypriniformes > Gobionidae > Rhinogobio > Rhinogobio ventralis. Next base: position 13,996,984 of record CM077214.1, read on the forward strand.
TTAGGACACCTTGATGGAGTTTTGGTTCCTTGCCACTGTCGCCTTTGGCTTGCTCAGTTGGGGACACTAAATTTTCAAATAAATATCCAAATAAATTTAATTACTAAACTAAATTAACTATATCAACTACATTACTTGAATATATATGATAATTGAAATGCGCTGATGACATCACAGTTTTCTCCAGAGCGGCTGTACAGCCGAATCAAATTCGGTTGCATTATTTTCCTGTTTAACACTGTGAAGCTGCTTTGAAACAATCTGCATTGTAAAAGGCGCTATATAAATAAAGTTGACTTGACTTGACTATTGCAATAGAAAGCACTTTCATGTTAATACTGATTAGCACATCATTTACAATTGAAAGGTATTAATGACAATATTTGGTTATGGTTATACTTGAATTGGTTACAAATTAGAAACATAAATGTGCAGCACGTAGAATGTTACCTGACAGAGAGAGAAAGAGAGAGAGGGTGTAGAAAGTGTAGAGAAAGGAAAGAGAGAAAGAGTAAAGCCCCCCAAAAAGGATAGGCAAAGAAACAGAGCCAGAGCAAAAATTACAATCTTCTTTCACACCTTCCTTGACTATGTAACCAAAACCCAAATGTGAGACATTCAAACTGACCAATCAGCAAATTATAGCTTTCCCCACATACTAATGGTGTGACAATTAGCAGACCCCGGATGTCCACACATCAGCCTCTTTTCCACTGCCAGGACAGTACGAGCCAGGGCTAACAACGTGCCAATAGCCTTGTACCTCAAGCAGCGATTTTACTGTCGGGCCAGTAGCCTTGCTGTGGTACCCTATAAACTACCCTTAACATACATACATAGATTAGAACAACATCACACAATTTCACCAGCATGACATGACAGAAGCGAATGATTGGTCTTTACTTAAAGACTTAAAGTGATAGTTCACCCAAAATTGAAAATTCTGTCATCATTTACTCACCCTCAAGTTGTTCTGAACCTGTATGAATTTTTTTCTTCTGCTGAACAAAAAAGATATTTTGAAGAATATGGTTTCCAAACTAACAAACGTACTTATTTTTTTCCATACTATGGAAGGCAATGGGATCCTATTCTATTAAGGCTTACTCTACAAAGGCTTTTAATCTAATTTTAACATAAAATATCATATGTTTGCGCCACATTTCTTTAGATCATTTTCATGAAATTATGCGATCTGAGGAGGTTTGAACAAACTCTTCGGTCTCAGTATACTGTTATCCTTTCAGCCAGAGCAACAGAGGTTGCTCATGGACATACAGTGTACATGATTTATGACATATGCTGATGCGTTAGTCAAGGCACAGAGAAGAGACAGATGAAACACGGAACCAAATAAATACACGATTATAATCATATATGATTTGTGTTAGTTCTTCAAGCGGTCTCTGGTATTTTTCCATAATCGTATGTGTAATTATTATCTCAGTGGTTAGCATAAGTAGCCTTTAGCATCGCATTTAAATATATGAAAATTAGTTTTGAGCTTATAATTGTTTAAAATGTCTTAAATGTTGAGGTTTGCTTGTAGCCTGATATAATAAAAAGGGAAATGAGCAGTGTGGTGTTGTCCATCTCCTGACTGCAAAACTCTGCTTTTGTTCATGACCACTCCTCAAGCCCGTTTGCCCGCTTTGGACCAAGGTATTCGGTGGGCCAAAAACCCCTGTCCATTGGCCCAGAGGAAGCCCCGATGAGGCCTGATCAAGCCCCGGAAGTGGGTGAATGTGAATATGTTGTAATATCACCAAGTACAACATATTCCTGAATGAACATCGTTGTTGATCCTAGAACAACATTACAATCAACCAATCAGATTTCAGGGACAAATTTACAGTTTCTGTTAAGTTTAGGCTTACAACCAGGGTTAGGTGCTTCTACATCCGTGTTATTCACCTATCACTTCCCTCGAATTTTAGGGATAAGTTATGGGTAGTTTAAGGGGTAGGGATATGGTTTTTTGGCAAGAAAGAGGGAGTTGGAACAGGAAAGCAAATGTCTTTGTTCTTTCTTAACCCTACACACATTTATCTGCTAGTTGTGGCCCTAAATGGCATGCTTAACCAATGCGTCACATTGATTATTGAGTACTGTAACTAAAGCCCTCTAACACTAATGAGGGCCTTTGACCTGTATGTGGTGTTTGTTTAATCATGTTCAACAGTGCTCTGCTAGGATCATTGTCTGATTTGCATTTGACACATGGTGGCTGGTCTGGATATATATACATTATATATCCTATATACATTTTGGACTTTATAGGAATTTTAGGGCCACAAATAATGTCTCTGGCCTGATGCCTGAGGTGTATTTTGTTGATATCTGCTGAAATAAACATCCGTAAACCGCCTCTTGGGACATTATGTGCACTCTCAAAGCTTCTCAAAACTTTTTTATTTTTATTTATATATTCTCACATCCAACTTGATGTTTTTGTAGTGCTTGCCTACAACACCCTCTTGAATTGCTGATGCCCTTTATCAAAACACTCAAAATCCTCAGCTTTATAGCTTCTCTAAAGATTGAAGAGCACCCTAAAAGTAATAAATGACACACAACCTACACTAGACTCCGATCTTCAACCAGATGGAACTGGACAAATACTCTGAATGTTCCTATCTAATCTGACTTCTGACCTGTAATGTTGCCTGAATCATAATCACACACTGTTTGTTCGTCGGCCAGAGGAGAGCTGGCACCCCGACTGAGCCTGGTTTCTTCCAAAGTTTTTTTCTCCATTCTGTCACCTGATGGAGTTTTGGTTCCTTGCCACCATCACCTCTTTTGCCTTTGGCTTTTGGCTTGCTTAGTTGGGGACACTAAATATTCAACTATATTACTGAACTGCCCGCATTGACACTATATGATAATTGAACTGAGCTGGACGATGACATTACTGTTTTCTCCAGAGCGGCTGTACAGCCGAATCATATTCTGTTGGATTTTTTCCTGTTAACACTGTGAAGCTGCTTTGAAATAATCTGCATTGTAAAAAGTGCTATTTAAATAAAGGTGACTTGACTTGACTTGACTATGATGATACTGGAATTAAACATAAGACGTTCGCTCTGAGACCATTGTGAAAATTGTGATCTCACAACACTTTCAAAACTATAGGCACAAATGAACTTTGATTCAGATACACTTGATGGTCTACTGAGGTGGTATAGTAGATTGAATTAAATAAGACTTTCTTGCAGCCTGAAATTCAGTGCAGACAGCCTTTCATAACAAAGACGGCTGTCACACTTTGCCCACTTTTCCCTCTGTCTATCACAGGATCCCTATGGGAGTTGGCACTGCTAATTCATTCACTGTGTGTCTGTCCACCGCCTGTCTTAAAAAAAACATCTTTCATAGCTCTTTGGTTTCAACTAGGACTGTCAAGTTAATTGCATAATATGCAGATTAATTCATCACAACTAATTGCATATATTAATGTTTTGATAACACTTTACAATAAGGTCCCATTAGTTAATGCTAGTTACTGCATTAACATAACAATTTGCAATACATTTGTTTTATTATTTATTAATCTTTGTTAACACTAGCTAATAAAAATACACCTGTTCATTGGTAGTTCATGTTAGCACAGGTCCATTGAATAATATTAACATATACAACTTTTGATTTTAATAATGTATTATTAAATGTTGAAATAACATGAACTAAGAAAAATACTGTAATTGCTTCAGAAGCATTTTTCATTGTTCATAGTAAAAAAATTTAATTGTTCAATTTTTCATTGTTCCCCTAATAGGGCTGGGTATTGACACAAATGTCCAATTCGATTAGATTCAGATTTAATTCGATATTGATTCATTTGGATATATATCAGATACAGTACAATGCTAATTTTCTCAAGGATAAAAAATCTCAACTAATTCTGTAACTATACAAGTCAGTTGATACTGCATTAATAAAATATTGTAGGTTAATATTAACCTATTTTGTATACAAACACTTAAATTACATACAAGGAAGTTTTTTTTCTTTTTTTTTTTTTTTTTTTTAAATCTGAGACATATCAAAAGTAACAAAAGCTTATAGTGATTTATTGAATGGGAGGGTCGTTACAATGTTCTGAGATCTGGTGACTGTGGGGGCCATTTTAGTACAGTGAACTCATTGTCATGTTCAAGAAACCAATTTGAAATGATTCGAGCTTTGTGACATGGTGCATTATCCTGCTGGAAGTAGCCATCAGAGGATGGGTACATGGTGGTCATAAAGGGATGGACATGGTCAGAAACAATGCTCAGGTAGGCCGTGGCATTTAAACGATGCCCAATTGGCACTAAGGGGCCTAAAGTGTGCCAAGAAAACATCCCCCACACCATTACACCACCACCACCAGCCTGCACAGTGGTAACAAGGCATGATGGATCCATGTTCTCATTCTGTTTACCCCAAATTCTGACTCTACCATCTGAATGTCTCAACAGAAATCAAGACTCATCAGACCAGGCAACATTTTTCCAGTCTTCAACTGTCTAATTTTGGTGAGCTCGTGCAAATTGTAGCCTCTTTTTCCTATTTGTAGTGGAGATGAGTGGTACCCGGTGGGGTCTTCTGCTGTTGTAGCCCATCCGCCTCAAGGTTGTGCGTGTTGTGGCTTCACAAATGCTTTGCTGCATACCTCGGTTGTAACGAGTGGTTATTTCAGTCAAAGTTGCTCTTCTATCAGCTTGAATCAGTCGGCCCATTCTCCTCTGACCTCTAGCATCAACAAGGCATTTTCGCCCACAGGACTGCCGCATACTGGATGTTTTTCCCTTTTCACACCATTCTTTGTAAACTCTAGAAATGGTTGTGCGTGAAAATCCCAGTAACTGAGCAGATTGTGAAATACTCAGACCGGCCCGTCTGGCACCAACAACCATGCCACGCTCAAAATTGCTTAAATCACCTTTCTTTCCCATTCTGACATTCAGTTTGGAGTTCAGGAGATTGTCTTGACCAGGACCACACCCCTAAATGCATTGAAGCAACTGCCATGTGATTGGTTGATTAGATAATTGCATTAATGAGAAATTGGACAGGTGTTCCTAATAATCCTTTAGGTGAGTGTATATAAGGAATGGAAACCTGTCTTGATTTTTTTTTTTTTTTTTACTTAGCAAATTGTGAAAAAGCGATTGGAGAAACAAAAGAAATGAATGAATAAAGGAATGAGTGAATGAGTGCACAAAAAATTTGGGTCAAATATGGACAAACCCAGCCATTGGGTTAATTTTTTTAATTACATTTTTATCCCAGCGATTGGGTTTGTCCATATTTGACCTAAATTTGGGTTAAAACAACCCAGCATTTTTTAGATGTGAGTAAGTGAGAGTGAGTGAGTGAATAAATGTAAAAAATGACAACAATCGCATTAATTATGAATCACACTAAACACGTGTTAAAGGGATCACCCAAAAATGTAAATTCTATCATCAATTACTCCTCCTTGTGTCGTTCCAAACCCATAAGACCTTCGTTCATCTTTGGAACACAAATTAATATATTTTTAAAGAAATCCGAGAGCTCTCTGACCCCTCCATAGACAGCTATTTAATTAACACGTTCAAGGCCCAGAAAGGTATTAAAAACATTGTTAAAATAGTCCATGTGACTACACTGGTTCAACCTTAATTTTATGAAGCGACGAGAATACTCTGAAAATAACGAATTTATTCAACAATTTAGTTCTGGCCTGTGCCAGTCTCCTACGCAGTTTACGTTGAAAATAGTGCATGTTTTTAATACCTTTCTGGGCCTTGAAAGTGTTAATTAAATAGCTGTCAATGGAGGGGCCAGAGAGCTCTCGGATTTCTTTAAAAATATCTTAATTTGTGTTCCGAAGATGAACGAAGGTCTTACGGGTTTGGAATGACATGAGGGTGAGTAAGAATTAAAATTTTTTGGGTGAACTATCCCTTTAAATTGACAGCCGCAGTTTTAATTGTGATCCACACCGAAGGTCAGAGACAACATTAAATAACTAGAGGTCTTTCTATCACAAACAAAAACACATACTCTGCATATGCCATACGGATATATTTTACAATTACACCGTCTAATTGAGCTGAGCAAATGCAGAACTTAATCCAAATTGGAAATCAGCACCACCATCCCTAGAAGTGTGAGGCACAATTCAGCAAGGAGGTGATATTTCATCCAATAATAGTTTAGCATCTGGCCTGAGCTCTGTCGCAATTGGCTATTAGACCAAAGCAGATGTACTCGCAGCCCCAGATACATACAGCAGCTAGGCTCCATGGCATTCTGGGTAAATGGAGATAAACAGTGTGGTGATGTCTGGTGTGGTGGCCTGACACAGCACTCTGAAGCTAACAGCAGGGGAGCTGTCAACATATTAGTCCTCCCACATAGCAGCAAGCAACACAGAGAAACATCCCTCTGAGCGCACTTCTACCTGCCAGACAGTCAAATACACACAATGTCAGGCATGTTTAGTTAGCATTTTTTGGTTTATTATGATTTACCATGGTAAGCCTCCCTCTTTCAATAGCACAGTGGGGTTTAAAATCCCTGACACTAAATACTAAACTTAACCACATAACTTGTCCTTTGCTTGTTCTAAGAATATGAATGATACCTCAAATTGTGCAGCTTAACGAGTAGAGCTGTTCATTTACTGTGAAATCAAACTAAGGGTTCTTGCTTGAAAGATTGTAAAATATGTGAAAAAACCTGTAGACTTGCACTGAAGAAGGGATCCAAGCCATATCTAAGAACAGAACAAGAAAAGATAATTTTGACTTGGGCCAGTAAGCAACCACTTATAACACACTCTAGTAACAACCTAGAAACCAAAGAGAACACCCTAGTAATCAGCTAGAACACCCAGGCAAACACCTAGCAACCACCTAAAAACTACGCAGAACACCATGTAACCACCTAGTAACCAACCAGAACAGCCTAGCAACAAGAATACCCTGTAACAACCACCTAGAAAACACAGAGAACAACACCAAGCAACCACCTAGTGACCACCCAGAACACCCTAGCAACCACCTACCTAGAAACCAACACTAAGCAACGACCTAGTGACCACCCAGAACACCCTAGCAACCATCTAGAGACCACCCATTACACCCTAGCAAATCATAGAGAACATAAAAGCAACCACCTAGAAACCATCCAGAATACCCTAGCAACTTCCTAAAAACCACCTCGAACTCTACCACCTAGCAACCCCCAGAACACCCTAGTAACAACCTTGAAAACATAGAGAACACCTGAGTAACCACCTAGAAACCACCCAGAAAACCCTAGCAACAACCCAGAATACCCTATAACAACCACAAATAAAACACCCTCACAACTACCTAGAAACCAATAACACCTAGCAACCACCTAGTGACCACCCAGAACACCGTAGCAATGAGGGGTTACACAGACTAGTCGACTTTAATGCTCTGCCATGACGCTTTAAGTCTGACGTCGACTAGTCGCTGGTCATGGCCTATAGAGGGCGCAATAGGATAAGAAATATTTAAAGCGCACTTTTACAGTTTCCAACAGTTAAAATGACAAATAAATGCATACTAAGAGAGTGCTCCACAAGATATGTTGGATTATACAATCTGGATGCTCAAAATTGATCTGGAGAATGCACGTTTTAAACAGCTTATTGTGCACGCAAGTTAATCGCCGTTCTAAACGAATGCGCTGCTGCATTGTAACACACACACACATACAGACAGTAGCGCGCACATCACATGCAGACCACGCACACACAGAATCATTCAGTACTGCAGAATGATCACTGTTCTGTGATTTATCAATAAAATAGCTTAGAAACTGAAATGTTCCAGCATATATTTCTTAGTAACTAAAAGCTTCACTATTAGGAGAGAGATGCTGCCAGGTAGAATTCATTTACACACAATCGCTCTCTCACTAATGCATTCATATAAATGTAATCTTTACTGTGCTACTTCATCTGTATCAAAATAAACTGTTAAGTTAGAGCAATAGCCTCGTGAGCAGCTTTGTGTCATATGCTGTGAGAACCTGTGAAACCTGCATTCAGTCTCAGCTTGAGATTCATGCTTATTTGTTCATTAATGACGTCATCAGTGATTAGTTGACTCGACTTTAATCACATAAATGTCAACAAAAAAATCTGAAGTCATTCAACCCATACTAGCAAACACATAGAAACCACCAAGAACACACTAGTTGCTTACCAATGTGTTAAGGACCACTCAGAACACCTTATCAACCACATAGCAACACCCTGGCAACCATCCATTGTGGTGGTGAGATTTTCATGAACCAGACCACTCAAACATGTACAATAATTTGCAAATTGGTACACTGAGCAATTGCTATTAGCACCCTTTAATGAAATCCACTTCTTTTCCTGATGATTTATAAAATGAAATACATAGATTTTTAGTCTTGTGGGAAAGCTGAAGTAAGCATTTCAGCATTTGGATGAACATTACCGTTTACTAGACAAATGTCTGATCATAAATGTCTCCAGGGAAAGCATGTGTCTGGTTCGGCTGTCCTCTGTCAAAAGGTTAATTGGTCCAGCAGAATGCAATAAACCCTTACCGACCTGTTGCCTTTACAAGCCCACCCCAATAACAGACATTTAAAGGGTTACAATTCCCAAGGGTGAATCTGATTATGCGAGTTTACCCCCTCTTTATGAATGATTCATATTTTATGATAATGAGCTATAAATAGAAAAACTGAAAGCATTTGGTGTTGCTCTCAGGACATATAAATGTATGCAGCAGATTATCAATGATATCTTGTCCCCTGCGGGCAGAAATATGTTAGTCCAGGAGCCGATTTCAGACTATTAAAGAAACCGAAGAGTAGAAAAAATGTGTCTGTTTCTGGATGAGAACGATTTAGAAGGAATCATTTGAACACTGGCAACATTTCTATGGCTTTAAGAAAAAGTGTCCACCATTGGTTTCCAACCCAGTGAGAAATACTATTTCCTTTCCTGAAATTAGCTTTGTTTGATAATTGGCTTCTTAATGACTTTATATAATCTATTTATATCTAATATCTACTTACATAATCTCTTTAGCAATGGAACAAAAACAAAATATATCAGCTGAAACATAATTGTATGTCAGATTAAATAAAAATGGCTCACTTTATACCATAAAAACATTAATCCACGAAAATAATTGGTTAATAAATACAATCAGCTAGCGCTTTGCAACCGAGACGCTAAATAATGTGTCTCAACTTGTCTGAATTATCATAATTAAGAGAAGAACTGTTCACATTCTTATCATTGGTTTTTATGCCAACGTTCACAATGCCAAAATGGATCCATAGTTGCGTCTAAAATACTCTACTATATAGTATGCAAGAAACAGTATGCCAACAGAGTAGTATGTCCGAATTCATAAACAGAAGGCAAGATTCTGAAGTGTGCATTCAATGGACACTTTACTATCTCATGAGACCATAGGAGAGGATTTATGAATGGAGGTGAACTGACGCTGGTAGGTCACGTAACAACATGGTGGATGTAGTACGTCTGAATTTTATTCATACTACCCATATTCACACTATATAGAACATACATTTGACAACGGTCGTGAAGTAAGTTCAAAATTAAATGTAGTACATGTGTTTTTTAATGTTTTGTTGTTGTTTTGAGAACAGAAAAATATGTCATCGCTACATTAATTCACATTGTCAAACTATTTAGGAAACAAGAAATACAGTAGCATCAGCTAAAATTACATTAAATAAATATGTTTAAATATGTGTGTATTTAACAACGTTGTTGAGGCTGTTGCCATTGCTTTTTTTTTAAATGGCATAGTCAAGTAAAAAAAAGATTTTAATAGTTTACTAGGTTTTTTTAATAGTTAATTTTGTGTACATTAATACTAATGTTTCCATTATATATAAAGAATTAGAGACAAATAATTCAGCCAAGCTGTGAAGAGAGATCGTGAGATAACGTGAGATAACATGAGATGACATGACAAGAAAGAATGAAAAAATGTGGAAAGAAACCCTCTACTGATCCAAGTTGCTGACTGGTTTTTGATCCTTTATGAATACAGAACACAAAACACAAAATATCTCAAAGAAATAGTCCACCCAAAAATACAATTTTGTCAACATTTTCACACTCTCAAATTCCAAACCTGAACGATGTTCTTTCTTCTGTGAAATATAAAAGAAGGCATTTTTGAATATTGTACTGGTTTCTCTAGTCCATGGAATTTCAACAAATAGGGACTGAAGATGTCCAGCCTCATAAAGGGCACAAAAGCACCACACAAGTATCATACTAGTCTTTAGGACTTTAATTCCCAGTTGTGACAAAAAAAAAAGACTCACAGGGCATTTACACAATAATGTAAATGCATTTTCAACTTTTTATGCGTTTTGGCCATTCATTTACACGACAACAGCATTTTGGGGGCCTGAAAACATGAACTTTTGAAAATGGGTTTCAAAGTGCAGGTTTTTGAAAACAATACTGTTATCATCACCATGTAAACTACAAAAACGTGAGTTACAAAGTAACATCGCCCATTATTGGCCTGGCAGCATAATACAGTGGGGTTTTTTTTATTATCATTTTCACAGATCTGTGTGAACGGGGATCGTTTTTACATTGGTGTCGCCTGTACGCGAAAAACGCAAAGGAAAGAATTTTCTGTTTACATTGTTACATTGTACATTGTTGACGTGTAAATGTACCTTCAAATGTGCAATTCACAAATCAGCCATTGCTACTAATCTCATGAAAACAGAAGTTTCATTTTTAGGCAAATTATTCTTTTAAAGGTAGAGTATATAAGATTGACAGCTACTTTTTGAAATCGGTCCAAATTCAAAATATTGGAGAGCGTTGTTTCCCCCACCTCCTCCTCAGACTCGACGCTCATGCGGGTTGCCAGTTTGAAGACATCCAACAGGAACGAGCGCAACTGACAATGGAACTGGAAGGCGTAAGTTGTAAGTTGATGAGTTGATTTTATTGATTTATGATGAGTTGATATCGTGTTTTAATATGCTCTAAATATGCTTTTCAGGTCAGGTAGAATCTGCGATCTATGATCCAGTTTGTTCGCTGGCTTCCATGGCTACAATACGCTATGTTTTACGGCAACTGGCAACCTGTGGTGGCGAAAAACTATTGGGTAAATTGGCAACGTGCGGTGTCGCACAGACCAAAACAAAAACAGGACACGGAACGCACATTTCAAAATAAAATAACTGGCTGTAGCATTGTTTTTCAGAGAAACGAGTATGTGAACTCAACATGTTTCCTAAATATCTGCCACCATATAGTATTTTTATGCTTTAGTACAGTTAAAAATTTACAGTATCTTTAAAGACAACAATTTTTGGTTACAGTTTATTTAAAGTGTTACTGTTTTTACACAAATGTAATTACAAACATTTACAGTAATTATACAAATAAGTATGTAATGCTAATTCACAACTTGCTATAGGGTTAGGGCTTCCAATGCATCATTTACTGTTATTACTAGTTCATGTATAAAAGGGACACTGTAAAATAAACTGTTACCCAATTTACCCAAGTACTTTATCTGAATCTTCAGAGCAACAGTATCACTCAAGAACAGACGGAGAAGGTACAAGCGAGTGTATCGCAGGAAAGGCCGCAATCATTACAGCTTGCTAATTTTACCTCTTGACGCACACTCTTGACACGCTGACAATAGCAGGAACGAAGGCTGCAGGAGGAAGGATGTGTTGTGGTGTATTTCGTGCATTGTGAGGAGCTTCCTAACACTCTACGTTAAGGACTGAAGGACACAGCTGCAGAAAAATGTGCTGAAAAAGAGGAGGGAACTGAGGAATTGCCACTGAAGATCGATAAAACAAACAGAACAGAGAAAGCAAAGGAGTAGTGTTAAGTACTGCAGAGGAGAAAACGTTCGAAAGAAAACCAAGTGCGCTTTGCTCTATTCATCATCTATTGTTATATCTTCATGTAACCCAAAGCAAATTCAATACTGCAAAACATCGAAATATGTGTGCGTGTCACTGTCCTTGATGCCAGTCATGACCTTTCCCTGTACAAACAGCTGTAGATAGAGACATTATGGCCATGACATTTCAATGTAGGGCTGGCTGGGCAACTTTATTAGATAACAGCACTGGACTCTACAGCTACGGCAGCTGCTGAATCAGGTCCTCTGGGGATGGGGTAAAATGTACCCCTGCGAGACATAATAAAAGGGCACATGTGATTCATATCAGTGCTTATTACTGAGAGCATGTGTATATAGAGACTGATAACTCTGCTTCTGTCACTGAGAAGTTTATGAATAGTTGTTAAAGGGATGATTAAAGCTAGGGTTGGATCCGTGGGGAGTTTAGCTTTGCAAATGTTACTCTTATGTTATTTAGTCAGGGGTTTAGAGAGGGGTTTAAATATTTTTTGAGAGTCAGACTTATATGAGCAAAGCTTGTGATCTAAAGGATAATTTGTACAAAATATTTTTGAAAGATTTGATCAAAAATACATTGAAACATAAATATTGTGAAATATTATTACAATTTAAAATAGCTCCTTTTTATGTGAAACATTAAATATTTTACTATTAATTTATTCCTGTGGTGGCAAATCTGAATTTTCAGTGTCACATGATCCTTCAGAAATCATTCTAATATGATGAGTTGGTTCGCAATAAACATTTCTTATTATTATCAATGTAAAAAAAAAAAACAGAGGTTCCAATTTATAATAGGTGACCTTAACTACTATGTACTTACATCAAAAAATAAGTACAATGTACTTATTGTGTTCATATTGTATTGCAAAACACTTGTGCTGCTATTGAGGGGGGATACGGGTAAAGTTAGGGACAGGTGTGGTGGTATGGGTAAGTTTAAGGGTAGGGTTAGGTGGGTTAGGTGTCAACAGTGTAATTATAAATGTAACTACAGAAATTAATTACAGAAATGTAATTACATGCAGGTAATTTTTAAAATGTAAGTACAATATAAAAACATGTAAAATTATTAATTGAAATGTTAGTACATAGTAGTTAAAGACACCTAATATATAGTGGGTCAAAAACAGTTTTGTTGCTTAATATTTCTGTGGAAACTGTGATAGGCCTACTTTTTCAGGATTATTTGATGAACAAAAAATTCAAAAGAACAGCATTTATTTGAAATATTCTGTAACATTGTTTTTACTGTCACTTTTTATAAATGTAATACATATTTTTGAATAATATATTAATTAAAAAAATAATCTTACTGACCCCAAACTTTTGAATGTTATATTATTAAATAGTAATGACTAAAAGCTAAACCCAACACGTCTAACAGGCAGTGTTTTGCCCGCAAATATTATATTCTGCAACAATTAACATAAATGAGAATATTTTAACAATAGCCAGAAGGAATGGTTTGTGATTGACTGCAAAAAATTAGTGAGCCATTTCTTAACTAAATTAAACTGAAATTTCAACAGCAGAAGACATTGTTGAATGCAAAACAAATTAGTTAACTTCAAAATTGAAGTCAAATTAAGTTAAATTAAAAAACAGATACAGTAATTAACTGAAACTTCCTTTGAGCTGCAGCTTAGGGATTCTAATTAACAGATAAAGGTTCAGTCAGTGCTCTCTTTTCAAAAGAATAACTTTCTGTTTTGTTTGTAGCAAGCCTTGCTGGTTAACACACATTAACCCCAACATAACACTCAAATTGCCACTCTTTTAACAAAACATAAATCATAAGCATAGTGTCTGTTCTCCCTTAAAATCCCAAAGTGAACCCTTAATGATCCTATAATTCTTTGTATGTTTGCTCAATAATGAAAGAAAAAAAAAAACCCCCAACAACAATCAAAACCCAGGGCCCACACTCTCATTATGACATCATCACGTCTGGGCCCTAAAACAAAGCAACACTTTAAAGACTGTGTGGGCTCTGATTTGTGTCTTCAGTCCCAACTGCTGTTATTAAACAGCTTTAGCGTGGATTAATGTCAAATCCACAACATCAATCTGACACCACCAGATGGTTATCGGAGGAATAATGAAGCAATCAACACGACCACTCAGCCCTTTAATTATCCAATGCTAGCCGGTCACTGGGGATGCTCTATAGCTAAAATGTATGATAGGGGAGGGGGCGATGTTTATGTGTTTTCATGTGTATTCATCATAGACTGTAAAAAAATATGGACGTAGTGTCTATGACGTCACCCATAGGATTCTGAAGAGCAGTTTTGAAGCGTAAAGTCGGCCATTGCCATCTTGGCAGCGCGTCACCGCACGGCACTCCCGGATAACTGAAAATGGGCAAAGAGGTGGGACGTGGGTGGAGCTGAGGTGACGTGATGGCTAACAGACAGCAGACAAACGGCTATTCACCTGTCACTCAAAGTGGCCACGCCCTTAATTATGCAGAACTTAGGCTTTATATAATGCAAACAAATGAGTTATAAAAAAATTCACCCCCCTCACAGTTGTCATGAAGGGCAAAATTAGCCGTATAGACCAAAGCCACAATTTGTACCAGGCTGTAAACATGTTTTATTCTGCTGTAAAGTTGGGCATTTTAACATGGGGCTCAATGAGATTCTGCTCTCTTTTAGAGCCTGTCTCTAGCGGCCAGTCGATAAATTGCAGTTAAAGTCACTTCCGTATTGGCTTCAAAAGAAACTGGGGGAGGTTGCTGCTTGGTATTCATACACGCTTCAACGAAGACAGACGTTTAATTACACAAAAGATGGAGGGCTCTGGCAAGCCCTCATCAGTCACAGCTGAATTAATGAATAGGTAAACGGTGACAGAGCTAACGCTAATGTAGCTTTAGCTCATGTGTGATCACGCCATAGAATCACTGTTTATTAATGAACTAACCAAAGACATAGTGCTGCATCCACGGGCATTATAACATCAACAATGTAGCATCAGGCTAAACGCACTTAATGGCCTCATGAGATAGTTGGCTTTTAAGTTGCCTAAATTATCAGACTAATATATATATATATATATAGAGAGAGAGAGAGAGAGAGAGAGTGAGAGAGAGAGAGAGAGAGAAATGAAAGCCATGAAACTAGCATAACTATGTGGTAACAATGGTTTATACACATAATTGGCCATTATACAAAATACTTCATTTCAAAATTCTGTGATTGACCAATCAGAATCAAGTATTCCAGCTGTGTAACATATTGTGTATTGTGCAAGGTACCACTCACAAGTCTTTATCTATCAATAATCTGCCACTGTGATCATTTGTTAAAAACAATAAAGGTTGTTGGTCTTTTAATGCCACTAGTGTTCATTTCATCTGGAAACTGCATTGAATTGTATGTATATTGTATGTTGTATGTAGAGGCACGTTTTACCAATAAGAGTAATACTCACATCTTAAGTGCAAACAAAGAAACAAAAGATTTGATCACATATTCTTGTGAAATATTCTTTGATCACAATTTTGAATGGTTTCAAGGTGATTTAAAGATCACAATATGTAAGATTTTTTAGATTCAAATATCCAAAAACCGCTAGAACAATGTAATATTTTTTGTTAACCTGTGTACTTACATTACCCCAAACGTTTCCAATGTTTAAATCCAGTGAAATCAGCAATTTTAACCAGTGTTACAGACCGTGACATTGCGTCGCCTGTCAATAATGTCATATCCGCGCTTCCCTTGATTTCCGTAGAAACCATGGAAACACCAAAGACGATTTAATATACTATGTGTTTTATTAGACAGGTGAGCAACTGTTTGGATAAATTTATCAATAGAAAACAAATCATTGTTATACAGCTCAACACAGTTAGTCTAATTGTTTGAATCGCTTGTTTTCTTGATTTACCTCAAGTACCATGTTTTTACCATGCCTCTCAGAGACAACACTATTTTGTCAAGTGGCTAACATAGCATAATCAGAGAGAGCTTTCTCCATCATACAATATATTTTAAAAGTAATTGCATGCCATTTAGCAACAGTCATTTAGTCATCCTGCTTTATATGATATTCTAATATTGATCTAGATAACTGCAAAGTGCAACAAGTCTCTCATACCAGCCACAGAGCAAACGTTATAACATAACTTATAACACACTCAAATCTATTTAGCATGATTGTTTTAACCATGTAAAACAGCGCTACATTAAGCCCTGTGCACACCGGGGTGATTATCATGCGCGCTTATCGCCAGCGTTTTTCGACGCGTCTTTGTGTTCATACCCAAGCAATTTTCACTGCCGATGCGCCAAATGATTATACAGGATTCAATAGAAACTCACCATTGAATCCTATTTTATCTGCAGTTCCTCTCCATAACAACTTTCTCTTATCGAGATTTTTGTAGCCGCTGTGGCGTTTGTTTATAAAGTTCTTTGTGTTCAGACACCAAAGAGACCAGCAGCTCTACATTTATCTTGCCTCATTGCATCTTCTTCTTAGGTATCAATGTGTGCTCAGCAAGACCGTTTTGTGTTTGAGCGTGACCAAGTTGTGTTTTACTGTAACTTCAGCAGCTTTGTTGAACAAAAGCATCAATCTCATTGGCCGGACGGGCCGTGTCAAACCAAAAAAACAAACCGAGGCCTTTTTTTTCAATGGCGCTTTTACGCCTGCCGTTTTGCGCGTCGGTGTGCACACTTACATTGGTGGCTTTGTTTAGTAACGAGGCGTTAAACGTTGCCAATAAGCGCGTGCGATAATTTTTTTTTACCCTATAAGAGCGTCCGACAGCAGCATAAGCATAATAAAAGCCATGACTCTTGGCCCGTTCTGCTTCATACCACTGTATTGTTAATAAAACTTCAATACATTCGCTCATTCATGAACATGATTTCTGCTCGAGTCCTTCGGATTCTTTTCCATCGGCTGTGGAGGTGAAGTCAAGACTACAACTCCCACGATTCCCCGCTCATTCACGGCTTCATCAAGCTACACCTTTATTTTGAATAAGTGACCTCTAGCGACAAAACTTACATACTGTGCCTTTAATATGAAACTCTCTTCAACTTTAACAATTAGAAAACTTTTTTCACCAAAGCAAATGTACGCTTATGACTTGTGCTGGGACATTTCTGAGGTGAATTATGGCCTATTACATAGAGGAAGAATGTGTTGTCCGATAGGACAGATTACAGCAGAGTGGGGCAAGCTGAATGAAATCAGCCAGAGAAAAACTGCCAGACAGAATGAATGTCAATGGCTTTGCTCTGGCCTGTTTATGGCTGGTCTAGTTAAATGTCAAAAGCTTTACCCTAGAGAGCCCGTCCTCACTCCAGACTGGTACTGAATTTGTAGGCACCTCACTTCTCCTCTCTCTGTCTGCGTTTTATAACTGATGTTTTACATCCCATCCAATTTCTGAGCTTTTCAGTATATCTACCCTGTAGTCTTAAGTAAGTTCCAAACAGTTATGGCCAGCCATAACCTTGCATGGCTAGGGGATTTAAAGTTAATGGAAAAAAATCCAGCATTAAATTTACATTTATTTGACAAGCTAAAGTTGTTGAGAGCTTTATCATGGACAAATACAGAACTGGCTTTGAGAGATTTACACAAGACAGAGCTCAATAACTAAATGCAAACTTGAACTGAAAATGTCTTTACAATCAAATTCAGCAGATTTAGCAAAACATATCTCAATTTCACCTAAAATAAACAGATTCCGCTGTTTGTGGCTCTTATTGATAGTCCCTTATCTGTAGCATGTTGGCACTGACAAGGCAAATTCTGCAAATGTTTTAAGCTGTTTTATGACTCTTCCCAAACCAAAAGGAAATGCTAAGTCATCTCTTTTCTTTCGGGTACTCGCCATTCAGAAGAGCTGAGGCATTAGCACAGGCTGAGCTCCAAAACGCCTGACATCTTGAAATGTACATGAACCGATGGGAACATAACAAGGGAAATGTAGCCTAAACTCATATTTATAATTCATGTAGCAGAGATCATTTCAAAGATATTTCAAACAGGATCTTTGAACATGAAGCCCAAGGCTCAGAAATCATTAGCATACTTATTTAAGGTCATGAAACAGTGAAAAAACATGTGAGATTTGTGTGCCGGTCATGAATCAGTGTGAATCGATGTGTCTTCCCAAACAAAGCTTTACACTGAGCCATCACTGTAGGTGACGGATAGTTTAGCACATATGAATGCAGTCATCTATGTCAGTCTTTGTCATCTGTACCTCCTGATTTTGATGTATCACTCTATGAAAAAATACATATGTGTACAGATTCGAAACAGCTGTAATTCAAACCACTGAAAATCCAGCACTGTTTAGAGCTCATCATAAGTGTTTAGCTGTATCCATGGTGATGCAGTTAGTACAGACAGATCTGCTCACACATGTACACAGTTTCTCATTCCCGGTGTGGAAGTGTTATTTATTATAGTCAGCAGTCCTGCATATGGAAATCCATTTTCTCACCTGACGTTCCTCTCTCTATCGTATTCAATATTAATGTCATCTCACATTACCAGCCAGGTTTACCGTATCCGATAAAGAGAAGGCTTTCTTAGATGCATACACTCATAATCATGCACATGCATACTCACAAAAGGAATATAAAAAACTGTGAGAAGAAAGGAAAAGGGAACAAGCTAACAAAAAATGGATTTTAGAGGTAAAAGAGAGAGAGGTTGTAGGTTCAAACCCTTCCAAGGGTTGATTCATCAACTATCACCATGATGTTACTGTGCAAGACACTTAATAAAGCCAGCATGAAACGGAAGTACTAAGGTATTGTGGGTGCTAGAGTGTTGCTAAGGTGTTCTGATTGGGTTTTTAGCATGTTTAGCCATTTTTTGGCCTGTTCAATCATCCGAAAAAGACTATAATAACCCCTCCACCACTCCAGGGCTTGACATTAACACCTGCCAAATGTGGGTGAATTTCAAAAGTGGTGTGTAACACAGTCACTCCTACTAGCCATCTTGGCGGGTTGAATTGTATATAGGCCTATACATTTTTCAATTGTATTTTTTTTTAAATGCATCTGAAATAATAAACTAAGTGCAATGTAGTGTTGTCACAAATATAGATTATTCGATACACATCCATACTGAAATATCTGAAATGCTTCCAATACTCATTTTCTGCAGAGTAGATACACAATACCTGCGCTTTCTCACTCTTTCATCTCTCCGACCTCCCCTCACTCACTTGTTCCATTTGCTCCGGATACATATTGTTGGTGTAAAATTGCCTGAATTTCGCATGGGATTGTGCGTATTGCGCATAATTTTACTCATTCCCGCAGATTTTGTGCTCACACTCAAAGTGCACACACATAAAGCCGCCTCTCAGTACTAAATTGAGTTCTTTTTTGTGGCTTATTGTGCTTAAACAGTCAAATACACACAAAATAATGTCAAAATACCGGTCTTGGCAGTATTCACGTAAACACAGTTATGTTTAAGTGAACGTAAACAGTTGAGAAAGAAAACCCATGTGTAACAGTATAATGGATCCGTGTGTCAAGTCTTAAAGTGACAGCAGCCTAATATATCTGCTGCCAAATTATGAGATAATAATGAAAATATCTATATGGCAGTTTTTCCCCATCGATGTAAAAATTGTGGCCAGTGGCTAGTTACTTTGGAAAACGAGTAGCCACAGTGGCTGGTGTGCAAAAAAGTTAATGTCAAGCCCTGCACCCCTCCAAAATAAAATAAAATAAAAAAAGCTGCACAATGTGAAGTATCATTCATGTCAGCTGCTCAAATGGAGAAGAATAACACATCAAAATTTAATATTGAGGAGTTAACCCATAGTATGACCAAAAGTAATAGTGATGTCTTGGCAAGCACCACTAATAACAAGAATAGAAGAAAAATAGATGGATGAGCAAACAAAATAGAACCTTCACCTTTTTAGATCTCAGACATAAACAACAGCGACATATGCTTTTGACATAACTCAAAAATAAGCCAAAAGTGCAGAGAGGTTTTATGAATTGATTAGATCTCTTTGCACAAGCTAAAAAAACACAAGCACACTGGCATAAAACATAAAGCTTTTATCTCCAGCAAGCTCTCATTTACTGCAGGAGTCAGATACGGAATAAATCACAGTCTGCAGTGTGATTGCACTATAAGAGATTTGAGATGCAAATCCAAAAGTGTCAAAAAAATCTGAAGACAAAAATATATGCACTGAGAAGAAACCACAGAACTTTTGTAGACTGTTCACACCTCGCTTTTACTAAAATGAGTGTGTCTGGATATGAGTGTTATAGGTCATGTACTATTAAATAAAAATTGCATATGTGATTTATTATATACATTGAAAAAAAAGTGTGTTGGATTTATATGATTTAATTGTGTAATCGGTCCCACATGAATCAATTAAGTTAAACAAACATAATTGCTCATGTAACTTCAACATCATAGAATGAATACATTTTAAATGACCCAATTTAGTAGTCTCAAAGTGAATTTCATATGGCTCCCTGACATGATTCAGGCATTCAATTTCATATATTCATTTATCCACTTCAATTTCATATATTTTAATGTTACACAACTGAATTATAATACTGCACTAGTTGAAACTAGTTGACAACCTTTTAGCTAGCAATAGCACAGATTAGCATATTAAATGCTAAGCATTAAAAGCTCCTTCATTTAAGCCATAATGATATTAGCTGTATCAATCCACAGCCTAAGCAAATGCTCCACTCTTCTAACCCACAGTAATTTAAATTGTTCTAATAATTCCAACATAATTGGATATTAAACACAATCAAGTCTCAGTCTTTCTCATCTTGCTCAAAAGTACATAAAATAACACTTTTACCTATAAAATAACATTTACTCTCTCTTGATTTAGCCATATGCAAAGCATGCTGGGAACTAACAAGCCCCGCCCAGTTTCAGTTAATGCAACACAAATCATTCAAGTAATCATCAAATCAACAAATCATCATGTAATCTCAACTTTTTTGTTTAGTAAACTTCAATATGACTAATATTTAAGTGTACTGAACACAAATTAAGTGAGGACAAAATGTATAGCAATTGTGTTGCTTTAGCTCATTTTAATTAAGCAATTTGAACAAGCAGTAAAAATATTTTTTTTTCAGTGTATGAAACCCCTCCTGTTCGAACCGCCCCGCTGCAAGCAGGAATCGAACCCAGGTCCGCCAGCATGAGAGTTGGACGCTTTAACAAGGAGGATAAAGGCTGCAACCTCTAGCATCAGTCGCTAGAGCGTCTTGAGATCAGAGGAGTGAGGTTTACTCGCACAACAACTACTAGCTGGCCTCCATTACATAAACAGTATTTATAATTAGAGGGAAATATTAATAAAAGTCACCATACTTTGTTGCATTCTGAAAGGCTTAAACATAACGAAGGTGCACCAGGCAGCACAAATACAAATTTAGACTTCGTTATTTGGCAAAGGTCAGAATAATTTGACCCTTCACCCTTCATATGAGGGGTTGATTACTCTACCCAGGAATGATCATTTAAAATGACAAAGCCTTTGTGGCACAAAGAAAAGTGAATAAAAAACACAAAGGCAGGAAGACCTGTGATGACCTGTAATTTAATCCTAGTGTCCAGACCTTTTGTAAATGTTTCTTTCTCTTTACTCCTTGCTTGTCTTTTCCTTTCTATCTAACAAACATTCAGATTCAAAACCATGTCTGACATAAATTAATATCACAGCAACTTGTGCTACATAACAGCTAGATTGAAGACTAAGGTCAGTCTCAGACGGGTTCACTAACTGTCAGATGCATAATGCACACAAAAATGGCTGAAATCACCAGCTCCAATCTGATATTTAATTTAATTGAAGTTAGTGATCAAGTTAGTGTTGATACTTGAAATAAAGTCTTTATACAAAGCTCTTAAGAGCATATGAGAATCTGTTTGAAGAATTTAAAAAGGCTCAGTTTCAAAAAGGCAAAATAATTTTTTTTTAAATAAACAAGTGCTTTTATTCAGCAAGGATGCATTAAATTGATCAAAAGTGACAGTAAAGACATGTATAATATTTCAAATAAATGCTGTTCTTTTAAACTTTCTATCCATCAAAGAATCCGGAAAACAATGTATCACTGTTTCCACAAAAATATTAAGCAGCACAACTGTTTTCAACATTGATAATAATAAGAAATTGAGCACCAAATCAGCATATTAGAAGATTTCTGAAGCATCATGTGACACTGAAGACTGGAGTAATGACTGTTGAATGACTGATTCGGCGGTCACACTTTATATAAGGTGTCTTTAACTACTATGTACTTACATCAAAAAATAAGTACAAGGTACTTATTGTGTTGTTGTATTGCAAAACATGGTAACAAACGTAGTGTCGTTAAATGATGTAGCTATATAGTAATTACTAAAAATTGTGCATAATTGCATGCAACTAACCTTAACCAAACCCTAATCCTTATAGTAAGTACATGTAGTTAATTATTATTACTCAGTCTTTAAATGTATATTTACACTGTAACACAGACACCTTAAACATGCAGGTAATTATAATATTATAAGTACTAGAGGTCGACCGATATATCGGCCGATATTTGTCATTTTTTAATATATCGGCATTGGCCGATATCCGTGTTTAGTAGCGCCGATTTAAAGTCAGGCACCGCACGTCCGCGGGCAGCCCCATGTTATTGGTGCGGTGGAACCATCCGGAACTGGCATAATCCTAAAATGCTTGCAGTTAACTTTAAGGACTGGAGTCGAAAACTATCAGCAGCTTGCTTGCTAACATATTAGCCCCAATGTTATACGTTCTGTTTTATTTTTCCTGTATCGGAGTCGGAGAATTTCACTCTGTGCGTGGGGTGGAGAAAGCAGCAGCTCTCACAAACACTGCAGCGTGATTAAGGGCGAGGGCTACTCCGCCCCGCACACAGACAGCACCGTGCTCGGAGACACAGAGCTGTCCTGACTCCTGGAGCAGCCCAGAACAATGTATGACAGGCTAGCCTTGTTTATACTCGACGCATCCGCACGAGCGCGACGGTGCGCGCGGCAAAAATTATGTCAACGCGGAGTGGGCGGTCGTGCGCGTTGAGCGCAGTCCTCGGATGCGCGCGCGCAGTCAGCCGAGGCTCGCGGCCTCGCGCTGCGGAGCCAGACGAAAGTATAAACAAGGCTGAAGCACCCTCAAACGCAAGCAAAAGCACCCTCAGTTGATACTGTAATAATACACTGGCGAAACAGATTGGGCAGATTTGCACATTTGTGTTCGCGCTCTGGAGAGCGCCAAATGTGAGAGCGCCATCTATTTACAACGTGTTTTTGCAGCGGTGAGTAATGTAGCCAGATCTCTTGAAAGCGATCCGAGTTTTTTTTCAGTGCTGAGTTAATGCAGGCTCGTGAAACTCGAGGCTATACAGTCTTTAAAATCCATTGAATAAAACTATTCATTTTCATGCTGCTAAGAGGACCTATCTTCGGAAGTGACATCTAAATATAAATGCTGGATTCACTCTGCACGAGACAGAAATATCCTCCTGAGACCTCTGTAGAGGACATTATATTTTAGTGAATTTCTCTGACAACATACAGTTTTGTCTGGATATTCTTATGAAATATGGTATTCTTATGAAAATTTTTATTACTCCCATTATTATACGTCTTTTTACACTGCATATTGTCCTAAAAACACATTACTATGCAAATTAGATATAGTGTATAGATGGATGTCATAGAATGGGAATGGCATTTATGGCCATGTTTATCATTAATACTTGGTCAGTTTATTGATTTGTTTGGTTAACTCTGGATAAATATTTTATTTTAATACCGTGCAGTGCACAAAATTAAGAATTGAGAGATGGTTCAAGTCAGTGCTCAATAAATTTAAGTTAAGTTTAGAAATGTTGTGCATCCACTTATTATTAGTGTGACATTTTAGCATGCAAATGAAGGTGAAAACTTCAAGATCTCAGCCCTAAAAATCGGCTGCACATATCGGCCATCGGCTGACCCTGACCTCTAAAAATCGGCATCGGCATCGGCTATAGAAAACCCCATATCGGTCGATCTCTAATAAGTACGGTGTGAAAACATGTATGTACATATTATGTGCATTGTATTTAAATTTAGTACATAGTAAAGATACCTAATATAACGTGGGACCAATTCAGATTTACCATTACAGGAATAAATTGCTTTTTAAAATATATTAATAGGATTTTTTTTTATCAAGAAACATCACAATAAGCCATTTTAGTAATTTATAACGACTGAACTGTATAACTGTACAGAAAGGAATGATTCTTTAAGCTTAAGCCTCAGCAGGGAATATGATGTGTTTATATTATTAGTGAAGTGTAGGTGGAGTCCAACAGTAAGAATAAATTCAAGGCACAAAAGAAGCTCACAGCTGAAAATGGCATAATCAACTCAAAATGAAAACGGCTCTATTATACTCAACAGGGCAGGTTTCCACATTTTTTTATGGTTTTAAGGATAGACCCTTTTCACATTTCCGTGTTTATCAGAAGCGGAAGTCGTCATAGTTGGGTTAACTTTTATAATGGTGAATGAGAGTATACATTAAATATATATTTTGTGTCCCCATTTGCTCAAATAGCAAAAGAAACTTTGCAGGATTTACGATATTGATGACCTGATTTACGTGATTTCAGTCTGTGAAAACGAAGCCCCTCCTCCCGAAATACGAAAATGTGCTGTGATTGGTTAGCTGGCCTAGTGTGTCGTGATTGGCACCGCGTAGCGTGTGCTCGGGAAATGTCCCACCCCTTCTTCTCTAGTTCTTCTCTAGTGTAGAATGGATTTCATGCACAGACTTTGCAAACATGGATTTCACAGGACGTTTCAGAGTGCTTTGTTTTTTGTATTTTACTATACATACAGATACGATGTTGTACACCATTTAATTGTGATATTTGTCGGAAAACTAAGGTAATACAAACAGTAATCCATCACCAAAATCAAGCATTCTGCGTTAGTTCAGGCAGGCCACGTAGTCAAGCTCTGCTATATCAGCTGATTGGAAAAATTCCAACCCCGCCCATATCAGCTGATCCGATTTCTATGCACTCAATTGGCAACTCTCAAACAGGGCGTCTTACTTAAGCGCAGCTTCAGTTCAGTCTGCCTGCTTGGCTGCTTCCACTGCACGCTGCTTTGCACCCCACCTCCACCCCAGCTCCTCCTTACACTGTGTTTAACTTAATCAATGTCATTCTGTTGTCATTGATGCATGCTCTGTTCTCAATGGGGGATTTATGCTGCCCTCCCAGATTAAAAAAAAAGCTGCTGCTTTTCCCTGTCTTGGCTTTACATGGAGCTCATGATAAGGATGGGTAATTTAGAACAGAGCCATATCGCCAAATGTAATTTTTGCAAAATATGCCAATAAAAAGTTGACTAAAAGTTTGACTATGGTGTTTTTGACTGAACCATGGTTAATTTTCCTAAGGAGCGGTGAACCATCTTACAAAAGCAAGAGCTTACAAAAGCAACAGAAAACAAGCTGTTCTCCATAAAATGTGCAGCACACAGATAAACGTTTGGGTTTTAAAGCTGCACTATGTAACTTTTTTTGTGCTCAAAATGTACAACATTTATATAATGAGTGAGTATATCATGAATCCATTTTCCAAACCGTGTTTTTGTCTTATCCTGAATCACTGTGGTACACTTAAGTGTTTATATTGAGACTATTTTAGTCCGGTTCGGGTTGCACCACTGCGGAGTAGCACAGTACCTGCGTGACTTGTCATAGACATAAACAGAGAGAAGTAGCTCCAGATACAATGTTCTTCTGCAAGACGCATGTAGTTTTGTTTATTAACCGCTAGACCGACAAAAGTTACATAGTGTTGCTTTAATGTTCAGGAACAGTGTTTAAAATAAATTTTAACCACTCTAAGTTCGTCAGCCTTAGGAAGGTCAAACAAATGAGTTTTGGAAATGTGGAAAAAACAGCATCTCTTTGACATAGCGACAACACGGTCTTCTCTAATGCAGCTCAACCAGGCCTCCTCCCCTTTTTTGTGTATTCCGTGGGCAGGGATTATTTAAATGAGTAATATTATGACTTCACAAGATCCGAAAAAATCACGTTGTAGTCCAAACGAGCCATTTATTGTAGTTTTATTTATTTATTGTAGGATTCTCGCTTTGGAGAGGACTTTAAGATTTGTAACCTTGCAGATCTTTTTTATGCTCAAACAGCAACATTACACACTAATTAAAGTTGAAAAAGTGGAAAAGCATAATAGGACCTCGTTAAAAAAAAAGGAAAAATTTTATGGAACTAAACAAAATTGGTGCTCAAGAATAAATCAAATGGCTGTATCATATTATCAGAATGGCAGTGTCCTAAATCAATTAAACACCACATGAGGGTGAAGCTCATAAAACTTGTCAAGCAACGGTCATTCTAAAGTTAACCTTATACTTATACATCATGGTCATAGTTATGTGCTTGAAAATAATGTAACATTGCGCAAAAAAAAAAAAATATTTACAATTTATTATTTATTTACTATTTAATCTATATTTATTTCTTTTGACTTTGAAGCGAAATATGTCTTGCACATTTTGTGAGATTCAGCCATTAAGAAAAAAACAATTTAATTAAACATCACTGATGTACTTCACAAGAAATCTTCACAATCATTACAAATCTGCAAAACAACCTATTTCTTGATTTTATTGCCATGCTGACTATGACATCATTAAGGTTTCGTCAAGCTCAGTAGGAACTTCACCAACAACAAGACAATTTCTAAGCAAGGCAAGGGTGGCTTGTTAGCAGGGGGGCTGACCTGTTTATAATTAAGTCCATATATAATCCTGCAGCTTGGGTGGAAGTCGCTGGGTTTGGTCACTACTAAAGGTCTAGTCAGTGCCAGACACCTGCCAGCATCACATGACTGCTCTGGGTGGGCTAGTAGGCAACAGGGGGTAAAGGCGGGATGCCTTCACAATCTCCCTCACCCCTCCATCCAGTCAAAGTAAATCTTATTAGCCTTGTTCATCTGGCCCACATAGCTAAAACGCTAAAGGATTCTGGGTGCAGAGTTGTGTGTTTCTCTCTATGATGATACAGAGAAACTCTGTATCATATATTTTAATGATTCTCTTTAAGATTTAAAAATCAATCAGTTTGTCTGGTTTCATTTGTTGCTATTAAGAGGCACTTTGCATTTGACTTTAATGGGTCTTATTAAGTTTAATATTTAATTCAAGTCTGAGTATTTCAGCACTTTGAAGGAGATGCTTAAGGAGCATTTGTTGTAGGGGAGAATCTGCAAAGGAGGTTTCATAAGTGAACTGAACTCTCCTTCAGAGCATAAAATCTCCTTTAGAAGGATTTTATAATCTTAAATTAGGTAAAGGAGCAAGAAAATTAAACAGAGCCAATCCTAAGGGATCAAGACTTAAGAATACCTTCAGGGTGGATTTTGTCAAGTAGCCTTTGCTGAACAGATTGGGATATCATAGCCAGGTCATTAAAAATGCATTCACCATAATGCCAAAAAGCATGCTGATAATGTTCCAGACACTGTTCCCTATGACTATACTTATTCATTCATTTGAATTAGACATTGGAAATTATAATTCTGCCACTATCTTTATATAGTGGCTCTAAAAAAGGTATTTAGACATTTTCGCAATAAGTCGCAATAAAAAATGTGTGAATGTTGTTCATAAATTTGGCATTGGCATTGGCAAATAGCATTAGAGTTTCCCCCCTCGCAATAACCAATTGACACTGATTTTTAGTGGATGAGATGCCCTCAAGTTCACATTGTGAACATGTTCTATTAACAAATGACAGCCATGTCCATTTTTATCTCCACTTTGAACAAAAAAAAGCTTCTTTTTGTAAAATGTTGGGTTACACTTTATCTTAAGGTGATTGTTACAGTGTAGCTACACAGATAAGGACTGAGGGTAACACTCCTTGTTACATATGTTACATGTACTTTACCATATTAATAACAGTAAATTATGCATAATTTTACATGCAACTAAGCCTCAACCAAATCCTAATCCCACCCTAAACCTACATGTTGTTAGTTATATATAATTACATTGTAACAATGACACCTGAGTAATATTAATTAACTACATGTACTTACTATATGGTTAAGGTTTTGTTTAGGGTTAGTTGCTTGTAAATATGCATAATTTACTGTTATTTCTATAGTAACTACATGTGATGTGTAACCGTCATCTTAAAATAAAGTGTTACCAAATGTTTTGCTTGAAAAAGTGTGCTTGTGCTATATTTCTCTAAAAAAAGGTCACTTGGTTTGATATTTTGTTGATATTCGTACATTTTAAGTGCCCAAATACTTTTTGGTATTTGTACATTTCATACTGATGAATAGAACCACCATGCTCATTATTACATTATTAAATCCTTGTTTGAAGTGACTGTTCAGTCTGGAATATGCAGTGCCAAATAAAGCTGAAGACCTTTGATCAGAGGCAAGCAAAGAAACTCACTCCTGAAGCCATCTACTGATAAAACCCTTGCTATGAAGCCAAACAGAAGCTACATGACTGTATAAAAGAGCCAATAGTACATTATATTGGGTCGGCTTCTTCAGCATCTTAGTAGAATTACAAACATGAAAATGTCTGCGTGTGTGCGCGAATGTGTGGCCTATCAGGATCAGGAAGAGTGGCGGCAGTCATGGAATTCCAGGAATTCCCCCTACACACACTTCACGCTCCATCAGTCCTCCTCCCTCTCCCCCTTTCCCTCTTATCTTCCTCATCCATCCCTAGCGTACTCTCTAATCGCCGTAATGGCTGTATCCACGGCTTTCCTGTCCCCCGCTGCCCTTCCTTGCAACAGGGACAAGGGAAGACCTGTCGTCGCTATCAACATTGCCCTTTGGGTAATTTAAGACACCTGCTATGTCGGTGCATCAAGAAATCCAAGTAGACCGGCGTTACTTTGTGCATGCTAAACAGTGTGTTCAATATTTCAGAGTATCAAACTCCCCTGAGATACTAAAAGCGCAAAGCAGTTCAAGACACTATCACAAATTAGGTTAGAGGAATAGTTTACCCCGAAATATAATTTCTGACATTCTTTACTCACCCACGTTGTTCCAAATCTTTATGACTTTCTTTCTTCTGTGGAACACACAATAATACGTTTAGCAGAATGTCCAAGCTGCTATTTATAATGAAAGTAGATGCGAGTCATGGCTGCCAAGCTCCAAAAAGGGCAAAAAATCTGATAAAAGTAGCCCATGCATTACTTGTGTGCTATATTTAATATCTTAAAATTGTACAATAGCTTTGCCTGAGAAACAGACTGAAATTTAAATAATTATTCACTGAAAATCTTGCTTGCAGATGTGGTCAACATTTATTTTCATTATAAGGAAAGAGCTGCTTGGACATTCTAACATTTCCTGTGTTCCAAGAAAAAAAGAAACAGAATGTGCGCTTGTAGTGTAAGAATAAAAAAAAAACCTTTTAAAAACCTTTTAAAAAGTTCACTTTGTAATTTAAAATTAAAAGTATTACTTTAAAGTACATTTTAAATCTATTGAAACTATCATCAAGAACTGACAAAATGTAAAATGTGTACCTTGAATGCAATGTAAGTCGCTTTGGATAAAAGCGTCTGCCAAATGCATAAATGTAAATGTATTGTTTTAATCATCTTTTATCATACTTTAAGAAATACACTTATTTTGATTGGTTGTTAACATACTAAAGCACATGTAAAGTACTTTATTATATTTTGAACTGTAGTCTGTTATTCACTATCACATTTAAAGTTAATATATAATAAATGCATAAATGCTTGTCAGTACATTTGGCAGTACAGAAGTAATAATGAAATTGCATATAAATATCAAATGCCTTGATTTCGTGGAGCCTTTATTATGCCGCAGATGACCGCTTCCGCTTCTTCCAGTCATGTGTATGTGGGGTAACACAGCTCTGTTTTACCATATTAGATACATTATTTGAGTGTGTTGAAAGTTATGTAATAATGCTACTCTGTGCGTTCGCTCTGTGGCTACTATGAGACACTTGTTGCACACTGCAGTAAGCTAGATTGATATTAGGCATGGTAAAACATGGTATTCGCGGTAAATCATGAAAATGAGATTTAAACAATAAGTGTTGCAGTACATAAAAATTATTCGTTTCCTGTCGATGAATGTACCCAAACAGTTGCTCACCTGTCTAATAAAACACATAATATTTTAAAGCGTCTTTGGTGTTTCCATGGTTTCTACAAAATAAAACAGGAACTCGGGGGTAACGCGGGTATGATGTCATTGATAGGCGAGGGACGGACAAGGTCCGTGTCCTGGTTAAAATTGCTTATTTCTCTGGATTTAAACACTCTTGGAAACATTTGGGATAATGTAAGTAAACAAGTCAACAAAATATATAACATTGTTCTAGTGGTTTTTGGATATTTTAATCCAAAAATCTTACATATTGTGCCTTTAAGTATATTATTTACATAATAAGTAATCTTTTTAAAAGTATACTAAGTGTGTTATTTTGTACAAGGAAATTTAAATGGGTGAACTTAAAAACTGAATTGAGTGTTGATATAGAGAAATTAGTTTCCTTCTGTTAAGCTCGACTGACCGAAACCCAACTTCTCTCCTATGGGAAGGAACTCGGGCTGATAGAATCATCAGTGTCTTACAGTATATAGAAGGAAATGTCCTATCAGACAGTGAGGGACATCTCAACTGCCCCTTCATAACCTCATTTACTGAGGCTCAGAAATATCCACCCCTGCTCTGTTCAGGCTTAGAAGAAACTCATTTCTGAAGCTGCTAATGTGGGTGGCATTCATAGGAGTGCATGTCACACTTCAGGAAAAGAACACAGGTTGTTTTTCTTCCGTTGTGCCTCTGTGTGAGGTTTTTCCTGTCTACTGGGTTCTATGAGCATGGAAGTGCTGAGTTCATTCACAACACTTGATGTCCTCAAGATCTAGAGTATTTAGGCATGAGACACATTCCATACCAGGCTGTACCATTCTCCCCTGGGTCATATGGGATTGTAATTGAGACTGGGAATGGTTGAAAGAGGAAGAGAGACAAGAGAATGGAAACATTGTGCTTTCTTTCTGTATAGTCTCTGATAAGATTGTAAGGCTTCCTGCTTGACCCTGAATTTTTTCCAGATGTTGATTGTTTTTAATTGGTATGGCATGTTTTCCTTTTTCTGTAACTCTGTAAGAGTGCAGGAAGCCTGGCTGCAGGTTGCTATGATGAAATGTGTTCCATTGACACATGAGTGATGTTTGGTGCAGGCAGAGGTGACACCACGGGACAGTTGATACGTTGTTGTCCTGGTCTGGTTACTGTCACTCTGAAATGACCTCGATTCACAAGGATAATGAAGGATCATCCATAATCACCCCCAAAAACAAGAGATTAAAATGGCTTTTTTGAAAAATATAAAAATATTTAATTTAGTTTAAACAAGTATATTATAATATATACCATTGAAAAGTTTTGAGTTGGTAAGTTTTTTTGTGTGAAAAAAATAAAAAATTATGCTCATCGGTGATGCATTTATTTATCAAAAATACAGTAAAAACAGAAATATTGTGAAATATAAAATTTTTCTTTAATTTTACTACATTGAATCTAATTTATTTCTGTGATGCAAATCTGAATGTTCAGCATCATTACTTAGTTTTCAGTCGCACATGATCCTTCAGAAATCATTCTAATATGCTGATTTGCTAACATTTCTTATTATTATCAACGTTGAAAACTGTTGCGCTGCTTAATATTTTTGTGGAAACTGTGATTCTTTGATGGATAGAAACTTCAAAAGAGCAGCATTTATTGGAGATGTAAATATTTTGTAATATTATAAATGTCTTTACTGTAATTTTTTATCAATTTAATGCATGAATAAAAGTATTAATTTCTTTCAAAAAAGAAAATCTTACGGATCTCTAACTTTTGAACTGCAATGTAATAATAATAATATATTGTGTAATGTAATATAATATATTAGAGATATTCAATCTATAATATAAAATAGTAAATCAATGAAATAAATATATTATTATAATAAAAATAGTTAATATTTAAGTAATATTGCTATATTCATATCACTCAAATTCAAACATCAAGAAAGACAAAAGGTCCTTTTACCCTGGTCTAGAACTGATGAGATCCCACACAAACTAAATAAAAAGAAATACAACTATCTTTTTTTCTCAGACACTTAGGTAATTT
Organism: Rhinogobio ventralis; assembly: GCA_039654625.1. NCBI lineage: Eukaryota > Metazoa > Chordata > Actinopteri > Cypriniformes > Gobionidae > Rhinogobio > Rhinogobio ventralis. The sequence goes on from CM077214.1 coordinate 14,029,202, forward strand.
TTAAAGAATGCCATGTTTAGAGAAAAACGAACACAGTTAAAGATGCTGCCCTGCAGCAAGTTAACCAATGGATGGTAAAAGGTGATGCCCTTTGCCCCCAATGAATCAAAGTTCCTCCTCCACTTCTCACAAGACACTCACTGCTTTGCAGCCTCATCCCAGATGACCCTTTCTGAACAAGTTGTCAGCTACATATGTCAGTGTCTTGCCACTTGACCCAAGACCTGGCTCCCTCCTTCTACCTCCTCATTGGACAAACCAGCGGGGAATTGTCCCGGAGAACAAAGCATATAGTTGGGGGTGTTCTGTTAAGGACTTTGACTAACATTCCTTTCACAATGCTCTCTGGCGACCAACTTTTAATGACCCTGCACTTCTAAACATTTACTGTTCTATGGGACTGGCAACACACACAAAAAAGAAGAACGTTCAGTGCTCACAAATGGAGCATCTTTATGGAGAGAACCCCTTCTAGCGGCCTCAAGCTTTAAGAGAGTTGCCTCATTATTTAGAACTGAATATTAATGAATGAGCCCCAGGGTAATGGAAACATTCACTTTGTTTTGTAGCCTTTCCACAGACGTTCCTGTAATACACGAGGTCATAGGTTGAATTCCCAGGGAGAAAACATACAGTAGGTCAACTGATAAGATTTATACTTTATCTTGAATCAAAATCATTTAGGATAAAAGCATCTATTAATACATTTAAGTTATGTTCCTAAATCACTTGAGATTCCAAAATGGCCTTTTGCATGCCAACAAAATGAAACAAAGAAGAAGATGCTGAGATGAAGACGTTTGGCTCTCTGATATATATTCAAACACAACTATTAAAAAAGGTTCAAACATTCACTGATGCTCCAGAAGGAAACACGATGCATTAAAGCCGGGGGGTGGAAACTGTTTGAATTTGATCTTCAACACGTATGACAGCATGCAAGTATCATCTGTTGCGTCCGATGTTGATATGAAAAATTTGGACATCTTCATCCTGTTCAAAAGTTTTCACCCCCAGGCTTTTAATGCATCGTGTTTCCTTCTGGAGCATCAGTGAATGCTTGAACCTTTTTTTAATAGTTGTTTAAATCTCTCAGTTGTCCTCAGTGTGAAAAGATGGATCTCAAAATCATACAGTCACTGCTGGAAAGGGTTCAAATATGCAAAAGATGGAGGGTCATTTTTTAAAATTCAGCTATTCTTTTCGTCTTGTGGACTATATGTAAATATATTTTATGTAAAATATCTTATTCAGGACAGCCCTAGATTAAAAAAAAAAATAACATGCCATTTTATGATCCCCTTTATTTATTTTTTTAAATTAACATTTTCGCAGATTCTGCAAAGCACAACTATATATTTTGAGCACAACTATATATAATATGCTATTGATTAAATGAATGATTGAGAATGAATGTTTGCTTGGTAAAGCTTTAGTAATTTAAGCAAACAACAGTAAGTTTGTCATTAAGGGACCATTTATCAGTAGACACAATACTGAAAAAAAAAAATGATAACCGATTCAGTAGAAATGTGAAACCAATTATCAGTTTATCTCTAGTCTAGAATGTGCAGAAAAACGACACTTTTAAAGCTCTCTGTGTGAAACTAAATAACAATGTACCAAGCATCTACCACTTTCCCCCAAAATCACAATCTATGCGCAGGTGCAGCCATGTGAGTTATTAAGGCAAATGTTCCAGAGAAAGGGTGAGAAAAGCTCTGATGTCTCTTACCTTATACTAATATGATGGAAAACGATCAAAGACGCCTGTAGCGTAACATGATGTTTATCTGCGTTATATCCTCAGAATCCTGACTATGAAACACAATGATCTCTCACGGGTGGTGATACCGTAAAGCTTCCCTAACTCTCCTTCAGCGGCAGCTCACAATAAATAAAGGCAGATACCCCACTGTGTGTGTAGAGATAGAGAGAGAGAGAGAGAGAGAGAGAGAGAGAGAGAGAGAGAGAGAGAGAGAGAGAGAGAGAGAGAGAGAATTTGGACTGGTGAGCAATTCAATGTTAGTTTATTAGCAAGCCGTTACTCTATGACTATAGTTAAGGATCGATTCTTGTTTAGTTCTATTTAGAAATTAACGGAACCGATTGATTCTCATGACATTTGGGTCCATTTTTTTTCCGATGCGGAGGGAAAACCGAACTAAAATAGTCTGACAGTGTTTTCAACACTTCTATTCAGCACATCACCGCTACTGAATCTACAGCGCCACCAGTGTGGTCCGATTCCCAAACGAATGATTCTTCGAGTCGGTTATTTTTAGTGAATCAAAGCGCGACCAGTGTAACGTTAGTCCGAATTCCAGATGAACGAGTCTTTTGAGTTGGTACTTTTTAGTGTAACTATTAAAAAAGTAACCAAATGTAGTCACATTCGAATGATTCGGAACGAATGCGTCTTATGAGCCGGTTCTTTTCAGTCAATAAATGACATTTATGAATCAGTCGGAGAACTGAATTCTGTCTAGCTAACTAGCCTACTGAACCGCAAGTTAAATTTTTCGTCCCTGTGCTAGCCTATGATGTAGGCTACTTAAAGGGATAGTTAACCCAAAAATGGTTTAATAAAGGCCTTCTGAAGCGAATTGATGGGTTTGTGTAACAAAAATATTCATATTTAAAACTTTATAAAGTAAAATATCTAGCTTCAGCCAGACTGCCTTCCGTATACAACTTACGAAGAAAAAAAAACGTAACTGGCGCGACGATGACGTCGTACAAACATTTTGAACACTTTGTAAATTGAATTCACTGCCATTATAAAGCTTGGATTAGCCAGGCATTTTTTTAAATATAACTTATATTAGTCTGAAAGAATAAAGTCATACCACATAGGATGGCTTGAGGGTGAGTAAATCATGGGGTAATTTTCATTTTTGGGTGAATTATCCCTTTTAAGGCTTGTGATTAGTTGTTCTTATGACAAAGTGTAGGCTAGTTGTAGGCTATATGGCTACACATTTTGAGTTTTGTTTTTATAAAATGAACAAATGCAAATATGCAATAGACCTGTCACCACGGTGTTAGGGTCTATTTTAAAGAATTGCATTAGTATAAAATGAAAAGTCTGATATAAAAAATATTTTTTGTAATCCTTTTGCAATATAACTAAAACCGATTGTTTCATGTTGAAATCGGAAATTATTCCATCATTGGAGACTGCTGAGGTCAGTAAATGCCATAAGATTCCAATTTCCTTTCCCCCCACATATTTCTACCTCCAAAAAACTAAAGAATCGTTCATGGAACTGTTAGGGAACCAGAATCGATTCCATATGATTCCCATCCCTATGACTCTGTAGAAATCACATCAGTTAACCCCCCCAAGATAACAGCATCTCTCATGGGAGTGTAATGCCGAATGAGGAGAACCCAAAAATCATCAAAAGAGATTCAATATTTACAATCGATTTTAAGAGCTTTCAGTCATCTTAGAAGCTCAGAAATCGAGAAGATACCAATGCGTAATTAACGTTGTCATAATGTACGTAAAGACAGTACATGCAGTGAATATAACGAATAAGGTGTTTAGGTTTACCTATATGGAGACTAGTCCGAAACCTCTTCCTTCCAGCCGAGCCGGCTCATCAAAGCCGCCGCGTCACCGGACCAAGTGAAACGCGCAACGCGCACATGCTTCCTTCCCGCACGGTATCAGACTGTCACATGAGCGGAGCGGTCAGTCCCCCTCCTGCCTCCATCCAGCAAATATCTGAATCCAGTCCAACACCGCCCACCTCCCCAAACACATAGGATAGCTTGCTTAGATCATAGACTGGTCATCAGAAACCAAGAGGCAGGAGGTGGAGGTTGAGTGATATCAGACAGAAAATGATGGTGCGTGTCGGTCACCCCGGATCTATAACTGAGACTGTATACTGCCACAGAATAATAATGAGCACATATTGCTGCACCAGCAAGCGAGCATTTGGAGAACTGGGCTTTCTCCAGTGGTTTAACTTGAATTATCCTGCTATAGGATGACAGGTCCACCCTAAAGACCACACCAGCTTAAGTACAAATCAGGGAATAGAAACAGGAACAGAATAGAAATGCATTAGAAAGTAGTAGCTAAGAGAAAAGTAGTAATATTTCATTTTAAAAACAAACAAATTAGTGAACAGGTGATTTGTATTGATTTATACAACGCATACATGTCCTTACTTCCTGACAGATGTCAGTCAAAGTAAAATGACAACTAATTGACAGCTTTGGGCTCTACAATATAGATCAGCTTTTTAAAAAGCATTATTAAACATGCTAAAACCTTTTTCTGTTAACAGATGTAAAAGAAAGGTTTAAATGTAAATGCAAAATAGGCTGCATTAAATGCCTTGATATTTTATGAGCTCAATCATGGAATTAGAACACATGTAACAATACACAACATTATTAAAGGGATAGTTCACCCAAAAATGAAATGTTGTCATAATTTACTCACCCCCATGTTGTTCCAAACCTGTATGAGTTTCTTTCTTCTGTTGAACACAAAAGAAGATATTTTAAAGAATGTCAGTAACCAAACAGTTGACGGCACCCATTGACTTCCATAGTAGGAAAAAAATACTATGGAAGTCAACGGTTTGGTTACTGACATTCTTTAAAATATCTTCATTTGGGTTCAACAGAAGAAAGAAACTCATACAGTTTTGGAAAAACTTGAGGGTGAATAAGTAATGACAAAATGTTCATTTTTGTGTGAACTAGCCGTTTAATAAAACCGGTTGTACTTTATTTTACAGTAGGTGCACTTAAGTGTACTTAGTTACAGTGTAGGCCTACTTACCTAATAAAGTACTGGGTAATATAAGGTAACTACATGGATTAAGGTTAGGTTTAGGTGGGGGTAGGTTCAGGGTTATACCTAGTTATTTCCCAGTTATTGCAAGAAATATAATAATGTAGGCTACATAATGTGGACTGCAAAATAATGTGCTACCATAAAACCTAACAGAAAAATGTAATAAACAGCAATGCATGTCATGCCACAATGTCAGGAAACACAAGAAGTAAATGAATCGCTGAAACGGGTTTAGAATTGGTTCTAAACCGTTTAAAAAAAAAAAAACGATTAAGGCCCCAATCAGACAGAACGCGTTTTTCAGGTTTGAAAACGCGAGGCGCATCGCACTGCATTTTTTAGTTTAGTCACTGCGTTTTTTTATGTTGCCAGGCAACCCCCCCAATCAGCTGTGCTGTCAGTCTAAAGGTAACGGTCACCACAACGTTCGGACCGCCTCTCCATTTATTCGTTTGGACAATGGGGAAAAACGCGATGACGTCGGGCGCTTTTCTGCTCAAAAAACGCTTGGCGCCCGGGGCGCAGAAACCGCGCGCATAACGCTCACTTGCCAACAGAAATCTATTTAAAAAAGGCGCCTCTCACGTTCTGTCTGATCGGGGCTTTAGGGTTCTTTCACACTAGCACTTTTGGTGCGCACCCGGGTTCGATTGATGTCAGAGTTTGGTTCGTTTGGATGATGTGAACAATGTCTTCCGAACTCGGATGCGCACCCGCGAACCGTACCCGAGTCAGTTTAAAAAGGGGGTCTAGGGTTCGGTTCATGGGAACTCTGGTACAGTTCGCTGCTGATGTGAACGCAATCGTACTAAATCGCGGAAGTTAACCGCTATTAATGACGTATGATTTGATAAAAATGTGTTTCACTCATTTTCCTGGCGAGCGTGACTGACATACTGCAAGCAGAGAGCTGTAGATCTAATTTCTGCTCGTCTTCAGCGTTCTTTAGAGCATTTGCAGTACATTAGCGGCATATAGACGCAAGTGCCATTATACTTACTGAAGCTTTGGTAACAAATCCAACGGTTCAAAAACAAACATATAAAAGTGAGGTGAGCAACGCTATTCATTTTGCCACCTTCTCACTCGCCGTCGTTACCAAGCAACGGGATAAACAGCTGCTGCTTTGATGACGCAAACGCACCCGGTTCGGACCCAAATAATATAATATGAACACAGTCCAGCGGGGGCAGGGGGAAGGGGGAGCAATCGAACTCGGGTTCGGTCCAGGCAATCGAACCAAGTGTGAAAGCAACCTAACAGAAATAAATCAGCCTTTCTGTCACTACTCTGCAAACGGCAAAAATAAAATATACTATAAATAAATAGTATCTTTTTTTTTTTACTAAATTCTGTAAATTTAATTTACTATTTGCCTTTACATTGCAAGCATAAAGGAGCATAATTTTTTTTTGCATTGTCTTGAGCAACAATAGACAACTGTGTCCTGATTTTAGACAAGAACAAAGGGACATTCTGTTCCACTTCTATACAACTGCTGTGGCATAATCCCTATTCATACCTTACGGAAATATGGACATTTTCCATGGCCTGCATTGGTCATAGGCTTCACAATATGCAACATTTCCTCTTATTACCACAGCCAAATGGCACTGCTATCAGATAGAAGTCCCAGCAGGGTGGCTTTTATTCTCATTAGGTTGTACTGGTCCCAATATCACTCTTGTAGACAGGTAAGGAGCAAAGAGGTCTTATCTGCACCAGCAGTTACAGAGCTTGGGCAAAAGAAGTAAAAAAAAATAATAAAAAAAAAAGTAATTTACTGCACATTTAATTACTCATTCAGTACTAAATCAAAGAAGCACAAAGGCAGAAACATCTGTGCAGTGCAATGACATAAAAGGTGATGGCAGATATGTGTTCAGTAAGACACAGCCTTTTTCCCTTCCCCCTACCATATCACCTCCCTCTGCGACAAATGGGGGATCCAACTTGGTAATCCGGTGGCTTTGGGACTGTGGTTTAACCCGCCGGTCTCAGTAGTCGGCTGGTGGCAGGCTTAGCCATGACCAGGGTAAATCATTTACATGCCCATATAGGCCACTAGAGTTCTCAAGCAAATCCAGTTAGGGCATGAAGGATTCCACACAAACTTCAATGTAAAAAAAAAAATAAAAAAAAATCTGTTATTATAGGGGGAAAAGACTAGCAGAGGGCAGTGGGTTTAAAACCATTAAAACGAGCTTAATGTAGAAAGTGGCAAAATTATAATTATTTAAAAAATATTATTATTAATACTATTGTTACTTTAGAAAGAGAACTGAAAGATCAATCAAGTAATAAGTATATGATCAAGAAATAACAATATGAATTTGTTCTATGACATAAGCCCAGACAGCAGCATAAAAAAAAAACTATGCACTTGTTGCCATTAGTAACAGAACGGTTGCTGTGGACACAGAAGATTCCGATGTCTTTAGTTAAAAAAAATGTTACTCCAGGGGTCAAATAGGAACTGTAAGCAACATATTGAGTAAATGTAATTACTTGTTATACTTGATCAGATAACTCAAGGGATTCACCGAACATAAGAGTGATAAACTGAATTACAAATCACTTTTAAACAGAATTACATGACTATTTTATGAGGCATCATAGTGATTTGAGAAGAAAACATTTTAATTTTCTTTTCTGTCCTATTAGTCCACCTGTACATCACATTTTTGGCTGCCCGATAATCGGCAACTTTTTTTATTCAAACATTTTTATGTAATAGTAAAATATGGCTAAAATGACCAATACGTTTATCCACCCTTCTATTATGTGAAGATTGCTCCCTCTGCAGGGCAGAAAGTGGTAGTACATCAGAGTCCAGAGATGTCTATTATAAAACAAAAATGCGAGCTGTGAAATTCTGTTTAAATTTCTGTTGAATTATGCCGTAAAAAAAAAAAAAAAATCTTCAAATTTTCACATTATGAATTAATTTTTTATTGACAAAACAGACAAATTCTAATTCTTAAATTGTAATATGAATAAAATGAATTAAATACTTGTTAAATACAGATTACATTTGAGCATGAAATGGGACAGTTTCATCTCACACGGCTCTTCTTCAATGTGGACATGTCCCCGGATGCTTTCCGTTTGCGTGAAGATGTATCTTGAACCTTTTCTAGATCATCTGCAGCTGCACCAGGAAGATAGTAAGCGTCCATTGAAGGAGATGGCTCCTGAAATTTTGTTTAAATATTAAAAGGGTACATTAATTTCAGGTGTAGGGCTGCATGATTAATTAATATAAAACCAAAAATCGCTCATGGCTAAGTTTGGGTCACTTATAATATACATTTGTGAAGGCAAAATGTGCCAAACATCTTCACAAGCTTGTAATTAAAGAGAAGCTCAATGGTTTAACTTCTGAAAATTAAAACACTGATATATATTAGTATTGTAATTCTACAGTTGTACTGTAAAATAAAATTATTATTTTTCTTAAATAAAATTATTTAATTAAACATACTTATTGTGTTTAATGTTTGAATTTAGTAATATTAATATTAGTACAATAAATATAATCTTACTGTAAAATAAAATATATTTCTGACATTTTAATTTAGTTATCTTGTTACAAATGTAGTTACTTTAGTAATAACTGCAAATTATGCATAATTACATGCAACTAACCCTAATCCTAACCCTATAGTAAGTACAGTTACTCAGTACTTAAATGTATAATTACAGTGTAACAATGACACCTTAAAATAAAGTGTAACCAAATTTAATTATAAAATAATAATCATAATAAAAATTTGGTTGTACTTTATTTTAATAATTTTCAATACTTTTTTATTATGATTATTTTATAATTACATTTATAATAAAAAAAAAAAGTTTGCCAAACTGTGCAGCCCTACAAACAAGGAGAGAAGACAAGAAGCCTTAATAATAATACAAATTCCAATATCCCCCCCCCCCCCCCCCAAATCGTGCTGCCCAAGTCAGGTGTCATGTGATCTGAAACATCATCTCTCACCTGCATGAGGTAATCAGCAATGTACTCTGGTTTTAGGCATTTGACCCCCTGAGTTGCAGCCTCACTGATGTCCACTCTGACATCACCCGGTTTTAACCGACTAAAATCCACAAAGAGGTGAGTGGTCTCTTTAAACAGCGAGGGAGAAGGGTCTGGTAATACCTATACAGAAGAAAAGAGGGTTAATACAGGACAAAGAAACGACTGCCTGTAAGGTCACAGGAAACCAAATCTGGACTCAAAAGAGACAATATGACAAAAGACAACATACCTTGGCTCCCCCAGACTGCAGCAGCCGTCTGAATCCAGCATCTCTGGCCTGGTCAATATTCAGCATTACAGTCCAGCCACCAAAAGCTCCCTGCACATCAACAGCATCAGGCACTGCACCATGTACTTGCAGGTTGATCCATGCCAAGTGTATATATACACATATACATTTGTGTACCTCCTTGTTTGAGCCGCCGTGTAGTGTCTTCCTCCATCGCATGGCTGCCAGTGCCAGTCTCTTCTGCTGAGAGTTGATGGATGGCAGAGCTTCGAGTATAGAGCTGCTGCCCCACTCATACTGCTCCTCCTGACACACACACACACAAACACCCAGGGCATGAACATCATCTGAGATCATGACTGAGAGACGGGGAACGCAGACACACACCTTTATGAAGTGTCCTTCTGCACGGCAGGCTTCCAGGTATGAGCGGTGAAGGATCCACTTGCCCGCTGCCATAGCAGCCAGATACTTCTCATTCCGCAGAGGATAACCCACAATCACATGAGTGCAGCTGGGGTCAAAACTCTGCTTCTCCAGCACAACACCACCTGCACATGTGACACATAGAAGATGCATCAAATAAAATAAATTCAATTAGGGATTGAATTTGTTTTTTTAAAGACATTTTTTATGCTCGCACCAAGGCGGTGTTCTGTCGATTTGTCCTACCTTATCAGATTTTGCTACCTCCCATTAAAACAGTAGGCTAGGTAGCACAGTTTGACAACAAAAAAATGCTACCTATCAGATTGTGCTACCAGCATCATATTCATGTGATTTGAGGCTTTATTAATATCCATACCTACCCCTACCCTAAACCTACCCTTAAAACTGTAAATATTTAAAAAAATAAATATTAAATATTGATGTGCGTATGCGTATACGCAGTAAACCCTGGTAGGACAATCTGACGGGTAGGATGAAATGTCAGGACAGTGGCATTTATAATGCAGTAAAACAGTAATATTGTAAAATATATTATAATTTAAAATAATTGTATTATATTTTAAATTGTAAATTATTCCTGTGATGGCAAAGCTGAATTTTCAGCATCATTACTCCAGTCTTCAGTGTCAAATGATCCTTCAGAAATCAGTCTAATATGCTGATCTAATGTGTTCAAGACGTATCATTTCTTATTAATGTTGAAAACAGTTCTGCTTAATATAAAACACTGACAGACAATATACAAATGTCACCCAGTGGAAGAAACAGGAAACAATGAGTTGTATTGTGTACTAACCTAGCTCCTCTATGAGATGGCTGTAGTCGATGCGTTCCTGTGGATTCAATGAAGACAGCAGGAATCGTGGAGGATCCTTCTTCACCTCCTCCTCATCATCATCTTCAATCTGTTGAGAACAGATCCAGTTAGATCAGATTTGAACAAAAGGAGTTAGAACTGCTGTCCATGGATAGGTGTATGTGTACCTGTGGAAGGGGAATGGCTGGCGTTTTAGAAATGGGGAATGCAATACCAGGAGCTTTAGGTGTTTCAGGGTTCTGTAGCATGCTGACTCGAGGTGGGGTCACCTTTGGCCTCAGTTGCGCATCAATGACTTCAAATGCGGCTAGAAAGGGTCAGAAGAGTTGAATCATTCAGAACATTTGTACTGTATTTTCACTTCTTCACACACTCTACCATTCAAAAGTTTGAGGTCAGTAAGTTTTTAAAATACTATTGTTCAGCAAGGACACATTAAATTCATCTGGAGTAATGGCCGCTAAAAATTAAGCTTTGCCACCACAGAAATTATTTACATTTTAAAATATACTAAAATAGACAGTCGTTTTAAATTTTAATATTTCAAAATATTACTGTTTTTACTGGATTTTTGATCAAATAAATTCAGCCTTGGTAAGAAGAGGAGATTTCTTTCAAAGAAAAAATAAAACAAAAAACCAAAAAAAACTTGAACTCTTTAAAATGCAAAACTTGGCATACCCATTTCCACAAGTTCAGAGTCAGTCATGGAGTCCCTGCCATTGGCTGTGTGGTCAGAGAGAGGCAGCGGGACGAGGGCGAGGGGTTCGGAGTGTTGGGACGGGCTTCCAGGCCACTGCAGGTTATCGGCCAGTTTAGCTCTCTCCTCTCGTGCTGTGGGGTCATCCCACACAATCTGCTCACTCTGAGACGGCTCAGTGTTCAGGTCCATAGCCACTTGACGTGACATCCTGACAAAACACAATCTTTTAACATGCAATCCTAAAAATGCAACTTCACAAAGCAAAAAGTGAGACATGATGCAACAGCCTGCTGGTGAACAGGATGCACCAAAAAACAGAAGCAAGAACACGTCCTGTGTTCCCTAATGAACAACTGAAAACTCTGCTGTATTCTTTCAGATGCTACAAGCTTTGACACACTGATGGGATCAGAGAGAGTACTCTGGGTAGTCTTGTTTTTATACCGTAGGGCCTCTAAATTGCGGCTCCGTCTACCCATTCGCCCAAGGCTGTCTGGGGTGTGGGGTGAGTCCAGCCCCCCTGAGCCTGTTCTGACCAACCGCGAAGAGCCTCGACGACCACTGGTCAGTTTAGTGGCAGACATGATCTCCTGTAGCTGCCTTTGAAGACTCTCTCTCATCTCCAGTGCTTCTGTAAGATCTAAGGGAGGGATAAGAAAAAAGGAGGGGAGAAAATGAGTTCTGAATTGTGACAACAGTCAGAGACAAACTGAGAGATATAAATCGGACACATCTTTAAAGATGACTCACTTTTTCTCTCAGTGCTGAGGGTCTGATCTTTCTCAGGCTCTCCCAAACTGACTCGCTGAGGGGTTGAGATGTCTGTTATGTTGTCATCAGGGTCAAGCTTTAAAAATGTTTTTTTTAAAAGTTACAACATTTAAGCAAAGAAAAAAAAGCTCAATAATATGCTGGGATTGAAGAGTATGGATAATGCAGTTATTAATCCCTCACCCTGGTCTCCTCATTCTCTGTGAATGCCCTGAGTCTGGTGCGGGGGGTGGAAGGGGGAGGTGACCTCTGAGTGCAATTTGCCACCTGACTCATGGTGAGGCTCATTTTGGGGTTGAACGTGAAAGGGTAGAGCGACTCAGACACATGTTTCTGCTCATCTGCACACTGAAAATAGAATGGACAATGAATTCAACGAATTCTCAAACATCCACTATGCTTTACAGTCCCTCCAGTTTTTCAAGATTCCATGATCGCTGAATTAAATGCAAAATTAACAATGTCGATTTTTTTGCAATCCTGCATAATCTGCCAATTCACCACAAAATGATTACAAAAATTAATTAATAATTATCTAAATGAATTATCCCTAATTTAAAGTTGTAATGCATTATTTTCACAAGGATACAGATAAGTTCCAAGGACCGAGAAGCGATTAAGAAACATGGATGAATGACTAAATGATAGTACTAAAAAGAGTCATTAAAAGCACTGTATACTGCAAAAGAGAACTCAATTCATTACTGGCATACTGACCAGACTGGCTGCACATTTCTCAGCATGAGCTTGCCGCCTGTCAGAACACGAGTACCAATTTGTGTTCTCTTTCTAGGCTTATTCGCTTGAGTGGTCAAACACACACAATGATGTCAAAATGTCTGTCTTGGCAGTAATATCTTATGTGAACTAACAGTGTCAGTATTGAATCTACGCATTACTGTAGGTCACTGAAAGCAACCTAATATACCCGCTGCGGTCTGTTCTTTTAATGTTAAACAACGGGGGAAAAGCTGTACTTAAAGCACTGTTTGTGTCTTTATCTTTATGTTGCATTTATTTGTTCAATTGTCATTTGTTTCTTTGTTCTTATTTTATTAGACTGATTACTTGAGAACTTTGTATTTGTATTAGGAAAGTATTTGTTTTACTTTCTGAACAAGTGCGCACCCGAGTCCAAATTGCTTTCACATTCACACGACAGTTGACATTTCCTACCCTTAAACCTACCCATCACAGAAAACTTTCTGCATTTTTACATAAAAAAAAAAAAACGAATTCTTTATGATTTATAAGCTTGTTTCCTCATGGGGACCTTAATTTAGGTAACACGAGCCCCCCATGAGTCATTGCACTGTTTACACTACGTCAAAAGTCTGACACAGGCTAGAACGAAAATGTCGAATAAAGTCGTTATTTTTGTTTGTTTTTGCGCACAAAAAGTATTCTCGTCGCTTCATAAAATTAAGGTTGAACCACTGTAGTCACATGGGCTATTTTAACAATGTCTTTACTACCTTTCTGGACCTTGAAAGTGTTAATTAAATAGCTATATGGAGGGGTCAGAGAGCTCTTGGATTTCATCAAAAATATCTTAATTCGTGTTGCAAAGATTAACGAATGTCTTACGGGTTTGGAACGACATGAGGGTCTGATTTCTGTACTACAAGTGCTCCTGCAACTTCTGACACAAATGTATAATTTATATTTACATTGGGGATGTACAATACATCAATACCATATTGGTAATCTGCCTATTTTTAATTTATCGGTTCACATATTTATTTGTTTATGCTCATTTCCCCAATTTTCACATTTTGATAACCTTTGCCATAATTTAATAACACTTAAAATGTACTCTTTAGCAGATCTCAAAATGAAACTACATTTTTCATGCTGTACAATATAATGATTATAGTTTTTTTTTTTTTTTTTTTTTTTTTTTTCAGCCATAACATAAAAATTATTATCTGGTCAACAGTAATGGCCAACATTTTTATATTGTTGCATCCTTGATTTATTTATAGACACTTTGTTTTGCGCAATATGCATTTAGAAGTATCTGCATGTACGTACAGCCTGTAGCCAGTGTTGTGACACTATATGAAGTCCTCTTTCTTTGACAGCTCTGTATTCTTTACTGTTGTCTCCAACTTTACCCTGGTAGATGTAATGAGTGACAGAGTCGTCACACGACCACCTAAAACAGACATGACATTAGACTCCACACCTTCACCCTAAAATATGTCTTACCAACATCTCAACTGGCACTGTGTTTAGATGCATGCATTGTAGTTTGATTCTGTGAGAGTTAGATATTTAGATTTGTTAAATACCTGAAGTCTGCACCAAGAGAGGCGGCCACTGCATTGAGTTCACTCTGTTTCTTGCTTAATTTCTTGCTCACACACACCACCACATCCCTGAGAGGAGCTGCAGCCTTCTGCTCCACCTGCAAGACACACACACACACACACCTGTAAATATCTGTATTCAGATAAACGTTTTGTGTGTATATTTGAGTGAGTGTGTGTATACCTCAGGTTCAGGCTCTTTTCCCAGTTGTGGACTAGCAGTCATGGCTGCGAGGTTTGTGACATGACTGCGGTTGCTGTTGGCAACTGCAGCATTAAGGTTCCTCTCGATGACCTCTGACAGAGGAGTCTCCGCCCGCTGACCTTGCTGAGGGTTATTACCAGGAGTCTGTAAATGGTCAAACACATCCTGCAACACAGACGTACCAACATATTACAAAACAGTTATGATTTAGTTTTATCTTAATCATCCACTCCTCTCTGACCCTTAGAATTAAGCAGGCTTTTTCCATTGTATCTTCTAAATAAAATGAGCTCTCTTATGATTAACCCCTTTGCATCTGAAATGAGCAACAGTTTCCAACCAAGTTTCTTAATACTGAACATAAACTGATTTGTAAATGGAATGATGTTTCTGACAATGTAACTAACTGTGTGGCCTTTTCATATCCGTCTATTGACAACATTTTAACCCTAAACATAGCTAAATATGTTTTCTGAACTTGAAAAGAGATATCCCTTCCCATTTCCAGCTGACCTTAGTGTTAAATGAGGGTCCGAAGAGTCTGTCTCTGCTCAGGAAGCGAGAAGGAGTGTCTAGTTGGAGGGAAGAGTCTTTTTGCAGGGCTCCTTTGGCCTCCTCTTGTCCTGGGGTTGCCACCTCCGCCTGCTCCTCCTCTCCCTGTCTCAACTTTCTGACTGCTGAACGGACAGTGCGGCTCTGAAAGCGAGTCGTGTCCAGAGGGGTGATGGCAGCGCTATTTTGTGGGCCCAGAAGGGGTAACTCTGGGGAGCGCTGCAGAAGGCGCAGGGGCGGCGGGTCTTTCTGAGATGCTCCAACAAAACTGTCTTCACTTCTCTCTATGGGAAATCACAAAGAGAGAGTAATAATATAATGTCTAAGTGACCATTTAATTAAGATTTTTAGAAACCTGATGAATCTGAATATATTCAATACAGAAACTGATGAATCTGAATATATAAAAAAAAAAAAGGAAATCAAATCACAAAATGTTTATTAAAGAGAGCTCACAAATACAGTAACGACATATAATTGCTGAAAAACATTTAGGATCATCAAATATAATTCTACTTCTGACAAACCTGGAGAAGGTGGCAGGTCAACCAGGTATCGTTCCTCATCGGCACGCTTCCCTGTTCTGGCAGACTCTAAAACCCAGCGGATCGTGACTGCAGGCAGACTCCATTTATGGGCTGCCTGGTACTTGGTGCCCTCAGGTGTCTGGAGTACCAGATGAGTGCTGGCCAGCATTCCCTTCCTTTGATTAGCAGTCCGCACAAAGTAATCCTGAACACTGCATATAGACGTGTAGGGGGAGAGAAATAAGAAAATATAAGATTAGATCTGAGAATTGTAAGGAATACAGCAATTCTGTTTATAATTCTGAATCTTAAAAATGTGCTGTGCTTTTTTGTAGTGCTGCACACTTTGGCCAAACATAGCAACATTTAACAAAATAAGAAATATTACTTATGTAATAATACTATTTTCACTGTAAAATAAAAAATAAAAGAAGATTTTAAGAAATGGGCAATGCTTTACAACAAGGTTTCATTAGTTAACATTATTTAATGTATTAACTAACATGAACAATACATGCGTTACTGTATTTGTTAATCTTTGTTAACATTAGTTAATAAAAAAAATTAAGCTGTTCATTGTTGGTTCATGTTACTTCACAGTGCATTAACTAATGTTAACAAATACAAGTTGCTTTTATTTTAAAGTACAAATGTAAAATTACAATGTTTCAAACATGCCTGGAACACTTAAAGGGATAGTTTTTTTTTTTCTTTTTTTCTAAATTTATTTCTTCTGCTGAACAAAAGATATTTGGAAGAATATGGGTTACCAATAAAAAAATACTGGGAAAAAAATACTATGAAAGTCAAAAGTAAATAGTGACATCATAAAAATTTTTGGATGAACTATTCCTTTAAAGCTTCTTTTTATATTGGCAGCAGGTTTATAATCACTGCTCAGTCCAAATCTGCTGAAATGGGTGGCACACACTGTGTTGTTAAATGCACGTTATAAGCAACCCAAAATCAGAGCACTGATGGAGTTCCTGTGGAGTAGCATTTACTGCAAACAGAGGAGCTCTGTGACACTGAAAACAACGGGTAATGAGCTGCTCACCTGTAAAGGAACACAATGCTGTGCTTTTCTCTAAAACGTGCTACACATTTAGAAAAAAAATCAAAATCACAGCCTTTACAATTTGATAAATCGCACTTAGCCATATCGCGATTTAGATTTTTTTTCCTATCAATTGTTCATACCAGTGTAGACTGATAATTAGACTGAAGACTGAAAATCAGTTTTAATTAGTATAATGAATCCTTTGAATTAATGACCATGTCCATCTCACAAGGAAGGAGGTTGTTTGTACTTTAGACTTGTGAAGTTTTGTTAAGAACTTGAAACTGCCAAGAAGGGGAGCAGAAGGTCTCAGTGAGCAGTGAACAGAAGGTCTTACCTTGCTCCCAGGTGTTTGGCGAGCTGAATGAGAGACTCTCTCTCAGCTCCAGTAAACTGACTGACGGACAGCACACAGTCTTTGAGAGGAGAGAAGCCCTCTCTCACCGTCACTGGGGTGAATAAAGGATGAGAGGCTAACGGCAACACACACTGCTGCTCAACACACATGGCCTGAACACATACACAAACAGGTCAGTAGTAGTGAATGAAAAAATTACTCATAAACTCTGTGTTTTTTTCTTACCAGCCAGGTATCTGTTACGACCTCATCTACTGTGGCTTCCACGTCACAGCCCAGCAGTGGCACAATGGCATAATGCGCTACTGCTCTCGAGCGGCCAACCAAAATCTTCCCAGCGTTTTCCATGACTAGCTCTGAGAGCTGGGCTTCAGCCTCAGCTCCAAAACCAACCAAGATGAAGCGCTTCCCTGAAAACAGGCCACCGTCTGAGGTTTCAACCAAAGTTGAGTCCTTCCTTACAGCTGGAGGATCTGGAAGCAAAACGCTCTGCCTACTGCTAGTGGCCTGAGGCAGCTCCACTACAGAAAAGACAGTCAGGGAAGAATGAGGAAGACAGACAGGAGGACACAGAAGGGGAATGAAACATTTATCAACTCACCCACAGTCTGTTCATTGTCCATGTACTGCGAGAGCAGGTCTTCTTCTGCTCTGGCTTGACGGGCTGGACTAGGGGCAGGAGGGGGAGCTACAGAGGGTCTGGAGGCACGGGGAGCAGCTTTCTGAGCAGCAGGCAAATCAACAGCGGGGGGCAGGAAGGAGGGGTGGAAGTAGCCATCTTCTGGAAGCAAAGTACCATGGGAGAAACTGTCCAGCAGCCACTGCACGGTCACTATATGGGGTCTAAAGGAGAACCACATTTAAATCACTTATATTGCACCTTTTTCTGGCTAAGGTTGGCAACTTAGATAGGAACAGTCAATATGAATATATGTACCATGAACCATGAACTACAACTAGTTCTTCCTCCAAAGTACTTACAAAGGCCCTGATATACTCATGGCAAAGTTCTGTTTGACATTGGTTAGCGGACATCTTGACGCCATCCACCACACCACGCGCACAATTTTATGAAGCAACACGAGTGCTTTATTTTTGTAAAAAACATAATTTACCTCTATATTTACAAAATAATATTATCCAAAGCGCGTTCACGGAAAAACTTCCGGTCTTGAGTCAACACAACACACATGTGTCGTGTCAATATTTTCGTAAATTATGTCTTTCCTATCGTTTTAGGCCATGAATATGTAAATTGCGTTGCTCCCAATGGAGGGACAAAAAAGCTATAGGATTTAATCAAAAACTTGTTTAGACCTGATTTTTTCAAAATGACTTCACATCAGTTAATTATTCTATTTTACTTGAAGTATATCAGGGGGGTATTCCAGAAAGCAGGTTATGTGACATACCTGGGTATATTTAAGAGTAAGTAAGTGGATAGCCTCAACTTTCGGTTCCAAAGACAGAGGTAACTTTCAGGGTATGCAAGTAGCCATAGCAACTCACTCTCTGGGTTAGTTTGCTTAAGAGGTATTCAGATGTATGTTATATAATTAATATAGTTATATTAATATAACTAAATTTGTTATATAGTTACAGTTATATAATATACAATATTATATATTAATTCTAAAGCACTATTATAACAAGATAATGTTTCAATATTAAATAAATTCAAATATATTTCTTATTTATTTTATTGTCATCTCACACATGGATCTGCATTCAGTTAATTAGCATCAAACAAACAATATCATCCTAATTCTCAGTGAATAAAGATTACTTATTAAACGAATAGATTGAAAAAAATGATTGCACAACCACCAAATAGGTGGCGATGTGCACCAAGTAGGTTATGTTATCGCCATTAAACAAAAGAAGAAGGGCGTGCTTTTTCTTAGCGTCTGTTTCCATGGTGAATCATTGATTCGTTGCTCTGTTGAGAATGTCTGGTGTGTTAACCGGGAACATACTCTGAGTTGTCTGAATTTACTCATGGACGTGTTTTTGGAACCAGCATACCTCGAGTAAGCAAGGTTTGGGTTAATCAATTAATCAGGTTGCTATAAAATACCCCCCATGTCCTTTATAGCAACCTGAATCCTAAACTTTGTTTGGTGGGCCTATAAAATCCTATAAAGCAATTAAAACAAAAAAATAATGCCCAGTTGCACCCCAACATAGATTTTGACTAACCTGTGAGTGGCTTTGTCAAGGAAGACTTTGACCCCCTGGTCTGGTTCTCCCATCACTATGTGTGTGAGCTCCTGACTGGGCTGGTTGAAGCGCAGACCTCCAGCAGAGTTCACCATCCGCCTCAGTTTCTCCAGTTTCTTTCCCGAAAGGCCACACAGGTACAACTACAGGAAGAAAAGAGGGTGAAGAACAGGCTTTTTGTTTCAGGCTCAACATTTAAATCCACACAAATGCAACTTGACTTAATTTAAATTTTTAGTCTAAACAATGTCACAAATGTATGACTTATAAATATGCAGGAAACATATGCAATTTACTCATATTTGAGTAAAACTAACCTTACAGCCATCCAACAGGTCATCTACTCGACAGACAGTGATGTCAAATGAGTCGACAGGATCAGGAATCTCTATGTGGCTGATTCCTGTGGTGAGCGCCGTTTCGTTTACATTCATGCTGATATTGGATATATGACTCAATCCCAGAAGTGAGGGACCTTCTACACAAACAAATGACCAAAAAAAAAAAAAAAGACATTTGTGAATTCAATAAATCAAAATTAATGATATTTTTATGTTTAATGAAATAAATAACAATTATAACCATCTTTTGTTTTGTCAATTTACACACTACCTTTTAAAAGTTCAGGGTCCGTAAGATTTTTTAATGGTTTGAATGAAGTCTCTTATGCTCAACAAGGCTGCATTTATTTGATCAAAAATCTAGTAAAAACAGTAATATTGTGAAATATAATTACAATTTCACACAGTTTTCTATTTTGAATATATTTTAAGATGTAATTTATTCCTGTGATGTCAAAGCTGAATTTTTTGCATTATTACTCCAGTCTTTAGTGTCACATGATCCTTTAGAAATCATTCCAATATGCTGATTTGCTGCTTAAGAAACATTTCTTATTATTATCAATGTTGAAAACAGTTGTGCTGCTTTAAATATTTTTTTGGAAACAGTAATACTTTTTTTCAGGATCCTTTGATGAATAGAAAGTTCAAAAGAACAGCATTTATTTAAAATAGAAATCTTTTTAAATATAATTAAAGCCACACTATGTAATTTACCGCTAGAGGTCGCTTATTTAAAACAAAGGCGTAGCTTGATGACGCACTGTTTTATCATTAGATACATTTGAGTGTGTTGAAAATTATGTTATAATGCTACTCTGTGCGTTCACTCTGCAACTATGAGACACTGTTGCACACTGCAGTAAGCTAGATTGATATTAGGCATGGTAAAACATGGTACTCACAGTAAATCATGAAAACGAGATTCAAACAATAAGACTAAATGTGTTGAGCTATATAACAATTATTTATTTTCTGTCTATGAATGTATCCAAACAGTTACTCACCTGTCTAATAAAACACATGTTCTAGTGGTTTTTGGATATTTGAATCCAAATATCTTACATATTGTGCCTTTAATGTCGTTAATGTCACTTTTGATCAGTTGAATGCATCCTTGCTGAATCAAAATTTGTATTATTTTCTAAGAATTAATTCCTCTCACCCTCTTTTGTCCTGCCGGATCCTGTAGGAGTGGAGGTGTTGGGTCTGCCCGGCTTCTCCTCGGTTCTCCTCTTCTCTCCACGCTCCACGGCATACCTGCTCTCATCCTGACAGAAGCCCTTCTCGATGCTGTCAAACAGCCAGTGCAGGGACACACAGTATACGTTCCATTTACGGGCAAACTCATATTTCTGACCTGAAATGCAACACAAATTGAAGTGAAGTACATGCTAAGACTGTATCCCAAAACAGTGTGGTGGGATCAGAGATTATGGGGTCACCTGTGGGTTCACTGACAATGAGGTGAGTGCACTCATTCATCTTGAGCTGCCCTGTGTAGCTTCCTCCATTCTGACCACACAACCTCTGAACCTCTTTACGCTCCACAGTAGAGAGTCCCGTCACACACACTGTACAGCCTTTCAGAACTGGACACCGATAGTCCTCTGTATTCAGCTCAGAGTGATGGAAAACACTGGGGGGAAAATATATGTTTTTAGACAGAGACCTTAAAGTCACTGTGAAATCAAAATTGTCAAATCTTATTTTTTTATGTAATATTGTATTTGTTATAAATGATTTATCCATGTACATCATCATTTTCATTAAAATTCACTTGCCCTTGTAAACTTTAACCAAAATAACTTCCATGAATATCTCCTCTTCTCTGATTTTCGGCGCAAGGTCAAAACAACCTCACATGAGATCGCAGCAATAGAAAACAACAACAATCCAATCAATTCCAGATGGACAAAATCAAGTCCAGTCCTACATTTTTTCTTGTTCGAGAAGCCATTTCACTCTTACAATATACTTTACAATAGGGAAGAGAAGACTATTGCAACTTGGACATTGTGATTGTCTTTTCTTCCATATGGTGACATATCCAATTGAAACGCTTTATCAAACAATAATTTTTTTTAAAAAAAGGAGGTATTTGATTTTGAACATTGAGAATTGATTGGATCACTGGCATTTGCTTATTGTGCACAATCTCATGTGAGTATTTTGCGAGGAGAGGAGATATTTTGGTTAAAGAGGCAACACGTGTCAGGACCTAGGCAACACGTGTCAGGACCCACTCATCGCCGTAATCATACTTTAGACCTAATACTGTCACATGGAATAAATGTTGATAGCGTTGAAATTCTGCAGCAGAGCGATGACATCTCAGATCATTATCTAGTATCGTGTATACTTAATTTAGCAAAGGCTGCAAAGCCGTCCCCTTGTTTCAAACATGGCAGGACTATCACCGCTGCCACTAAAGATTGCTTTGTAAATAATCTTCCTCATCAGTTTCATCTCCTCAGCATCCCAGATAGCCTAGAGGAACTCGATGTTGCAACAGAAACTATTGACACTCTCTTTTCCAGCACTTTAGACACAGTTGCTCCTCTGCGCTTAATAAAGGTGATTAAAGAAAATAGTCCAACGCCGTGGTACAACGAGCACACTATACACTATATGGAGGTTTTTCGCATTTCGTGGAAAGAGAGCATGATTGCATACAAAAAGGCCGTAAAAACTGCTAGATCTCTTAGAAGAAAACAAACACAACCCTAGGTATTTATTTGATACAGTGGCTAAATTAACAAGAAATTAAGCTTCAACTTCTGACGTTTGCAAACAGCACAGCAGTAATGACTTTATGAACTTCTTTAGGTGCAAGATTAATAATATTAGGAAGAAAATTATAACTATACAACCATCTACTACAGTATCATTTCAGACAGTGCATCTTAGTGTCACCGAGGAAAAATTCCACTCGTTCACTGCTATAGGAGAGGAAGAATTGGCTAAAATCGTTAAATCATCTAAATCAACATGTATGCTAGACCCTATACCGACTACTAAAAGCGATGCATCCAGAGGTCATAGATCCTCTTCTTAATATCATTAATTCATCTTTGTCATTAGGATATGTACCGAAAACTTTTAAGTTGGCTATTATTAAACCACTTATTAAAAAAACACAACTTGATCCTACAGAATTAGTTAATTACAGGCCAATCTCAAATCTACCCTTTCTGTCAAAAATACTAGAATAAGGCAGTGTCCTCACAACTGTGCTCCTTTTTAGTCAAGTCAAGTCACCTTTATTTATATAGCGCTTTTTACAATGCTGATTGTTTCAAAGCAGCTTCACAGTGTTAACAGAAAAATAGAATTTGATTCAGCTGTACAGCCGCTCTGGAGAAAACGGTGATGTCATCAGTTCAATTATCATATAGTGTCAATGCAGGCAGATCAGTAATATAGTTTAACATTTAGTGTCCCCAACTGAGCAAGCCAAAAGACAAAGGCGACAGTAACAAGGAACCAAAACTCCTTCAGTGGCCAGAATGGAGAAAAAAACCTTGGGAGAAACCAGGCTCAGTCGGGGTGCCAGTTCTCCTCTGGCCGACGAACAAACAGTGTGTGATTATGATTCAGGCAACATTACAGGTCAGAAGTCATATTAGATCGAAAGATATTCGTAAGATTATTCGAAAGATTGGAGTCGTCATGCCGGAGACGGGTTTAATGTGGATGTCGTGTCGATGCGGCATTTACAGGGTGGAGTTTAATTAACACGGTCTCTGCAGACATTTCAGGGATGCGTTGGTCATGTCCAGGCGCAGGTCCACCATCTGATCTGGATACGGACCGGATCTGGCTGACTGCAGTAAACCTCAGGATAAACAGAGAGACTAACATTAGCGTAGATGCCATTCTTCTTATGATGTAACGAGTACATCAGGTGTTATGGGAAGTGTTCCCGGTTCCAGCTGACCTTGTTAATGCAGCCTAAAACAGTTGATTTTGATAATACCTAGAAGATCAACTGGCCAGAGTTTTGAGACCGCAATAGACGTGATGGAGTATAATGGAGCAAAATTCTGGCCAGCTGATAATACCTAGAATATCAAAATCAACTGCAGGCGGCCTTTTCCTATTTAGCACCTAAACTCTGGAACAGTCTTCCTAGCATTGTTCGGGAAGCAGACACACTCTGTCAGTTTAAATCTAGACTAAAAACACATCTCTTTACTATGGCATACACATAGAACATTATCAATTTATATTATTCAAATCAGTTAAATGATTGTTTTAGGCTGCATTAACAAGGTCAGCCGGAACCGGGAACACTTCCCATAACACCTGATGTACTCGTTACATCATAAGAGGAATGGCATCTACGCTAATGTTAGTCTCTCTGTTTATCCCGAGGTTTACTGCAGTCAGCCGGATCCGGGCCGTATCCAGATCAGATGGTGGACCTGCGCTTAGACATGACCAACGCATCCCTGAAATATTTGCAGAGACCGTGTCAATTAAACTCCCCCCTGTAAATGCCGCATCGACACGACATCCTCATTAAACCCGTCTCCAGCGTGACGACTCCGATCTTTCGAATAATCTTACGAATATCTTTCGATCTATATTCGAATGACCGTGCTTCCCTCCCTCATGTCCCCCTGAAACGAGAGATTTCTGTATTTTTTGTCTGGAAAAAAACCTCTGATGACGCAAAAATCGTCATTTAGCATCATCGGAGGCTTTTTTGGCCAGAGGCTAGAGACTACAGCCAGTAGTAGGAGCTAGTTCTGCATGTTTTCAACCCGCCCATAGGGGGTGGGATCTCACTCACAGAATGTAAAATGAACATTCTGGGAGTTGTTGTGTTTCATCCACATTTCTACTACATAAATGACCCAATTTAAATACACATTCATCTTTCCAGCAGTGAAGTACCCCTTTAAGGGCTGCTCTATGTTTGAGGGTTAAATAACTAAATTGACCGTGTAGAAGTCAATGAGTTACCTATCCTGAGACTTTTCCCAGCATGCTTTCACCCAACTGGGCAATAGAATGGGCTTCCCAAGGCTTGCGGCCACCAGGTATTTCTTACTCCCCACTTCACCTGCCACCAGGTGAGTAACAGACACGTTGAGATCACGGTAAACCCGTCCACCCATCAGCTGGACAAGATCCATCACTTCACTCTACGAGAAAAACAAAACAAAAAAACAGATGCTTATTTGTTGTGTAGAATTGCAAATATAAGTGTAATGCCATTTCAATCCCAGTGTATAGTTAAAGGCACACTATGTAGTTTTTCGCCTCTAGATGTCGCCTATTCAAAAGGCGTAGCTTGATGACGCCGAGATTGAGCGCAGAATCTTGCGAGTTGTCATCTTCACCTTACAGCCGATGGAAAAGAATCGGGACAGGACTCGGGCAGAAATCATGTTCATGGATGAGATTATTAACGTTACTGTAGTATGAAGCAGAGCAGGGCCGATTGCTGTGGGAGCGGAACGAGGCCACTGAAGCAATTGCTAATGAGAGCCGAGTGCAACAGCGGAGCTTTTATTATGCCAAAGTCGCCGCTTCCGCTTCAAGCAAATGTGGGGTAACGCAACGCTGTTTTATCATATTAGTTACTAGGGATGTCATGATATCAAAATTCCAGTAGTCGGTACCAATACCATACATTTTGTATGGTTCTTGGTACCAAAGCAATTTTTTATTTTATTTAACTATTTAAAAAAAAAAAAAAAAAATCTATTCAATTTAATGAGTTTATTATTTATGATGATAATCATTATAAGTAAATATATAAATGAGCAACCCTCTATGCACACTTAATATTATTAATTAGCAGTAGTATTATTAGTTTTATTATTACATTGAGACATAGCTAAATCTACTGTACAACAGTAGCCTAATATATTTCTAATATAACTTTTATTTTGACGGGTTGCCGTGAAGACCTTTGAGTGTCTGTGTTCATGATATGACGGTTTTATCAAGTGAAATGGTAAATGCTCATGAAGTGACTCTCGGAGCAGAGTTTATGAAGTTTATGCGTTCATGTCCTTATAGTGACACGGCAGAGGCTAAAAAGGTGTGTGTGTGTGTGTGTGTGTGTAAGCCGCAAATGAAACCGCGCGTCTGCCCCATTCATTCACACAGAGACGCAGACCATGGAGAATTAATATTTAAATAGTATTTTGCAGTTTAATATTCACAGACACTAGTATATATTCGGCTAGAGTCTGGAGCCCTGCACTTAGATAAACATGGAAGCGACGGAACGCAGCTGCGGGTACCGAATATACTCGGTACTACTGGTGCTACAGAAATGCTGGTATCGTCACATTTTTTAAATTACAGTACCAACTTGGTACCTAAGTACCAGTACTTGTGACATCCCTATTAGATACATTTGAGTGTGTTGAAAATGATGTTATAACTTTACTCTGTGCGTTCGCTCCGCGGCTAATATGAGACACTTGTTGCACACTGCAGTGAGCTAGATCGATATAAGAATATCATTAATAAATGCTGGATGGCTTGTGTTGCTAAATGGGATGCAATTAAATTTAAAACACTGTTTTACTACACAATAATTTGTTTTCTGTCTATAAATGTCTCCAAACAGTTGTTCCCTTGTCTAACAAAACATTTATGGCCGATTTCACAGACAAGGCATAAGCTAGTCCTAGACTAAAATGCATGTTTGAGCTGTTTTAACTGAAAGAAACTTGCTCTGACATATCCTAAAATATGTCAATGTCATCTTCAATCTTCGAATCACACCAGTGTTGTTTTTTTCTAAGGCACATTTATAAAAGATACTTAAATGTCCTAATTGAACTAAGGCCTAAGCCTGGCTTAATCTAAGCCCTGTCTGTGAAACTGGGCCCTAACATATTAAAGCGTCTTTGGTGTTTCCATGGTTTCTACAAAAAAAAAACAAAAAACAGGGTAACGCAGGTATGATGTCATTGATAGGCGACGCACGGACACGGTCCATGTCCTGGTTAAAATCGCTTATTGCTCTGGATTTAAACACTCTTGGAAACATTTGGGATACTGTAAGAACAAAAGTCAACAAAATATATAACACAGGTCTAGTGATTTTTGGATATTTGAATCCAAAAATCTTACATATTGTGCCTTTAAAGGGATAGTTCACCCAAAAATGAAAATTAGCCCATGATTTACTCACCCTCAAGCCATCCTAGGTGTATATGACATTCTTTATTCAGACGAATACAATCTGAGTTACATTAGAAAACATCCTGGCTAATCCAAGCTTTATAATGGCAGTAAATGGCTGTTCATAGAAGTGCATATATCCATCCATAAAAGTGCTCCACACAGCTCCGGGGGGTTAATAAAGGCCTTCTGAAGTGAAGCGATGCATTTGTGCAAGAAAAATATCCTTATTTAAAACTTTACAATCTGTAATCTCTAACTTGCGCTAACTGTCGTACGAGTGTTCACGAGAGACTGGCGTTCCAGCGTATGACGTAGGACGCTCCGGTGAGAATATGCTAGTTTTTGCGAGAACCAAGATTTGTTTTGCTCTATCCTCGGCGCTTCCACGTTCGTCACCAGAACTTACGCTACGCCTGCATCCTACATCATACGCTGGAACGTCAGGCCGTGTGGTTTACTTTTATGTATACATGCACTTTTATGAACTTCAAAACAGAAACAGCCATTTACTGTCATTATAAAATTTGAAAAAGCCAGGACATTTATTAATATAACTCTGATTGTATTTGTCTGAAAGAAGAAAGTCATATACACCTAGGATGACTTGAGGGTGAGTAAATCTTGGGCTAATTTTCATTTTTGGGTGAATTATCCCTTTAAATGTAAGCAAAGCCTTTAAGCAAAGGTTTTCTCCATACCCGTGCCTCTTTGTCGAGATTGGTGCAGGAGATAGTGACATCAGCCATTGCCATGTTGTACACAGGCTGCTCTGCTTTGGGCACACATCTCTGCTTCTGCAGACAGAACAGCACTACCAGAGGACTCACGATCCTGCATCCCAGCTGCAAAAATGAAAAACATTCAGATTTTTAGAAGACTATCAACATTTATAATAATATGAGAACAATTAGGGAAACATAAATGGACAGAACAGGTATTACAACTGAAGTTCTACATCAATCTATGCATAAATAAATGTAAATAATACAGAGATTAGTGATGCACCGAAATTCTGGCAATTAAAAATATACTGCAAAAGCAGTTGCTTTGCACTGTTGTAAGTGAATCCTCACCCTCCTGCAGTGGTCAAAGGCATTGCTGGTAAAATCAGTGAACACAAACAGGGATTTGTCATTATGGTCCAACTCTAATGCGGCTTCCTCATCCACTGTCTGTACATACTTCTCTGACTGAAGTTCCACTATTGCCTGAAGACAAGCATATGATTGTATGAACAGAAGACCTATATCTTATATTACAAGGACCATTTAATGACAGCTATTAAGAAGAATTTCACAATTATCACCTTATAGGCCTGGAGAGCCAGATCAGTCTTCTGTCCATTGCGTTCAACAAATTTTACAATATAGACATCCCTGTTGACCTTTGACATGGTGGCATTTAATCTACATTCGGTGGAAGGAAAACAAATGTACAATGACTTAATATTGTCATTAAGAAACATGTAAACATCTGCTAGTATCCAGTTATCTCACGTTGTTATTCTATATTATATGTCACTATGTTTTAACAAGTTAAAGATAATGTATATATGAAATTAATACAAAAAAGCAAACAAAAAACATGTTACTTATGAGACTAACAATGAACAATCAGCTTCTCGTGGCAGGTTGTTTTGATAATCTCATAAACATATGGCTAAACAAGACAAATCAAAGGGAGTCAAACTGTCGCACAGCTCTAATTTATTGTTGTTTTTTTAAGTTATTAAAATAAAACAAACACTTATAATAACAAATGAAGACTTACCGCGAGACAGAGCAGAAGATTAAAACTAATTTCTAAAAGACTTTGATCTCATTTCAACTAACTTAGTTTTTGAACTATATAAACCATATAAATAACTATTGTATAAGACAACAGAATAAATTATTAACTAATATATCTGTATTTTCATTCAGAGGAAGCCGTATTCCAGTCATTCGCGCCACCAGCTCTGAAAACAACTTCCGCTTCACTTCTGTTTCTTTGGTAAGACAGGACAAATATTAAAATATATGACCGCCACCAACCGGAGAGGAGGAGCGTAATATTAGAAATGAATGAGATAAATGTTCAAATCAAGTGAATTTTACTCTATGTAGTTGGAAGTGAAAATACACATGCAATCATTTCCTAAATACAAAGAACAGATCGCGAGACTGCTGTTACCATAGTTACATCCATTCAAGCGACGTCCGATTCGAAAACGAGTTGTTTTTCTTAATCGGATCTTTTTAATGAATTGATTGAACCGGCTCAAAAATAGTAAATTAATTTTCACCATTGTTAAATGTAAATTATGATTAGATTCTAAAATGGCACTCTGTGTGTGACTCATATCTCCAAAAATTGAACAGGAAAAATGTATCGAAATAAACAGCTGTGTGAGTTTACAGGCGGTGATATGCTTGTATGGCAAGCCGTTTAAACATTTAATCCCTAAAACGTACCTGTATCATTTTCATGCTACTAGTACTTTTTTTTTTTTTTTAGATACTAGTATCTATTCCATTACTAGTACTTATTCATTGGCTACTACTGCTTATAGTGCCTATTCAGTAGCTTTTTAAAAGATACTAGTACTTACCCAGCAAACACGCCAGTGTGGACTCACTGTGTAAGTTTTCTGTGGGACAGTGTGGGCAAGGGCAAATCCACAGTCAACCCACACTTTGGGCTGTCCTACTAGGGCCCCACCTGGGCCCCATAGTGTGGGGCCCACACGTGCCCCGCATTTCAAGCCGGTATCTGGGCCCACAGTGGGCCGCCCGCAATGGCCCCATACGGGCCCCAAAGGAGCATGTTTGCAGGGTATTCATTAGATACTAGTTCTTTTTTATCAGATACTGGTACT
The DNA here is from genome assembly GCA_039654625.1 of Rhinogobio ventralis. Lineage (NCBI taxonomy): Eukaryota > Metazoa > Chordata > Actinopteri > Cypriniformes > Gobionidae > Rhinogobio > Rhinogobio ventralis. The sequence goes on from CM077214.1 coordinate 14,058,623, forward strand.
CATTCATTAGATACTAGTACCTATTTAATAGACACTAGTGCCTATTCATTATATACTAGTGCCTGTTAAATTGGTATTAGTACATATTTATTAGATACCGGTACTAATTCATTAGACACTAGTAGCCTACTTATTAAGTACTAGTACTTATTCATTATCCTATTAGTAGGCCTACCTTCTAAATAGATACTAGTATTTATGCTGCGTTCCAGGCAGGTTTTTGAGCCCGTAAGTGACGACTATATATCACAACTCACGACTTTGTAGCATTCCAGGCAAAGTCACGCCAAACTGCCTGAGCGCAAGGAATTGTGGTAGCTAGATGTAAAAAAAAAAGTATGACGGAGCATACAGGGCTTATGCTCATTTACAATAATTTCTATCGGCAAAGGTGCTTACACCGTGCTTATTTGAGGGAAACGAAGGAGAAAAAAAAGGCGCATAAGGCAAGAAAAGCTGTTATACCTTTTATTTTACGTTATTTGTATATCCGTAGGGGCTGCCATTGTTGTTTTGCGGGCTATGGGAAGTCACGGGTTTGACTGCCGTTTCAGTGCACTTTCACGGGTAGAAGTTTGGAAAAACACGGGTTGCCTGGAACGCAGCATTATTCATTAGACACTAGTACTTATTTCGATAGTGACTTGTAACTATTTTATTGTTACTAGTAAAATATTTTTTTTAAAAATGCCATTGACTTCTAAGAGAATCATTCAGCTAATGAATAAGTAGTACTTAATGAAATAGTTACTAGTGTCTAAAAATAAGTACCAGCAGGGGTGGAGCCAGACATTGTAAACATTCGAGGCTTAGCCCAAATAGTTTGTCCAAGGACATTTTGTGGTTAACAGCTTTACTGACTTAAAAGGAACTTTGTTGTCACCTAATGCTGGAGTAAAGTTCCTAAAATAATCAGTTTCCCAGAGGATTTTGTAAAACTACTGTTGGTCCGGGGACATGCCGCCCCGGAAGAAATTTTTTTACATTTTAAGGTTCATCAATCTGGTGCACTTTGAGAGCTTAAAATTAAGAGCCTCAACCCATGTACAGTGTGCAAACTGAACAAAGAAAAAGCATTGACTTGTACCTGGACATTAAAGAGGGCTCAAAAATCTTTTTAGCTGTGATATATACAGTCTACATTACATTGACACTGGTGTTTTAAGATGCCAAACAATTATTACAAACATATAAAAATATAATGATGATTTGTATAATTATTCCAATGACAGTAATATCCATATATTGTAAAACAAATGTACTGTAAAAATAAATTAAATTTTATATTTCATAAGTATATTTTACTGCCTACTTCATTAAATCACTGTCTTTTGCTGTTTTATAAAGGCACAAAGCCATATCACGGTTCGTTGGCAAAATACAACTTTAGAGTCCTTTTATGTTAGGTTATGTTTAACATTTTTGGTTCACTGTGAAACAGTGGTGGCACAAGGGAAACACTGAATGAATGTTTAGCTGACAAATGTGCAAAAGTTGAGTAATATTATATCATAAGAAAAACCCTTCAACTGGACCGAAAGAGAGTCTGAGTGCCTGGCCTGAGTGACAGGAGGCGTGGCTGTCCGAGAGAAGATAGAGAAAGCGCTGTCGTTATAGGTGCATGGATATGGCTGAAAAGCGGCATTGAACCGTTTAACATATTTTAGTAGAGATATGTATCGAAAAATGACAGCACTGTTAAGAAACCTCAAAACTGAAAGATGCTTTTGAGAAAACATTTGGGGCTCCAGCCCCCTTAGCCCACCCCTAGCGCCGCACCTAGCACCGCACCTAGCACCGCCCCTGAGTACCAGTAGCATGCAACTAGATACTAGTACGTTTTAAAGATTAAATGTTAAAATGGCTTGCCATAATGCTTTGCTATTCCGCGCAGCTTTCTGCTTTAGTTTTTTTTTTTTAAAAGATCTGTTCAGACGAACCGATTCGCAGGAATCATTACTTATGGGAACGTTCGTTCCTGTGAACCTTGTGTTTCACTCCGGACGCAATATCGAGTGACACTCTTCGCCAGCTGATTTCTAACAGTGCAGACGTGTACATGAAGTCATTTTAATCGTTTGTGTGCTTTGTTTTCCCACCATCGGATCACATCAACCCGTGTTTATTAGAATAGAGGAATAGAGGGTGTTTACAGAAGAAATGGCCACCGTTGAGGAACTGAGGCTGCGAATCCGTGAGTTAGAAAATGAACTAATTAAATCCAAACAGAAGCAAAGTGATGCTGAACATCATCTCAGACCAAAGATTGATCAAATGAGCGCTGAAGTCGTAGACTCAAATCCATACAGGTGAGCATTTTGATCCTGATTTGTTTCATGACTGACATATGGAAGGCTTAAACCGGTGCAAATTTCACATTGCTTTAAATGTCTTACAGTCGTCTGATGGCACTCAAAAGGATGGGCATAGTGCAAGACTATGAGGTAAACATGCTTATTTGTTCTTTTATGAGACTTTTATAGTGTTAACTGCTTGCTCGTGTTTAGATGACAAGTATTCACCTGCTGTCATTCTCAGAAAATCCGCTCGTATACTGTTGCAGTAGTGGGAGTTGGAGGGGTGGGGAGTGTCACTGCAGAAATGCTCACCAGATGTGGCATTGGTAAGGTAATGCACCTTTATCATCATTCCTCAATATTTAGATCTAATATATACCCAGCGTCATAGTGTTATGTGACAGTAGGATGCATGAATCAAATGTTGATGCATTGATTGACCAGTCTGTAGTGTGTTGCACCCCTAATGTTGTTCAATTAAAGATGGTACAGTCCTCAAGCCTGTTGTAGCCTATTGCATTCCAGTAGTGTGTAGTGCCGGTCGGAGCACAGGAGGGAAGCCAATAGCATAACCCCTGGAGACATGCCTCGGCTCTGCAGTAACAGACTGTCATGCCTCTTTTTGCTGTGTCTGTGATTTCTTCCCCTGCAGTTGCTGCTGTTTGACTATGATAAGGTGGAGCTGGCCAACATGAATCGCCTCTTCTTCCAGCCACATCAGGCAGGACTCAGTAAAGTTGAGGCTGCAGAACATACTCTTAGGTAAAGAGGCAATCCTGAAAAAAGTGTGTCACGGTTTCCACAAAAAAAACTGCTTTCAACATTGATAATAATACAAAATGTTTCTTGAGCACCAAATCAGCATATTAGAATGATTTCTGAAGGAAATCACACTGAAGACTGGAATAATGATGCTAGAAATTCAGCTTTGCCATCACAGGAATAAATTACATTTTAAAATATATTCAACTAGAAAACAGTTTTTTTTTTTATTGTAATAAATTTCACAATACTATTTAATTGTGTTTTTGCTCAAATAAATGCAGTTTTAGTGAGTATAAGAGACTGTATCTTACCAAACCCGGGCTTCTAAACAGTAACACACACACACACACACACACGTATGTTTACTTAGCTGTCTAAATGGGACATTGTTTTTTTTTTTTTTGGGGGGGAAATTCTGACAGGTTTAAATTTGTCCCCTAAAAAAGAATACACACACATTATTTTATTATTGATGAAAATCCACCTCAGCTGTCTCTAAATATTTTTTTATTTAAAAAATAAATTATGAATTGAGGGGTTATTGACTGATTTCCCAGCATTTTTATGCATCTTGGCTGATATTTATCATTATAATGCTGTGTTTTCCTGCACAGGAACATTAATCCCGATGTTGCTTTTGAGACCCACAATTACAACATCACCACAATGGACAACTTCATGCATTTCATGGACCGCATTAGGTGATTATTATTATTTCTTTTTTTATTGCCTCAAAGCTTTCTTCCTCATTTCGATTTGGTTGTAATAAACAGTCTTGCTTTTGTGTTTTCAGTCACGGAGGACTTGAAGATGGGAAGCCTGTAGATTTGGTCCTCAGTTGTGTTGATAACTTTGAGGCTCGGATGGCCATTAACACAGTGAGTTATTTGCATTAAACTATGTTTGGCTATTAAAAGAACTATATTTGCTGTTCATTTCTTTTTTTTTTGCACATTTGTGAAAATATAAAAACTTTGATTATATACACTACCATTAAAAAGTTTTAGATCAGTAAGATTTTTAAATATTTTTTAAAAGAAGTCTCTTCTGCTTACCAAGGCTGCATTTACTTAATCTAAAATACAGTGAACACAGTAATATTGTGAAATATGTCAGTTAATCAGATGCACGTCTCCATAGATCACTTGTTGATGTTTTCACCCCGGAATTAGGCACGTAGTGACCTTCCAGGTCTGGAGCAGGCGCCAGCTTGCCCAGAAAACAAGTCCACCCATCTCCTAGGATGCCCGTAATCCACCTCCAATACTGATCTGTAACACAGAATACTGGCGCACATACACAGACACACAGTTTCTCCAAGGTTGGAGTTAGTGGACCGTCAGCTGAAAACAACATAGTTCTCCAAAACATACAGATAACATGTTCTTCTCCTCAGAGAGAAGGACAGGCAATATTTATCTTTATTCTCTAGTGTTTCAGCAAAAGGAAATATAATATAAAATAAATATAAATAAAAGCATATAATTCAGTCAAAAGGAATGAAACCAAATACTTTAGAGAACAATCAAACTTCGTCAAACACAATCAAAAGAAATCATCTTAATATGTAGAAGGATAAATATTAATTAAGGCTTTGATTATAAACTTAATTAGGATATATATGTATATTGAAGTGGTTGAATGTTGTATATTGATAATGTTGAAAACTGTTTATATATATATATATATATATATATATATATATATATATATATATACACATACATACTGATCAGGCATAATATTATGACCACTGACAGGTGAAGTGAATCCTTCATCACGCCACCTGTTAGTGGGTGGGATATATTAGGCAACAAGAGAACATTTTGTCCTCAAAGTTGATGTTAGAAGCAGGAAAAATGGGCAAGCGTAAGGATTTGAGCAAGTTTGACAAGGGCCAAATTGTGATGGCTAGACGACTGGGTCAGAGCATCTCCAAAACTGCAGCTCTTGTGGGGTGTTCCCGGTCTGCAGTGGTCAGTATCTATCAAAGTGGTGAACCGGTGACAGGGTCATGGGCGGCTCATTGATGCACATGGGGAGCGAAGGCTGGCCCGTGTGGTCCGATTAAACAGACGAGCTACTGTAGCTCAAATTGCAAAAAAAGAAGTTAATGCTGGTTCTGATAGAAAGGTTTCAGAATACCAGTCAGGGTGCCCATGCTGACCCCTGTACACACATTACAGCAACAGTTATTCTCTCACACAAGAACTGCTGCAACGTCTCCAAGACGATTGAAGAAACTTGCCTGCAAAGCTACAGTACTGTGATAAGTTTTAGGCACTTGTGTAAAATGCTGTAAAGTGAGGATGCTTTCAAAAATAATGTCAAATAGATTTTTATCTTCTATTAACTTAATTAAAATCAATATTTGGTGTGAGCCCCCTTTTGCGTTTAAAATAGCTTTTGTCCTCGGTACACTTGCACATAGTTTTTCAGGTAGCTTTGCAGTTCTTCTGGATTTAGTCTGTTTTTTTCTGTTACTTCATGTAATCGATCACAGACAGACTCAATGACGGTGAGATCAATCTCCGTGTGGAGCATACTAGCTGTTGTCAGACTCAGGAATTTTTGGAAATGTAAACTGATATTTCCCATTGGCACACTACAGCAAAAGATGTAAATGACTGGCTTAACCATTTTTCTTGTGTGAAAATACTAACGTGTCTTAAGACTTTTGCACAGTAGTATTATATTTTAAAGGTTTTCACATTTAGCCACTACAAATCAACAATTCTGTGCATGTTTGTTTCTTTCTCATAGGCATGTAATGAGTTGGGTCAGATCTGGATGGAGTCAGGTGTCAGTGAGAATGCAGTTTCTGGGCACATCCAGCTCATCATCCCAGGAGAAACGGCCTGTTTTGCTGTATGATAAACCCCCCCCATATTATGGGTCAGATTTACTAACAGCTTGTCAGCGCAAACCCTCTTTTGGTGTTAAAAAACTACTGTCAGGATTTAGTGAAGACATGCTGTGAATAATTACTAATGAAAAGGCATGGAGACTGGGTAAACCCAGCCTGATCTGCCGGCATTTTGATTTCGCCCTGCAACTCAGTCTGGAAACCTGTACATTAATTTCTACTGCTTCTGTTACACTTTTGCGGGAACCAATCACAGACTGGCTTATCCACCTGGCACACTATTGGCGGGTTTAACACGATGACGGATAGAGAAGCGATGGGTCATTGCCCATTAATCACGCCTCTTGTGGTCTGATTGGTTGAAGGACTATCCAATTGCATACAGAGTCATTTGAATTATGCTCGTTTATCACGCCTCTTGTGCAGTAGAAAATACATAGCAGACTCCCCAGACCAGTGTTCAATCTTAAATTGAGCTTGGTCTGGTGATAGCCAGGCACATGGACACTTATTTTGGTGGCTAAACTTATTGCATATGCATTTGTAGGAGTTTCCTTTTCAAACACAATATTTATGGGAGGAGAGTATTTAGATCATCATGCATCAAGAATTATTAAGGTTTGCGCTATTCATTTTACTGGTATTTGCACCATTATTTAACACCCAAAAAGGCATGCCTTAAGCCACTTTGTGCCTGTGTTGTTAGTAAATCACACACACTCCAGATTATTATCAGCTCTGCTTGTTTGCGACACTACGCTGCTCATGATAGACACAGCCAGATAATTTCCATAATGACCAACTCAGTCTGTGTTCTTTTAATTTGCGCATTGTCACTTCCATCTGCACTTTTATGGGATTGCGGTCTCATGCTAATTTGCCCTGTTTAGTAAATCTGACCCTATGTGCATTGAATATGAATTGAATCATGAAATGATGATCTTAAAAACCATCTCATATGGTTGTACTATCTTCTACCCTCTCACTTTTTCTGTATCATAGGCCAGAGTATTTGTGTGGCCCTGAGTTTCTGTGATAGGCCAGCTTTATAAAATATTGTGTATTTCTGTCAAATGGGTGGGAAAATTAACAGTTGTCTGATGCAATTCTGTCTGTGTGTTAGTGTGCACCTCCCCTCGTCGTGGCTGCAAATATCGATGAGAAGACGTTGAAGAAGGACGGGGTGTGTGCCGCCAGCCTGCCCACCACAATGGGAGTGGTCGCTGGGCTCCTTGTGCAGAATGTCTTGAAGTAAGACCTCATCACAATCCTGAGGATTAAACACTGATTTGAACCCATAGCCTACTGTATTAAATTTGCTATTCAATTTTCTAAGGTCTCTAAATTATCAACATGTCAACTTACACAATCTGCTACATGCCCTTTATCGTCTAATTAATAGTTAATAATTCTTAGCAAGTAAAAGCCCTTCTAGCATAATTCTAAAAATGCCTCCCTTCAGGTTGTGGTAAATGTGTCTTTTTGCTGTGGAATCTTTAACAATTTTTATAAAGTAAAGTAAGAATGACTCTTATATTGATAATATTTCAAATGAACATTTACTGGACTGAAGCAACTTAGGTTTACTTGATTATCCATAAATAATTTTTTAGAAAAATCGTTTTAAAATGTATCAAATATGATACGTTAGGCTTTTGAGGAATGTTTATTTGTACATCTTTACAAAAAAAATTACAAGGCTTTAATCATAACTAAACATTTTAATATCATCTTACCAAGATAATTAGGAGATAAGTGACATTTCATATTTATATGATTTTCATGTATGTATGTATGCATGTATGTATGTATGTTGTCTGATATGCTGTTACAAAGATCTCATTCATTTAAATTACAAGCCATCAGAATTTCTCTTAATTTTCATCTTAATTTTTGACTATATAATTATCAGCAACTGCACCAAATTGCTTATATTTGGTCAGTTTGGGCCTCTGAATAAAATTGAGTGTAAGCTCCATATTTTCTGGTATCATATATACTGATCTGGAATGACATTGTCTGTGTTGTAGGTATCTGTTGGGGTTTGGGACAGTGAGTTATTACCTGGGCTATAATGCCATGCAGGATTTCTTCCCAAGCATGGCAATGAAGGCCAACCCACAGTGTGATGACGCATACTGCAGACGACAACAGGATGAGTACAAGGTGAAACTTCTACAAACGCAAACATAAACGCACTCATTTTTATGTGCTACTGTTTAAGGCTGGAATACACTATACAACTTTTGCCCTTATTTACAGTCTGGACAAGTTGACGCTAGTTGCCGAAAGTCAGTCAATCTGCAGATTTGAGTGGACCGAAATCGTGTTGAAACTCATATAGTGTATGATATTTGTATGTATGATATTTTTTTCATTTGTCATGCATCTCCTAGCAAGCCACATATTTCTGCAATAGTTTGTTGTGTTCTGAATGACTTGAAAGTCTGGTAGTGTATGATCCTCAGTCGATTAGTGTATGATGCCTAGTGTTTTCAAATCTGTTCAGATTTTAAAAGTTGTGTAGTGTATTCCAGCCTTAAAGGGATAGTTCACACAAAAATTAAAATTGTCATGTCATTCCAAACCTGTAAGACCTTCGTTCATCTTCGGAACACAAATTAAGATATTTTTGATTTTGATATCTCTGACCCCCCCATAGACGGTAACGTTATTACAACTTTCAAGGCCCAGAAAGGTAGTAAAGACATTGTTAAAATAGTGACTGCAGTGGTTCAACCTTAATGTTATGAAGTGACGAGAATTTTTGTGCACAAAAATAACTTTATTCAACAATTTCTTCTCATCTCTGTCAGTCTCTGACGCTTTTCACATTGTAAACACAGGGCGACACTGGGTTCAGTATTGGCCAGCTCCTGCATCAGCATCACACGCATGCGTCATAACCCCTGACGCTACTTTTTGTTTTGCTCTATCCTCTGCGCTTCTGCGTTCATCAATACGCATGCGTCACGGGGTCAAGGGTTACTCTTTCGCCGTGAATTGACTCGTACAGCCAGTGTTGGGTGTAACTAGTTACTAAGTAATTAGTTACTGTAATTTAATTACTTTTCCCTCGAAAAAGTAAAGTAAGGGATTACTCTTATTTTTTTGTGTAATTTAATTAGTTACTTCACATGTAATTGAACTAAATACTGTGTATAGACTGTAGAACAATTATATATAATACAATAGTGGAATTAACATCAAAATGTAAAGTCTAACTTTTAAATGCATGTTTTAATCTATCCTTCTCATATTTGTAATACTTTGGTCAGTTAATAAGAATAATTGATGTAGTTTTATATTATGTATTTGAATGAATTAAAAGAGCCGTTTCATGTCTATCCTTGAATCACTTAACTTATAGGTTGATATAGGATTTAAAAAGTAATAAGTAATTAAATACTTTTTGGAGAGAGTAATTTGTACAGTAATCTAATTACACTATTGAAGATGTAATTAGTAACTAGTAATTAATTACTTTTTTTTTTTTTGAGTAACTTACCCAACACTGCGTACGGCAATCTGCCGGAAGTTAGTTATTTTAGTCTATAAAGTTTTAAACATGGATATTATTCTTACACAAACACGCCACTTCTCTTTAGAAGGCCTTTATTAACCCCCTGGAGCCGTTATATGATGGATAGACGCACTTTTATGGACTTCAAAAACGACATAACCATTCACTGCTGAGTAGTTACACCGTTCCAAAATATTAACGGTGACTGTTTCTACACAAGTTACTTAATCAGTGATCAATTATGCATTGCTTATTTTCCAGAAAAAAGAAGCAGAACGGCCAAAGCAGGAAGTGGTTGAGAAAGAGGAGGAAGTGGTGCATGAAGACAATGAATGGGGTTGGCATCACACACAAAACACAACAGATTCCTCATTCATAAAACCGAATTCTGTAAACGTTAGTAAGTTTGAACATTATGTTGTCTGACAGGCATTGAGCTGGTATCAGAGGTGTCGGAGGCGGAGCTACAGGACGCATCAGGACCGGTACCAGATCTACCAGAGGGCATTAATGTAGCCTACACCATACCTAAAAAAGTACGACCTACTGAAATATAACACAACACTTTGGTTTTTCCAAAGATTTTTCCTGCATAAAAAAAGCTAAGTAAAATGTAATTAAAGTAAATGCAATGAAAGTTTTAGGCCAGATCAATAAGCCATATCACCCTGTAGCCCAAGACTTGTTTCCCACTGAAGCTAAGCAGGGTTGAGCCTGGTCAGTACCTGGATGGGAGACCTCCTGGGAAAACTAGGTAGCTGCTGGTAGAGGTGTTAGTGAGGCCAGCAGGGGGTGCTCACCCTGTGGTCTGTGTGGGTTCTAACGCCCCAGTATAGTGATGGCGACACTACTGTAACAAGCGCCGTCATTCGGATGAGACGTTAAACCTAGGTCCTGACTCTCTGTGACTTCTTTTTCGGAAAAAGGAGTAGGGGTGTAACCCTGGCATCCTGGCCAAATTTGCCCATTGGCCTCTGTCCATCATCACAGCCTCCTAATCATCCCCATATACTGATTGGCTTCACCACTGTCTCCTCTCCACCAATCAGATGGTGTGTGGTGGGCATCCTGGTGCAATATGGCTGCCGTCGCATCATCCAGGTGGATGCTGCACATTGGTGGTGGTTGAGATTCCCCCCTTCTATATGTAAAGCGCTTTGAGTACCCAGAAAAGCACTATATAAATGTAACAAATGATTATTATTATTATTATTAATGCCTCAAATATCCTTTTTTTTTTTAAGAAAATTTTTTTTTATTCAGCAAGGATGCATTAAATTGATTGAAATTGACAGTAAAGATATTTTTTCATTTTTTACAAAAGATCGTTCTATTCATGGTTTCCACAAAAATATTAAGCAGCACAACTGTTTTCCACATTGATACTAAGAAATGTTTCTTGAGCACCAAATCAGCATATTAGAATCATTTATGAAGGATCATGTGACACTGAAGACTGGAGTAATGATGCTGAAAATTCAAATTTGTAAATTATATTTAAATAGAGAGGAGTTCTTTTAAGTTGCAATATTATTCACAATATTACTGCTTTTACTGTATTTTTGATTGCATAAATGCAGCCTTGGTGAGCACCATTGTCGCCTTACTATTGTGTATACATAATATTCCATGTGTTCTTTCTCTTTGCCAGGATGGAGATTCAGGGGAGACAGTGGAGGAAACAGACCAGAGTTTAGAGGAGCTGATGGCTCAGATGAAAAACATGTAAGGAGACGACAAGCGAGACGGAACAGACATCCTTGAACTCTCCCACAGACACTGAAATCAAACTCATTATACTTGTAAACATGTAACATCTGAGGTATCATACTAAATCAGTTTGGATTTAGTTTTTTATTGTTTTTGCAAAACAACCTGTAACATTTAAGATGTTTAGAGGTTTACTTCGACTGAAAGTCTTAATACTGAATTACCATCATTGTTAATCTTTTGTTTTGGTTACAGAGAGTTGACAATGGTCAACAGAACTCATTTTAATGGCTATGTTTAACAGCTGTGGAGGAAATAGGTGTTACTTTAGCCACACATCTAAATATAATAGTATCATCTCTAATACGGTATGTGCTTGTAGACGCCCACCCATATGTTATAAAGAACATCACACAAATATTTTCAGACAATTTATAATCAGCCTGATTCTGACTGCTGTATTGAATAGTATGACATTGTAATAATGCAAAAGAAAATAAATTTATTGTTACATTCTATTCAGCTTTTCCTTAGCTGTGATTAACAGGGATTGTGAAATCTGTTTTCCACTGCATTGAATCTCTTCAACTGTTATTTTCATTCAACTGTGCATTTATTGGTATAATAATACACAATAATATTCTTTTGTGCAAAGATCACATGCATTACAAGAATATGGGTATAAAACACACCTCTTTTGGCAGTGAAGTGAAAACACCTCTTAACACTGCAACAAATCTTGTAATACAATATATTGTAATACATGCCATAATGGAAGATTAAAGTAAATTATTTGATAATTGGCATGTTGTCCTAGAATCCAACAGTTAAAAGATTTTGTTTCAAAATGAGGCACATTAGTAGACTAAATCTGCTTTACCACCTTTCCAAGTAGTGTTAGTGTATTTGCATTTTAAGTACACTGAGGAATTGGAGTTTGGCATTTCTACCATTTTGCATCCATAGTCTTTTATACTCATATTCATTCATATATCCCTCCTATGTAAACAGGTCTGGCCATCAAAACTTGGCACATGCAATTTCATAGCAAGGTATTTCACATTAGAGACACTCTACAGAATTAAAAAAACACTACCATTTCTAAATAAAATATCAATATATAGGCCATAATATATGGATATAGATGCACTTTTCAGCTGAACAGACATTGTATAAACTAAACCACATATGCTGACACTCTCATTATGCATTACAAGAAACATTATTGCACATGCTGTGTTCTGTGGCATTGAAAACATGTAAACGCTCCCTTAAAAAAATGTGAGATACCTTTACAATAAATAAGATATTAAATATAATAAAATCAGATCATTTTATTGATTAGTGTTTGCTATGGCTATGTATGACAGTTGTCTTTTTGTAATGCCGTGAAATATGCTTTGCACTTTACAACTGTTCTAAATTTTTAGAACGGTGAAGGTGAAAAATTTCCCTTCAGGAAGCAGGTGAGACTGTGAAACTTCCATTGTGCTTCACTAGAGTGTGGCTTGGATCCGTAAGCAAGAAACTGCTGCATGAAGTTATGCTCAGATTAATTTGCATATACTAAAGTCAGCAGACAGAACCAGTGAGATTAGATTACTCATCCGCTTTTCGGCAAACTCATTTCACATGTTTCCAGCATGTTTGTACTGTGCAAGTGAAAAGTGGTTTGGAAGAGACATGATTCTTAAAATACAAAGGTAAATACACTTCTTCAACGTTTGAACTTTAACCCAGTTACTGGACATAGATTTATACTAGTCAGTGATAATTGGAAAAAAAACCAAACAGATACAATGAGAAAATGTAAATAATATTTTTGCATTGCATGAACAATCAGTAACTATGGATGCTTATTGGTGTCTTAAGAAGAAATCTTGGAATTGGCTACTATTTCTTGCAGATTGCTGCACCTTCACATTTTGTATCTGTGGCCTTTTTTTTTTTATTACAGCAATAATAATTTTCTCGCATTTGCACAATTTTTTCTTAATTGTGACTTGATCAGTCTTAATTGTGATGCTTTTTCTCGTAATTGCGACTTCATGTCACTTGACTATATCTCCTAAATGTTTTTATTTTAAAAATGTAAAACTTTTTTAAAAAACTACCAATTTTTTTTACTCTGAGGCAGCATCACCTCACAGTGTAACAGCAGTGCACTTGAAATGTCATGGGTATGCTGATGCGATAGAGTGATGTGTTACAACAGTCGTTGAAAATCACAGGTATAAAATGCTTACTTTCTCAGGTTTTGCCTTTTTGAGAATTGTATAAACCCAGTGGCAGTGAGTGATACATTTAAACACTGATGATTTATACTATAAATTACAGTAGGAATGAGAACCGAGTTGGATCCCAATGCATATTTGATTTTTCCATGTAGACTTCACATGCTTGAAGCATTCAAGCACAGGCCTGAACATAAGTGTGGCCGATATGAATTCATTAATAGAGGTCAGAGTACACCTTAGTTAAGTGTTGAGGGCTCCGGTCAAATGTCACCTTGAGGCGTGAGGAAGGGCGGGGCTTCGCAGGCTAAAGGTGTCGCCGCTAGATGAGTGACGTGAGGGGGCCTTACCACACACCAGAGACGGCTCTGCCTCTTTTATTTCCATTGCTCGCTTGTACAGTTCAGCAGCCTTCTCAAAATCTCCCTCTTCATAGCTGAAAAAGAGAGTGGATGCCATGGTGTGGTTACTCTTGATGGTTGCTATGTGGTTACTTACTGGTCCAAGTCTTGATAGATATTGTTTAGATATGACTATTTACATTAAAATGTATTATTTACAATAAAGTAAAATATAAAACAAAATATTTCCAAGGGACGGCATAATGAAAACAGCAGGGGGCCTAATACAGACCCTTGAGGCACTTTTGCAAAGATTACAGACAATTGTGAAGACTCCAGATGATGGTTTGGATCAACATTCAAAACTCTCAAATATTATACTTACATGTATTATATATTAGTTGTACATTACTGCCATATCAACTGAAAATTTAATACTAACTGTAACACTGAAACAAGCATTTTCTGTAAATGTTTTGAAACGATATGCATTGCAAAAAGCACTATACAAATAAACTCAAATTGAATTGAATGGAATTCAAATTAATGTGCCATGAATTTTATAAATAGAGGGTATGCATTGACGTCACTTTCCCGCTGGAACACGCCACCTCAGCCGGACTGAGTGGCAAAAGAGCCTAGTGATTGACTGGATTAAATGGGGGAAACTGTGAAAACGTTAGTAAAACGAACGATTATCAGTTTAAACTAAAGGTTGGACTTACAACTTGTCAAAGATCCAGTGATCCATGGATATTGACATGCACAAATTTGCCTGTGAATGCTTTATAGAAATACAATATAGGTAGGTCTAAATCCGGGTGATCACTTCTTTCTTTCGTTCTTTCTTTCTTTCTATCATCATATCATCCAGCCCTAAAACTTATAGTTTTTGTCTGTGTTTATTTAAAAACATCCAATTATGCAGAATATATGATGGTAAATATTAAATTGAGTTGTCAATACAATATATAGGGTATGATTTTACCCCAAAATTCAACATATTGACACGCTGCCTGGAGTCCAGTTGCTTCTCTTTTCTGTAGCTTTTAAAAATATACCTCCAATTTCTTGTCAAATCTATTTATACTGTCAATCTCAAAGCTCTTTCCCGTTTTAGATGTGTTTTGTGTGTTTTTCGCGGCATTCACGCTGTAACCAATGTCTTTTTGCCACTCAGTGGGCGTAACCGCAGTCACACCAGCCAACGGTGACGTCATGCGCATACCCTCTATTCTAATTTATACAGCTGAGCTAATAAAATATGGCTAACCTGAGTACAGCCAGGTTTTTCAGAGTCTCTCCGACACGAGGGTGCAGTCGGCCAAGACTGTCCTCATATACCTTTAGAGCGCGCTCATACAAAGGCAGTGCATCACTGTGCTGCTTCTGCAACATAAACACACATCCCATGCGTCACATCATCAAATAACAGAGTGGACCGGATAGTTTTACAATTCAACAGGTGGCTGAAATCTAAGTTGTTGCTCACCAGTTGGCAGTAGAGCACTGCAAGGTTAACCAAAGCAGTGGCCACACTAGGATGTTTGGGACCGAAGCTCTTCTCTCTGATCTCAAGAGCTAGTTCATATAGAGGAACTGCCTTTTCCAGCTTCCCCTATCACACACAAACATGCAAACAGGGTCAGCAATTCATTAACAATATTAAAAAGACAAAAATAATCTATGAATAATAGCCACTTGCTAATTGCTAAGTGTTCTGCAGAGCTGGTGTGTTGTGGTTTCTCACCCTGCGTTTGTAGAGCATGGCCAAATGTTTAAGGGTATAGGCGAGAGATGGGTGATCTGGGGCGAGTGCTCGTTTGCGGATGTCTAGTGCGGTTTCGTACAGCTCCTCAGCATTCTCGTACTCTTTTCTCTCACTGTGGAGAGCGGCCAGGTTGTTCAGAGACTGGGCACAGTCAGGGTGATCTGGCCCCAGCACGCGCTGACGCATTTCCAGAGATCGGGTCAAAAACATCTTTGCAGCACTGGGTTATAAGAAACCAACATGTTAATATGACTATTATATGACTGCAAATGGGAAATATATTATAAATGAAATACTCCAGAACAAGAACAGTTTACAATCTCATTTCATAAAACTCATTTAAGCCTTTTCAGAAATAAAGGACACACCTTTTTAGGTGCCCAACAAGTGCAAGTGCAATACGCACATTTCAGTGCTCATCTTTTCGCCTCGCTGATCTACAGTACTTGACGTTAAATTATCTCTTCAATAGAGACTGAATTGAGTTTATTGTGATATTAATTATATAATTAATATCAGAGCATTTTGGTGTTGAGTAATGAAACTCTGAATCTCACATGACCTCCTAATACTCAGAGAATGGTATGTCATGCTGTGATGAGTCTGTGATCAGATGACTTATACACAGCATTTGTGAGTTCTACACTGCAACTGTACTTTGTCATTTTGATTGCCCTTCAAAGAAGATTGTTCACAAAAAGCTCTTAGTACAATGTCCTACAATTGGTTTTCAGGTGAGGATAAAGGATCAGGTCATTGCTTGTGAATGATTTGCACCCAGATGTAAAAGAACAAGGGTTGCAAGCCATTCGGACCAATCTGTTCTGTGCAAGTGTACAGAAAATGGTGAAAGTGATGCATAAAATGCCCTTGAGGTTCTGAATTTTTTGGAGATAATGGCACATCACAGGTTTGCTATATATGATGCCATCTTAAAGTTGTGCAGTGTCGGGATTTGAACCAAGCCTCTAGCATCAGTCGCTAGCACACCTCTTGAGATCAGGGGAGTGAGGTTTACATGCACAGCTCTTACTGGCCTACGTCTCTTACACTCACCTAATCTAAACCTCACTCCCATCAGGGTGACGGCACTAAATGTAACTGGACCTGGAAACCTTATTTCGAACTGGCAGGAGCGCTAACAAGGACGCTAAAGACTGCAGCCTCTAGCGTCAGACGCTATTGCGCCTCTTGAGGCCAGGAGAGCGAGGTTTACACTCACCCTCCCTAAACCTCACTCCCATCTGGGTCAAGGCACCAAAATCAGTATGTTTTGGGAAAGTTTCTTGGTCAGAGCTAGAGCTCGACCAAATCGACTTTCCACAATATTTAGTAGTGAGGAAATTTCACGAGTGGACTTATTGCACAGGTGGCAACCTATCACGGTACCACGCTTGAATTCACTGAGCTCCTGAGAGCGAGCCATTCTTTCACAAATGTTAGTAGAAGCAGTCTGCATGCCTAGGTGCTTGATTTTATACACCTGTGGCCATGGAAGTGATTGGAACACCTGAATTCAATGATTTGGAAAGGGTGTCCCAATACTTTTGGCAATATAATGTATTTTGTGATGGCTACTGACATTTCGGTATCATGAAAAGACTAACCCTAAGTGTGTACAAACATTTTTAGGGAAAAATTATATTACACTACAATATTTTTCCAAGACAAGTAGTTATTTGGATATTTTTCTCATTTCCCATGACTGGATACTGAATTTCAAAATTCCAAGTTTTCCAGGATGTGTGGGGTACTATGGCCTTTTTCATATGTACTGATCTGTATGAAATTATGATTTACTCACTCCAGGTTGTTCTGTAGGTAATAAAGCACTCCAAGCTCATTTAGAGTCTTGGCACTATCTGCTGAGTCTTTGCCAAGAGTCAGTTCCTCTAACTGCAGTGCCCGTCGCTTCAAAAGTGTGAAACCAAACTAGAGAGAACACACAAATACAGTATGTTTTTGTAACATTAAAAAAACAACAAAAAAAAACTGTTTTTCACTTCTCTAAATTCACACTCCATTGAGTGTGAAAACGTGCCTAAATGTTACTATCTTTACTCACCATGTGGCCCTTCTGTCGTGCTGTCTTCTGTCTGATCTTGACTGATCTCTTTCTCAACTTCTCAGCCTGCTCATATCTAGATAAAATTAAAACAGAATTTGTTTTGTATAATGTATATGATGTCAACATGATGTATTGTACTGTATGTTTTACTTATTCATGAACAAAGGATCTAAAGTAATCTGTTCCAAACCATAGAGAGCTGCCTACTTTTTCTACAGAAAAGATTGTCAGGTAGTAAAATTATGCTGCCTTTAAAGATGCCTCATTTTAGCTAAAACTGAATACAGCATCATGTATCAAATGTGCATTTAAGACAATCCCAGAATGCACTGCAAGGAAATTAAAGAACATTTAAAAATATACAGTTTGGGGTCAGTAAGATTTTGTTTTACAAAGACATTAATACTTTTGTTCAGCAAAGTAAATTGATCAAAAGTGTCAGTAAAGACAAAGACAAAGACATTCTTAATTCTACTCAGAATTCTGAAAAAAAATTATCACATTTTACACAAAAATACTAAGCAGGAAAATTGTTTCAACTATTTTTTTTAGAATGATTTCAGAAGGATCATTTGACACTGAAGACTGGAGTAATGGCTGCTGAAAATTTAGCTTTTCCATTTGAATAAATTACATTTTAAAATATATTATTTTAAATGTAATACTTCACAATATTGCTATTTTACCATGTTTTTGCCCTTGGTGAGCATAATCTTGACCCTAAATGTTCTCTTTCAATAGATAACTACCAATAAAACAGTTCTATACATTTAAAAATGTATTTCATGTGCTTATTTGACTGTTGTTAGCTTTGCAACTTTTGACAAATTATTTAGTAACACTTTACAATAAGGTTGTATTAGTTAACATTAGTTAATGCATTAGTTAACATGAACTAACCATGAAATAATCTTTGTTAATGTTAGTTAATATAAATACAGCTGTTCATGGTTTGTTCATGTTAGTTCACAGTGCATTAACTAATGCTAGCAAGATTTTAATAATGCATTAGTAAATGTTGAAATTAACATTAACAAAGATAAATAAATGCTTTATAAGTGCAGTTCATTATTAGTTTATGTTAACTAATGTAGTTAACTAATGTTAACTAATGAACCTTATTGTAAAGTGTTACCAATAATTTTTTATACCTTTTCCAGTTATTTGTGACTGTGTATAATTTCTCTATCAATAAATATATAATATACAAAGAACAATTTCTAGTTTATGAAATATTTGACAGCTGAGGATAACTAGAACAGTTTATATTCACTATTTGTAAGATTTCAAGGCCTGAAAATCACACTTTAAAAATGTCCTGATATTGCCAAATTTACTAGGTTTCCATAGTTCTTGAACTGATTTGCTGGTTATGTAGAGGGTTTTCAGTTTAGTCATCTGTAAGGTTCCATTTCGGTTAGGGTACTATCTCAGAGGTAGTTCCCTACATAGACAGAGAGGCAGCTCACTAGATTTTGGAACAAAGCCACTGTAACATCTGCATACCGGAGTATGAAATTAAAGGTGCAGTAAGTGATTTCTGAGAAACGCTGTTGAAAGTAGATTGGGCTGAGCACCCCAACACACTTGTAACCAAGCAGCAGTAGGGGGCGTATACACTCATGGTGGAGGAGAGAGAGTGAGCAAAAGGGAGATTTGAAGAAAGGCTGAAGAAAGAGAGATGCCTTAGAGACATTACAATAGAGAAAAGGTCAGAGGAATATCATTGGGAAAAGAAGGGTTATGATAAAATCATGAATTATGATCAAATTTGATCAAATATCAACAGTGTTCAATGATGATTCTCAGAAATCGCTTTCTGCACCTTAAAGAAAAAAGTTCTGTACTTGTTTTGTTTCTGGTAGAGGAGCGAGAGCGAGTCTAGTTCTCTAGCAACGGTGCTGTGTTCGGGGCCATAAGCGTTTTCACAAATCTCCATAGCTTGTTTGTAGAACTGCTCTGCGTTTCCAAATTTCCTCCAATGAACGTAAACCCCTGCCAGCTGGTGTAGGGACTGAGCCACACTTGGGTGGTCCGGGTCCAGAGCCGTTTCACGGATCTCTAAGGAGCGCTGCAAGGGGGCCACCGCCTTGAAACAACACATTCACATCATTTACACATGCTTTAAAATTAATTCTAGACGATCATCATTCTTTTTGTCTGCATCACCTGGCTGAGCAGTCCCAGGTCTTTGAGGAAACGGCCGAGCGTCTCGTACAAGTTGGCCAGACGGCTCATGCTCTGCTCACTCTCGCAGGTCTTCTCAAACTCCTTCAATGAGTCGAAATACTCCGTCGCCATCGAGCACTTATCCTTACCAACAAACTGCCAGTAGGCCAGCAGCTCTGAGAAATGACCCCTAAGAACACACATCAGATAGACATTATTTCAGACACATTTACATACATACAGCAGAATATATGGAGCAGGAACATGAGAATAGAATGTACCTTTTGTAGAGGTTTTGGGACACAAACAGGTTAAGCAGACTCATCTGAAGTTTACTTCGATCTTCCTGCTGCTGCAGTAACCATGGCAACTCATCAGCCACCCTCCAAGTCACTCTGTCTTGCCTGAACCATCAAAAATTATTCAACAAAACAATCCAACATGGCAGCTTTTGGTAAATAATTGCTTTGTTCTTAGACAATATCAGGCACTTGAAAGGTAAAACAAAAAAAACAGAAAGAAAACCTTTTTTTTACCCCTATTCAATATGACTATATACAATAATAATGACAATAACAATATCAAACAACAATAGAAATATTTTTACTTTATTAATTTTACCTTATAAAAATAAAATTATTACTGCAATAATACTATGTACTGTAACAATTTAATAATTATTGTATTATTATTATTTATAATAATAATAATTATTATTATTTTTATTATTAATATAATATACTTTTATTTTACAGAACAATAATATTATGAACCAAGCCACGCTGAGACACTGAAAACACTTGATCATGAGGTGCTCACATGTAAATATGGTAACATTTATTTGAAAAAAAAAAAAAACATCTCTGCAATACACATAAAGAGATGTTCTTACTCCAGCTGTTGACTAAAGAACTGGATGATTTTCTCTCTGTAGGATCCACAGCATTTGCCCCCATCCAGAAACTCTTGGTTGACTGCTTCACATGCCTGGAAAGGATACACGGTTACACATACACCAGCACAAAGCAGTTTCACTTTTTTTTACTTCTGTTTTAGTTATTTCTCTGTCAATGAGTTATGAAAGTGAGATCTGCACCCAAGAAAGATCACAGTATTTAGTTTCACTCAGAGAAACCTTAAAGGGCGTCTTGCCGAATATAGCTAAATTGCGAGGAAACTTTTTGTACAGTTAGGTCAGAGACATACACACCTGTGAGTGTTGAAAGCGAATGAGGCCACAGACGTAAGTAACGATGAGGAGTCTCTCCAGACTGTAGAGTAGTGAGGAGAGAGTGGGAAAACTGAGGTCTGGGAACAGCTCCAAAGCCTCTGATTCGCTGATGCCGTTGTGACTGGCACATACCTGGCACAATAGCTGCATAAGGAGAAATACAAATTAATAATAGAAAATGGTAAATTGTGCACTGAAGTGGTTTTTGAGTGATTCTCTGCTTCAAGGTAGACAGGTCACCTCTTTCATGATGTGTTTTTCCTGATCTGTGCTGAGTGAGTCTAGCGCCAACTTCAGGCCCAGTCTGTATAGTGATACTGTATCTTGACACAACGCACACTTTTGTAGAGTCCTGTCCATTGTCCAGGAGGATCTGGAGCTGACAGATTAAACTTAAATCTTTATTTTTTGTCATACACGGAGAAAAAGTGTGTTCTAGTGAGAGACTAATTAATTGGAGTGAAATTTGGCTGTTTGAAGATTACTGTAAGCCAATAATCATGCCTAACTTATCACTTAACAGAAGTGTTCGTTTCGAAATCTACTGATAGGTTTGTCACTGGATAATGAACATTTTCTGTTCTCCAATTTTTAAATCATTAAACAATATATTTTATTGTTATACATTTTATATATTTTTATTTTTTTGTGTGTAAATATTGTATAATAAATGTTCATTTTATTTTTTTTTGAAATGGGGAAAAATACATTTAATTAATTTATTAACAAGGCCATTTCAAAATCTACTGATAGCCTTGTCATTGAACAATGCACATTTTCTGTTCTCCAATATTTTTTTTTATGTTATAAATTTGTATTATTTTGTTTCACTATTTTTTTTCCTCACAACTTAAAGTTAAATATTTATAAATATACTCACTCACTTACTGTATATAGACATGCAAAAACAGATATAAATAAACAGAACTGCACACACAGAGCCATAAATAGTGCTGTCAAATCAATTTATCTTGATTAATCACATTTAAAATAAAAGTTTGTGTTTACATAATATATGTGTGTGTATTCTGTATAATTATTCTGTATATTTAAATACACACATATGCATGTTTATATTTAAGAAATATTTGCATGTATAAACTGTATATATATTTATATAATTTATATTATATATTATATATAAAAATGTAAAACCTTAAATACCGTATATACATGCATGTGTGTGTATTTATACATACATAATAATTATTATACACAGTACACAAACATTATGTAAATACAAACTTTTATTTTGGATGCGATTAATCGCGATTAATCGATTTGATAGCACACAAAAAAAATACCAAACATATTTTAAGTAGACAGAGATTCACAAACAAACACTCATACATACATCTACTTACTGGGTAATGAGTCTGGCTAGTAGAGAGATATAGAGTGCATTGCATGTTGCAGCTGAACGGCAGTGTCTCTCCAACTTTTTTTCCTGTTTGACAGCAATACAGACAGATACTCAAACTCCACACACATAAACACAGATGAAAACAGACAGACGCTGACGTTTACCTGATCTTTGGAGAGTTTGAGATTGGTGTTCACACACTCTGTACTGATGACACTCTTCACCTCTCTAGGATTGAGTGGGTCCAGGTGCAGTGTGGGCCACAATCTAAACAGTTAAGTATGTTTGGTGATTGTCTACCTGTATATATTATTGTATACATGCATAATATCTGAAATCAAATTAGTCATTATGTCTGTTTGTGCATTACAAACCTCCATGCCTGTGGGCAGGTCTCCACATTAACTGACACCAGAACTCTCACATTAGCAGGAAGAGGATCAATCAGCCACTTCATGTGCCGCTCGGCATTCTGGGAAGACCGATCCAAACAAACAAACAGACAGACAGACAGACAAACAGACAGACAGACAGACAGACAGATAGATAGATAGATAGATAGATAGGTAGATAGATAGAATTTTAGCATTATGTGAACTGTTATGACAAAGTGCAATAAGTGACCAAGTATAAAATCACCCTCAACTCATGTGGTTGTTTAGTTTCTTTAGCAGAAGAGATCTCTAAACATGAGCACAGACAAACACACCACAGCTCAATGAGGAAGGTCATTTCAGGAAATGATACCTGTATTTGGTCAATGGAGTCAATGATGATTATAATGTTGCCATGGTGACGTGCGGAAAGTCTCTCTAGCCAGCGTGGGAACTCCTCAAGGATCTTAGAAGGGTCCATCGAGAGGCCAGAGATAGACCAGAAATGCTGGAGTAGCTACAGGGATGATTGAGAAAAAAAAATGGTTTCAGAGTAAAGTTTTAGGTTCAGTTAATTGTCTATAAAACCCTTTATGTAACATTCACCTCTACACTAAAATCAACCCCTTTACAAGAGACTAAACCACCTAAGAAATCAGATTAACCTTATTAGATGTCAGACTTCCCCTTTCTGTGTGCTATGATGATGTGCCAGGGCTTCAGGATGCGACAGGGCTACAGGTATGCATAATTTGATATTTCAACCTTTCTATTCATTCTTCAGAATTCCGTGCATGACTGGATGGATCTTGTGGTTATTTCCATCTTTCCATCTAACAAATTTCATCCACATTATCAAATTCTGAAGAAACATTCAGCTAAACATCATTTACATGATTCGACAGAAGTTCCCCTTTTGAAGTAATGTGTAGACTATGACTTGTTTGGGAAACAGCTCACCTGGAGTTCAGGAAAAGTCTAGATCTACAGGCCCCAATATACTTCAAGCTAAATCGAAGAACGAACTAGTGTGATGTCATTTCAAACAAAACCAGGCCGAAAAACAAAGTTTGTTTGGTGCTCGTTTTGGGACCAAAACAGCTGGTCAAAGTGAACATTCCGGAAAAGTTCGATTCGGCTGGTAAACACATTCGTCTTCTTTAACGTGGAAATCTTCTCCAGTTAATTTTTTATGTTCAGTCTGTCGAGTTCAGACGTCTGCAAGTAAAAACATGAGCACACTGGATAGTTGCTTCATAGTAAAAACTAAAGTTTTCATGTTTAATACCGTAACTGCTATTGAACAATCTATTGAATAAAGTGCTGTATAAATAAACATCACGTGACTTTACTGCCGACATGCAGACCTTGTGCAAACATATCCACATTGCTATGATCAGATGCTTTCTTAACTACTGTTTTCTCATAGACATTTATAATATTACAAAAGATTATTTCAAATAAATGCTTTTATTCTGAACTTTCTATTCATTTAAGAATCATGAAAAATATGTATCATGTTTTTTTAACACTGATAATAATAAGCATTGCTTCTTGGAGACCAAATCATATCATCATATTATAATGATTTTTGAAGGATCATGTGAACTTAAAGACTGGAGTAATGGTTTACTGGAGTAATTCAGTTTCCCTTTCAGTCAGTACACTACGAGTTACGTCAGTTACTGACGAAATGGGGGTTTCGCTTAGAAGCCAATCGCCTTTGAGCTCTACAAAACGAGCCAATGGCATGAAAATGCCATGGGTCTGCGGAATTTGCATGCCGCAACCCCGCCCCACCGCGTGGGTATAAAGGGCGTTGCGTGGCAATCTTGCATTATGTTTCTGCTTCAGAGCCGAGTATTACTGCCTGAACGTTTTTTCTCTTCAAGATGAGTATCTCTCCAGAGTGTTGGTGTGACGGCACGTTCCAGCGAGTTCCGCATTCCTGTCTGATCGGTGCGTGTTCTCCCTGGGTGCTTCAGCATTTCTGCAGAGTAACAACTCTTCTCTAAAAGAGCTGCACGTGGCACGTCTTTTTCAAGATGTCTCGCCCGTGCTCCGTTTCTGGGTGCAGTCGGCTGGTGGCTCCGTTTGACGGGCATGATCGCTGTTTGGCGTGCTTGGGCCTCGTGCACGCCTCATGGATGAGTCATGTTCCCACTGCGGCATGTCAATTGCCTCGAGTTGCTGGCCGTACGTCTTGCCCTGCACCGCTTCCGAGCCCTGCTCAAGGACAAGCATGTACTGGTCCAGTCGGACAGTAGCGTACATCAACCGACAAGGTGGTCTACGCTCCAGTCGGATGTCGCAACTCGCCCGCCATCTCCTCCTATGGAGTCAGAAGCATCTGAGGTCGCTTTGTGCCATTCACATCCCGGGAGACCTGAATTGTGCAGCCGACGAGCTGTCACGCTTTCAGCCGCTTCCAGGGGAATGGAGACTCCATCCCCAGACGGTTCAGCTGATTTGGGAACAGTTAGGCGACGCAGATAGTTTGCCTCCCACGACTCTTCCCATTGCCGCTGGTACTACTCCCTGACCGAGGGGTCCCTCGGCATGGATGTGTTTCCCCCAGTGAGCCTTCTCGCACAGGTTCTGTGCAAGATCAGGGAGAACAGGGAGCAGGTCCTTTTGGTCGCCCCATATTTGCCCGGCCGGACCTGGTTCTCAGAACTCGTACTCCTTGCGACAGCCCCTCCCTGGTCGATCCCTCTGAGGAAGGACCTCCTTACTTAGAGACGGGGCACCATATGGCACCCACGCCCCGACCTTTGGAACCTCCACGTGTGGAACCTGGACGGGACGCGGTAGGTTTGAGTACCCTGCCACCTCAGGTGGCGGCTACCATCACTTCCGCTAGGGCCTTGTCCATGAGACAGGCCTATGCGTTGAAGTGGAACCTCTTCGTCACCTGGTGCTCCTCTCGCCGAGAGGACCCCAGGAAATGCCCGATCGGGTTTGTGCTCTCCGTCCTCCAAGAAGGGTTGGAGCGAAGGCTGTCTCCCCCCACCCATGACCTGGTGGACTCAAAAACGGGAGGACAGCACGACCTGGTCAGCAGGTTCCTTAGAGGCGCGAGGAGATTAAATCCTCCTCACCAGCCTCAAGTACCTTCTTGGGATCTTGCAGTGGTTTTATCTGCCCTGCAGAAAGCTCCCTTTGAGCCACTGCAGTCTGTGGAGCTGAAGTTCCTTTCATTGAAAGTGGCACTCTTGATTGCTCTGGCCTCCATCAAGAGGGTAGGGGACCTGCAGGCATTTTCGGTTGACGAAGCGTGCCTGGAATTCGGGCCGGCTAATTCTCACGTGATCCTGAGACCCCGGCCTGGATACGTGCCCAAGGTTCCCACCACTCCCTTCAGGGACCAGCTCTTTGTCTGTTACGGAGGGCAGCAGAAAGGGAAGGCTCTCTCCAAGCAGAGGTTGTCCCACTGGATAGTGGATGCCATTGTCCTGGCATATCAGGCTCAGGGCATGCCATGCCCCCTTGGGGTAAGAGCACACTCCACCAGGAGTGTTGCTTCCTCTTGGGCTTTAGCACATGGCGCCTCACTAACAGACATTTGTAGAGCTGCAGGCTGGGCGACACCCAACACATTCGCAAGATTTTATAATCTCCGAGTGGAGCCTGTGTCCTCTCGTGTACTCGCCCCAAGTGGCCAGTAACTGGACAGGGTCAGGTGTCTTCGCTTGCTGCGCCATTCCACTCTACGGACTGGATACGTGCGCATTTCTTCTCAGGTGAGTTTCTCAGTAAGCCCTGAGCTCCTCCAGCCCTGTTGATGTCGACACCAGAGTGCATGCCCGCTTGGTCAGCCCTCGTGTTCGGCTAGGTGCCGCCGTGTGCATGGTTCCCCCGTTGGGTAACCCCCACATGTGTATCTCCACGGTAAGTCTCTCTGAGCGCGTGTCTTCCCTTGGCAAGACACCTTGCCACGCCTGGGGTTGAAAAATTTCCACCTGCGGCTGGATACCCCAGAGTGTTCCTTATGCAGTCCCTTCGGGGGTCATAGGTGTATTCTTGAGTCCTCCCTTCGGGCAGGCATTGTGTTGCATTTCTCCACGTGGGATATGCTTCCCAGTGTACCTTGGTAACGTCGAGCCTAGCCCCTCGTTCATGCTAACACTCACGGCAGGGAGCTCTGGTCAGCGCAGGACGCTGGAAGACAGCCGTCGTGGCGAGATTGTATTGGGACCCCCATTTTGTCAGTAACTGACATAACTCGTAGTGTACTGACTGAAAGGGAACGTCTCGGTTACGTTTGTAACCCTCGTTCCCTGAAGGAAGGGAATGGAGACGTTACGTCCCCATGCCACTTCCGCTGTACCGCTGGAACGACCAGGCGCTCATGCCTCGGCTCTTCAGCAGGTAACATAATGCGAGATTGCCACGCAACGCCCTTTATACCCACGCGGTGGGGCGGGGTTGCGGCATGCAAATTCCGCAGACCCATGGCATTTTTGTAGAGCTCAAAGGCGATTGGCTTCTAAGCGAAACCCTCATTTCGTCAGTAACTGACGTAACGTCTCCGTTCCCTTCCTTCAGGGAACGAGGGTTACAAACGTAACCGAGACGTTTGCCATCACAGGAATAAGTTACATTTAAAATCTTTTAAATCTATTAGAAAACAGTTATCAAACTACATTACACAATATTTTACTTTTTCTATATTTTTGATCAAATAAATGCAGCCTTGTTGAGCATAAGAGACCGCACTAGCTGAATGATATTGTGTAAATATAATGTGCATAGTTTCAGCCCCTGAGGGACATTTAAAAATGTTGAACAATTATGGCAAACATTTTAACTGGAGTGTTTCAGAAGACTTAAGATTAACAGAACATTTTACATGGCAATATTTTCACAGATGGACAAGCTTGTATACATGCATATAAGATTGTTAACCCAGGGTTAACAAATGTACAGTGTGAATCTTGTAAATCAATCACCCAGGATCACCCACAATACAACCCAGGATTACGGTAACGTTAGGGTTAAATATTCCAATGGTATAGACGTTTACAGTTTAAAGAGCCTAACAGAGTAAAATATGTGTGTCTGTGTCTCACCTTCACTGTGAGGCGTTTAATGATGAGCACAGGATCTGTGCTGGTAGAGAGCGGACGCCCAGTGAAGTGATAAAGAATGAGGGTATTGGGGGAATGTTTCTGCTGTAACTCTATCCTGCATAGAAATGACAAATTGTTTATTGTGTGATTGACGTACATAATAATTGTGCAATAGTACCTAATATTTAGAATGAAGATGAAATTACCATTTAGCCAGCAAAAGAGATTTGCCTGATCCAGGTGCACCAGACACCAGCAGCGGTGGGGTGGGCGGAGGGGCGGCTACCATGTCATTGAGTCGGTCGACATACTGTGAAAAGAACCAATACAGCATTCAACTCATTGAATTTGCTCATTTCCTGCCAACATTTCCTTTTTAACATTCAGTTGCTCTGATAATACATTAAGCTATCAATATAAGTATAGTACTTTCAGCTCTCTTCAAATACACAATTTTTTTTCCTGATTTCTTGTGGGCCTACTCATTAGTTAAAATACTTCATCAATAACAAAGTTTACATACGAACCAATAATATGATTATTTCCATTAATCAGAGTAAGGATGAAAATGCAAAGAATTGTGGTTGTTTTTAATGAGCTTTCCATTGATGCATGTTTTTTTAGGATAAGACAATATTTGGCTGAGATACAATTATTTGACAATCTGGAATCTGAGGGTGCAAAAAAACTAAATGTTGAGAAAATTGCCTTTAAAGTTATCCAGATGAAGTCCTTAGCAATACACATTACTACTAATAATACATTTTTTATACACTCACCTAAAGGATTATTAGGAACACCATACTAATACTGTGTTTGACCCCCTTTCGCCTTCAGAACTGCCTTAATTCTACGTGGCATTGATTCAACAAGGTGCTGAAAGCATTCTTTAGAATTGTTGGCCCATATTGATAGGATAGCATCTTGCAGTTGATGGAGATTTGTGGGATGCACATCCAGGGCACGAAGCTCCCGTTCCACCACATCCCAAAGATGCTCTATTGGGTTGAGATCTGGTGACTGTGGGGGCCATTTTAGTACAGTGAACTCATTGTCATGTTCAAGAAACCAATTTGAAATGATTCGAGCTTTGTGACATGGTGCATTATCCTGCTGGAAGTAGCCATCAGAGGATTGGTACATGGTGGTCATAAAGGGATGGACATGGTCAGAAACAGTGCTCAGGTAGGCCGTGACATTTAAACGATGCCCAATTGGCACTAAGGGGCCTAAAGTGTGCCAAGAAAACATCCCCCACACCATTACACCACCACCACCAGCCTGCACAGTGGTAACAAGGCATGATGGAGCCATGTTCTCATTCTGTTTACGCCAAATTCTGACTCTACCATCTGAATGTCTCAACAGAAATCGAGACTCATCAGACCAGGCAACATTTTTGCAGTCTTCAACTGTCCAATTTTGGTGAGCTCGTGCAAATTGTAGCCTCTTTTTCCTATTTGTAGTGGAGATGAGTGGTACCCGGTGGGGTCTTCTGCTGTTGTAGCCCATCCGCCTCAAGGTTGTGCGTGTTGTGGCTTCACAAATGCTTTGCTGCATACCTCAGTTGTAATGAGTGGTTATTTCAGTCAAAGTTGCTCTTCTATCAGCTTGAATCAGTCAGCCCATTCTCCTCTGACCTCTAGCATCAACAAGGCATTTTCGCCCACAGGACTGCCGCATACTGGATGTTTTTCCCTTTTCACACCATTCTTTGTAAACTCTAGAAATGGTTGTGCATGAAAATCACCAGTAACTGAGCAGATTGTGAAATACTCAGACCGGCCCGTCTGGCACCAACAACCATGCCACGCTCAAAATTGCTTAAATCACCTTTCTTTCCCATTCTGACATTCAGTTTGGAGTTCAGGAGATTGTCTTGACCAGGACCACACCCCTAAATGCACTGAAGCAACTGCCATGTGATTGGTTGATTAGATAATTGCATTAATGAGAAATTGAACAGGTGTTCCTAATAATCCTTTAGGTGAGTGTATATTTGTAGTAAATTAAGAAAATATCTTCATGGAACATAATCTTAACTTAATATCCTAATGATTTTTGACAAAAAAGAAAAATCGATAATTTTTGACCCATACAATGTATTGTTGCCACAAATATACCAGTGCGACTTATGACTGGTTTTGTGGTCCAGGGTCACAAATGATGAACTCACATACAGTAGGTGAGTTACTGGCCACTGTTTGAATATACTTGCATTGAATGAAAAACAAATTTCTATGGACTTATTGGATTTTTTCGGTGACAGGAACTGCATTATATTTATGTAGTGCAATGTTGTCAACCTGAACTCAGTTTCTTCAGTAACCCAAAAATGTGATGCCTTTGGTCACAGGTAGTGTGTGGTATAAATCCAAAAATGATACATGGAGGAGGTGGAATAGAGGGGGTTCCGGAGGAGTATGAGGAACCGGAGACAGATGTAACTGAGGAGGGGCTGACAGAGGGAAACACCAAGGCAGAGACAATGGAGGGAGGAGCCAGGTAGGATGCGATTGAGGGAGGAGCCAGAGGATGACCTACAGCAGAGCCAGGACGAAGGCACACGGTGCAGCCAATGGAGGAGCCAAGATGGAATCAGGAGCCCGATCAACAGAGGTGAGGCCGCAATGAGTGGAGATCCAGGCGGAGCTGAGGAGAGGTAGACCCAGGGTGACATGGAAGGGCTGGAAGGCCAAGGAGATGCCTGAGGGATAACAGACCACAGTGGAGCCAAGGGTCGAAGGGCAGAGGAGGAGTCCAGAGCTCAGAGGCTCAAGGTGGAGCTGAAGGAGCTTTAAACCAAGGCAGAGCTGACGGTTGGGAAGCCTAAGGCCCCTATTAGACAGAACGCGTTTCTGCAGTGATAGGTGCCTTTTTTAAATAGTTTTCTGTTGGCAGTGAGCGTTATGCGCACTGTTCGTGTGGCCCGGGCGCCTCGCGTTTTAACCGCCTGCCGCGCCTTGAATTAAAAAAAATAAAATAAATCAACGCCTGACGTCAACGCATTTTTTTCCCATTGTCCAATCGAATGAATGGAGAGGCGGGCCTTCCATTGTGGTGACAGTTATCTTGATTAGACTGACAGTACAGCTGATTCGGGGGTTGCCTAGCAACATAAAAAAAAACTGCAGCGCACTGCTATTGAAGGGAGACAGTGAGGACAAGGAACTGGTTGGCTTTTCAGTACTCTTTCAGAAGATGTGTAATAGCGCCCCCTACCGTACAAGCTGGAATTTTCCGTCAATGGCAGGGAAAGAGTTAAATACACAGAGGATGGTAATCAAAGAAACAGGGAACAGGTGAGAACTAATCAGAAAGCATGGAAACAAACTACGAACTAGAACAAGCAAAACAGTGACAGGGAAAACCATGAGAAAGAAACTTAACGGAACATGACAATAAAACTATACAGAACAAGACATGTTCATGACATTTACCTCCGTGTTTACGAATCTGCGCATGACAGTGTCATCCGTGCAAGTCACAAACACATGCGCACAGAATGATTTGCATGCCTGTTTATTGTGAATGTTATTCATTATCATATATATTCAAGTAATGTAGTTGACATAGTTAATTTAGTTGAGTAATTCAATTTATTTGGATATTTATTTGAAAATTTAGTGTCCCCAACTGAGCCAAGACAAAGGCGACAGTGGCAAGGAACCAAAACTCCATCAGGTGGCCTAATGGAGAAAAATAAACCTTGGGAGAAACCAGGCTCAGTCGGGGTGCCAGTTCTCCTCTGGTAAACTGAGTTAATAATGATCAATAGAGAAAATTAAAACAGAGCAGTCATGCCTTCTGGAAGCTGAATCTGGCAGCAGCGCTGCAGGCCTGCTGGAATGCCTCAATCTGCTCCTGCTCATCATGAAGATCCCACAGCACATCACCAGAGTCTTCCTCTTCCCTCTCTTCCTCCGCACCACTCTCCTCTAACTCCAAACCCAACAACTCCTGAAGACAGAGAGAGAATCTTGCAGAAATGTATCTTTCTGTTTAAAATGATGCAATCTTACTATGAAGATAAGTTCCTCTTTCAGAACCTCAAATAGTGAACCACACTCTAAACAATGTTTATATTTTTATGCAAATGTTGGGTTATTTTCAAAGTATTTTCAGTTTTCAACAGTCATTTTCACTTACCAGTGCACTGAGGCTGCTCCTATTGTAATTTTGTGTGGGCCTAAAAACCTATTCAAGTTCACTGTATATTATTATCATATATTATATTTGCTGCAAATATTTTTAAAATAATAAACATTTATTAGGTAAAATTATCCCAGCATATTGGCTGACAATAATAAGCAATCAGTAAAATGCTATAGCCCAACATCTCTCTTGCCTAATATTTACCAAGTTTTAAGTTGACAGTTTAAGTTGACATTTAGAGTGCAAGATCATCACTCAAACTGAGAACACTTAGTATCAACATGCTATTAACCACAACATCCACTTGTGAGTTCCTGTGTGTACCTGTTTGATAATTTTTTCAAGCTGAGAGAAAATAAGAGCAGCTCCTTCCTCTACAGAGCCTGCATGATCCACTACCTGCAGAAAACAAGTAGCAAAGTATAATTAATCAAAAAGAATGAAAGTGAACTGCATTCCTCACAATGTCTTTTCCAGGTTTGACATTTTGAAGTTTGAAAGGTAGTTTGAGGTTTGTGTATTTGCAAATGTTAAGTGGTCTTAATTTTTTTACAGAGCTGTATATACACTGCCCGTTCCAAAAAAAAAAAAATCGCTGTGATTATAATGTTTCTAGCATGATATTTGTTTGGCAACAGTTCTTCTAATCCCGGTCTGCAGTGGTCAGTGGTCCGATCAAATAGACGAGCTACTGTAGCTCAAATTGCTCAAGAAGTTAATGCTGGTTCTGATAGAAAGGTGTCAGAATACACAGTGCATCAGTTTGTTGCGTTTGGGCCAACACTGGACCACGAAGCAATGGAAGAAGGTGGCCTGGTCTGATGAATCATGTTTTCTTTTACATCACGTGGATGGCCGGGTGTGTGTGTCACTTACCTGGGGAACACATGGCACCAGGATGCACTATGGTTTGGGCAATGTTCTGCTGGGAAACCTTGGGTTTGACACGTACCACCTACCTAAAGGGGGTGGATTTTGAAATCCACTGCAGCTTCAATATATATATATATATATCCTAATAAAAATTTTAATCAAAGCCTTAAATCAATATTTATCCTCCTACATATTACGATGGTTTAAATGATTTCTTCTAGTTTGATTTTTCTCTTGGTATTCATTACATTTTACTAAATTATGTTTTTATTTATATATATTTTTTATATTACATCTTATTCATTTTATATGATTTCCTTTTACTGAAACACTAAAGAATAAAGGTGAATATTGCCTGTACTATTGCCCGTACTTCTCTCTGAGGAGAAGAACATGTTATCTGTATGTTTTGGATAACAATGTTGTTTACAGTTGACGCTTCACAACCTTGGAGAAACTGTGTATGTGTGCCAGTATTCTGTGTTACAGATCAGTATTGGAGGTGGATTATGGGCATCCAAGGAGATGGGTGGACTTGTTTTCTGGACAAGCTGGCGTCTGCTCCAGACCTGGAAGGTCATTATGTGCCTAATTCCAGGGTAAAAACGTCAACAAGTGATCTATGGAGACGTGCATCTGATTAACTGACCATGTGTGGAAATGTACTATGTTTGTCTATTTTCTCTCATCCAATCAGAATCATTCAACCTGCAAGTAATGACGTAGCTAGACCTTGAAAAGAGTATAACTGTTGAGAAATTGTATGTACGAAAAACTGGTAGAGAGGGAGCGCGGCCTACAAACTCCTTGACAGACTTGAAGCTGACTTCTGCTGATTTTTTATTAAATTAAATCATTTTTTCTTTAATTAATTGCACTCCTGACTCTTGGTCTTAATTATTCATTCTTCAACTGGTCTTGGGTCCTAAACTGTTGTCCCCTAACATACCTAAGCATTGTTGCAGACCATGTACACCCTTTCATGGAAACGGTATTCCCTGGTGGCTGTGGCTCTTTCAGCAGGATAATGCGCCCTGCCACAAAGCAAAAATGATTCAAGAATAGTTTGAGGAGCACAAAAACGAGTTTGAGGTGTTGACTTGGCCTCCAAATTCACCAGATCTTAATCCAATCGAGCATCTGTGGGATGTGCTGAACAAACAAGTCCGATCCATGGAGGCCCCACCTCGCAACTTACAGGACTTAAAGGATCTGCTGTTAACATCTTGGTGCCAAATACCACAGCACACCTTCGGGGACTACTGGAGTCCATGCCTCGACGGGTCAGGGCTGATTTGGCAGCAAAAGGGGAACCAACACAATATTAAGAAGGTGGTTATAAATGTTATGCCTGATCGGTTTATCTGATACAAACAAAATTACCAAATTAATCTTTAGAATTCTTAAAACAAACTTCAAAACCATTCAAATATTTTTAAGAACCTTTAAAACCCTTAGGCCGCGTGTCCACCAAAGCATTTTTTCATGCGGCTGGCTGGCGTATTCATTTGTTTTCAACGCGGCGCTCCCATTTTTAGAATGCCATGAGCATAACGAGGCGAGTATTTCACGCTCAAGCACTGAGTATTCAGCGTTTTTTACTGGTCGAAGAGAGTTGAAGAATGTTTAACTTTGAGTAAAACGCAGCGCTCATCACTGTCACTTTTCACCCAGCTGTCCAATCACAGTGGAGGAGGGGCGGGACAAATACAACACCGACCAACCGCAAAACCGACCAACCGCCACATATATTCTGCTTGTACAACGTCAACAGATGAAAACAAGCAGCATAATAACGGAACAAAATAATTTAAAACAAGAACCAGAGCAAATATTGTATCGGCATTTTTTATATAGAATCAATACAGAAACAAACTATCTGTGAAATGAGATGCTAGTAACACTTCCGCGGATATTCCGTATCATAACAAGCAAAGAGTCGTTTGGCGTTTTCAACAGAGCACCAACCATTTTTAGCTGGATAAAAACGCTTTGGTGGACACATGGCCTTAGAATTATTATTATTATTTTTTTAAATTAGGATCTTCAGAAGAACATTCTAAAGGCCAATTCACACTGCTACAACAGACGCAAACATAGACGGCAACAGACACTTCGCTGGGTTTTGTCTGTCAGCGTTAGTCAGCACTCGTTTTGCCGATTGAGCATATTGAATCTTTGCATTTGTCAGGTCTTGGAATGTCTGAGATGTGACGTACTGAACTTCTAAAAACAGAAATTTTTAAGAAATAATAAGAAATTTAAAATCCATATTAATCATTTGACTCTACCTTGAGTTTGGCACTTTTGTCAGCTTTATTAACTCTCTCCAGCAGGTCTCTGGTGGCTGGACTGAGGATGGACACCTCCTCCTTTTCTCCTTTTCTGTCACCTGTTCGCAAATACAGCAAGAGAGGACGAGAGTCTGGTGTCTTCACAAACGCCTCCTCCACATCCTCTACAACACAACTAAAACAGCAAAACAGATACATGAGATTCATGTCAACGACAACATGATAAAAAGTGTGAGAAAGATAAGTGACACCTGGACACTGAGGACTTGAGTAGCAGCACACACACAGAGCTCCTCTCGATCTCCTGCCTGCGTTCAGCAGCATACAGAGCGGCCTTCTCCTCTGGAAATGACACGTTCAGGCAGAAATGACCCAAACCCTCACAAAACCTCTGCAGCCTCAAAGAATGAGTCTGAAAGAGAGAGACAAATAGATCTAGAGAGCTAAAACGTGAGAATGAGTATTTAAGAGGTGTTATCAGAGCATGTGTACCTGTATAAAAGTCTGCAGCTCTGCTTTGGTCTCCTGTGTGTATATGAGGTAGCAGCGGACTGTGTTACTCCACAGAGCCTGAGAGACGTGAGGAGAAACTTGCAGCAGACTTGCCACGGCTGCATCCCAATCATCTGAAACACACAGGCACAATCATCAACACATACACAAGCACACCTACACTCACACACAAACACAGGTGCAAATTCACCTCTGCTGACATTGGCAAATGGCCCCTCCACGTCGATGAGACTGTGAGCAAACTCTGGACCTCTGTGTGTCTGCTGTAACTGCATCATACTGCCCATAGACGGCTCGCTGCCCAACACACCACCACTCCAGTACTCACACTGAGTTCCTGCAGCTGCACACAGAGTATAACACGGGTAAAAAAATGTGGATTCTGTCGCTTTAAAACCTAGGATTCACAGTAAAGCTCCAATCACAAGAGTTTTGTGAAATTAAGCTTAAAAATATGTAGCTGTACAGTAGAAAAGTTGTACTTTTTAGACAGACAGACAGATAATTTAGGCTATATTCATGGCATAAGTAATACAATTTTAAATAATCATAATAATTTCAATTAATTGTCAATTAGATAAATAAATAAATGTAACAAAGAATAGATAAAGAAAAAAAGCTACAGTCACCGAGCTACATTCAGCAATATTTCCTGTCCAATATTGTCGATATCTGAGATATATAATTAGATATCACATATAAGGGTGATATGTATATTTATTTCCTCAAAATTGATCAAAAAAGAGAACCTGAGAGGCCACTTCCTCTTTCAAAGAAAAGTGAATCAATGTGAAAAATCTACATCTTACGTCTGAACATGCAGATGATGCAGGTGATAGTTTCCTTTGTGAAACATAATAGGTCACATTCTTACTGGTGACAGTTGTGTGGTTGTCGTCTGAATCCGAGTCTGCTGGATCATAAATCTGAATGCCTTGAGCCTGCAGCTGTTGAAGTTTTGACTCCAGATCTCGTTTTGCCCGCAGCAAATCCTGAATTTCCTTTTCTTTAGTCTCCCGAAATATCTGCCAGGTGATTTAGGGCAGAGATGAAGATAAAGGAAACACATAGGTGAGGTAAAGAATTTCAAGGAAAGTCTGTTCACTCGGCAGCCATATTTGCAACGGCTCCAGGCAGCTATTTTGGGCATCCAAGACCAAGTCCATTTGAATGGGGGAATCCTGAAATCTCATAAACTGCTTGCCGCACATATTTCAAATCAGCAAGAAAATCTGACATGAACTGTCCCCTAAATGTTGTTTCTTATGCTCAAAAAGCGTTAAAAAGCTTATTTTTCAGGCTAGACCAGCCAATGCACAAGGTGGGACGTATTCTGCCATTCACAAGTAATAGGAGTGAACCGTCTTTCTATATCTATAGTCTTTGTAAAGAATGCACTGACAGGCAGACTGAAACTAGAACAGCTACAGGCTAAAAAGATAAGACAGCCTAAAAACAAAAGAAGGTAGAGGGGGCTAGGGGAGATTTAGAATTGTGCAAGGTAAGAATTTTGATTAAGTCAGTTCTTAAAGGGATAGTTCACCCAAAAAGGAAAATTCTGTCATTACTCACCCACATGTTGCTCCAAAAACATAAGAAGTTCATCTTCAGAACACAAATGAAGATCTTTTTGATACATTTTCTGAGAGCTTTCTGTCCCTCCATTGACAGCTACACAACTACCACTCCTCAAAAAGTTCATAAAGAGATTGTAAAACTAATTCTTATTAATTGATCGGTTTAGTCCAAATTTTCTAAAGAGACTCAATCGCTTTATATGATGAACAGATTGAATTTAGTCTTTTATTCACAGCATTCATTAACTCACACATCAGCTGTGGTAAACGGAAGCTCAAGCATGTTCGCTTGACATACGAGAACCAACGTTTGAGCACGTTTGAGCTTCCGTAAGAACCAATGAGGTTTGTTCTCACGCATCAAGCAGGTTCGGTTGAGCTTCTGTTAATGTTAGCTGATCAATGTTTTTTATGTGAATAAAAGCCTAAATTAAATCTGTTCATCATATAAAGTGATCAAGTCTCTTCAGAAAATTCATATAGATTTGTTTTACGATCTCTTTATGAACTTTTTGAAGCATCAAAGTGGTAGTTGCACGGCGGTCTATGGAGAGGCAGAAAGCTCTCTGATTTCATCAAAAAGATGAATGAAAGTCTTACGGGCTTGGAATGACATGAGGGTGAGTAAATGTTGAAAAAAAAAAAAAAAGTTTAACATTTTGGGTAAACTATCTCTTTAATATTCCTGTGTAAAAGAGAAGAGAATAAAATTCATACCTTAAATTGCCGTTTGACCTTGTCTCTGTCGTGCTCAAAGGTGGCAGCTCTCTCCATGGCTTGATACTTTGCCTCCAGGGCACTTTCCTTCTCTCGAAGAATCTTCTGGTAAGTCTTCTGAAGAGCCTGACAATCAGAAAATGATATCAAAATAAAGGGAAAAAACATTATTAAAATAATTAAATTCTTGAAAAAAAAAGATCTGCTTCACTGCTTTTTCTTATTTGAAAAACTTTTGTCCATCAAATCAAAGTCATGTGGTGCAACAAACATGCAGAAATATGCCTTAAAAATAATAAAAACTGAAAGAAAATCAAAGAAAGGGTTCTTATAACTGTACATCAAGGTCAGTAAGTCTTGTTATATTTCAGCTATTTTGACCTTTATATAACGAATTTAAAGTTGGATCAGGTTATAAAATGTCATGTAATGTGATATGTATATCAAGACATCAAGCAATCATATCATAGCCATATGATGAAAGCTGATTGGCCTTTACTGATCCTGCAGCCAATGAGATTGCTTACTCAACATTCAAATAGTCTGAAACAGTGTTTGCTGTAGGCTAGGTCAATAGTTAATCAAACCTAAGTGTAAAATGCCCAGAAGTGGCATAAAGTCACCCAAAAGCAATGTGAAAGACAGGTAGAGCTATATAAACATTTATAAATCTCATAATATTTACCTTAAAAATATATCTTATATTATTAAATATTTAAACCTTTTTGAAAATAACGATTAGGCTGTGTACACTCACATGCATAGTGTAAGGGAAATATTATTGGGGTGTCTATTTAGACAGTGCAAATAGCACGCCTTGTTGGCAAATGCTATTTACACTAACTCCGCCCAGTGACGTCTGGTTGGGCCAGACAAAATTACAGAAGACAGTGGTTTATTACAGTAAAACAAGTTTATATATGGTTTATATACAGGAGCAATGGTCTAGGGGTAGGGTGTGTGGCATGAAGCTGACGCAAATCGATCCGAGGTTCAAATCCGCCTTTTGCCAGACTCGCTCTACTCCCTTTTCCCATCACATTTATTTTCAGTAAAAATTAAGACAATATTTGAAAATTGTCCAATATGTGTTTAATAATAAAGTGTTTATCGGTTAGGGTTAGGAATGGCTTTATTGTCCTAATAAGGCGGCATCCATTTAATAAATAATAATTAATAAATACAATCATTTACACACCATGTTATTATTGCATACCGTGTAATGTACAACAACACTGATGTGCAAATAGTATCTGCCACTATTTATTAGTATAAATATCATCTAACTATTAAACTTATTGCAAAGAAAAGACTGCTATTTTTACATAGTGTAAATAGAAGATCGCTAAGAAATGCTGCTATTTTCACTTAGCATAAACAGAATCTAGTTGCTATTTGCAGTTAGTGTGAATAGCCACTGCCAAATTGTATTACTTTTTACTCAATAGTTACATTAAGAGCCATTAACCTTAAACTTTTCTTGAAGATGGTATAAAAGCTTTGCAAAGCCATATAAAAGATGAACAAAAACCACTGTATAAATATAATTTACACCGATCAGGTGTAACATTATGACCACCTTCCTAATATTGTGTTGGTCCCCATTTGCTACCAAAACAGCCCTGACCCATCAAGGCATGTACACCACTAGACCCCTGAAGGTGTGCTGTGGTATCTGGCACCAAGATGTTAGCAGCAGATACTTTAAGTCCTGTAAGTTATGAGGTGGGGCCTCCATGGATCGGACTTGTTTGTTCAGCACATCCCACAGATGCTCGATTAGATTGTGATCTGGGGAATTTGGAGGCCAAGTCAACACCTCAAACTCGTTGTTGTGCTCCTCAAACCATTCCTGAACCATTTGTGCTTTGTGGCAGGGCGCATTATCCTGCTTGAAAGAGGCCACAGCCACCAGGGAATACCGTTTCCATTAAAGGGTGTACATGGTCTGCAACAATGCTTAGGCAGGTGTTACGTGTCAAAGTAACATCCACATGGATGGCAGGACCCAAGGTTTCCCAGCAGAACATTGCCCACAGTATCACACTGCCTTCGCCGGCTTGCCTTCTTCCCATAGTGCATCCGGGTGCCATGTGTTCCCCAGGTAAGTGACACACACACCCAGCCATCCACGTGATGTAAAAGAAAACGTTATTCATCAGTCCAGCTTCTTCCATTGCTTCGTGGTCCAGTCCTGATGCTCACATGCCCACTGCTGACGCTTTCGGCGGTGGACAGGGGTCAGCATGGGCACCCTGACTGGTCTGCGGCTATGCAGCCCCTATACGCAACAAACTGCGATGCACTCTGTATTCTGACACCTTTCTATCAGAACCAGCATTAACTTCTTTAACAATTTGAACTACAGTAGCTTGTCTGTTTGATTGAACCACACGGGCCAGCCTTCGCTCCCCATGTGCATCAATGAGCCTTGGCCGCCCATGACCCTGTCACCGGTTCACCACTGTTCCTTCCTTGGACCACTTTTGATAGATACTGACCACTGCAGACCGGGAACACCCCACAAGAGCTGCAGTTTTGGAGACGCTCTGACCCAGTCGTCTAGCCATCACAATTTGGCCCTTGTCAAACTCACTCCAATCCTTACGCTTGCCCATTTTTCCTGCTTCTAACATCAACTTTGAGGACAAAATGTCCTCTTGCTGCCTAATATATCCCACCCACTAACAGGTACCGTGATGAAGAGATAATCAGTGTTATTCACTTCACCTGTCAATGTTATGCCTGATCGGTGTATACAGATCAGTGATAGAATTAGAAACAGTCAATGAATAGAAAAATTAACAAAAACAGTACGTGGCTAAGAATTTGGCATGTGTTTTAAACTAGATTTTTTAATATTTTTTCTTTGTTTTCGTTATTTCTTTGCCCACTACTTTGACCAACATAAAAAGGTCAGATCTTATCTTATTCTCTCTCAAACCTGCAGCTCAGCACGCAGCCTCTTGTTCTCCTCATCCAGCTTGGCTTCTTTCTTCTGCATGGAGGCGATCTCATTGTTCTTGCTGACCCTGAAGATCTCGTAGTCTTTCCTGAGGCGCTCATACTCTGCCGCATACTCCAGTTCCACCGATCCGGTGGATTTGAAGCTGGCACCGATGACACGAGGCCCGCGACGGAAGGAGCTCCGCAGCAGACGTGCTTTTGGCTTCACCTCCACTGGTATCTCGCATGCCTCCCCTCCCTCACCACCGTACGCATCCTCAATCACCTCACCAGGGCTCACCAGAGAGGATGCCGTACCCATAGCAAATGAGATGCCTGTCAGCTAGATCACTCTTCTAGAATGTACATTGCTGGTTCTGTTGGAAGAAGGAAACAGTGCTAACACTTTTAATCGTTAACTTTAAGTGTAATTACGAAATTATATATCAAAACAGTAGAGCAGCAGGGCTGACAGGTTTTGTTTTGCCTTATTTATTGTTTGACTTGTTTTGTTTTGCTTTATTTAAGGAGATATCATGGCCCGGTTTCACAGACAGGGTTTAGATTAAGCCAGGATTAGGCCTTAGTTCAAGTAGCATTTCATAAACATGCCTTATAACTTTACCGGTTTGATAAAAGTTGCTTTCAGTTAAAACATGTCAATAATGCACTAGTCTGGGACTAGTTTTAGCCTCAAATATATATTATATTACAGCAACTGGATACGTTTGTTCTGTGGTTTATGCACTATGCATTCATTTTTAAAACTCTTTTGTTGTCATAGCATTAGAAATCCATTAGAAAGTAATGGAAGTATTTTCCAAGTACAGTGGCACACTTGAAAAAATACATCTCATTATACACACTTATAGTGTCTGTCTCACAATAGAGATTATATTAAAATGGAAACATTTATGAGACGTTGTGATGAAATTATGCAAACAGACAATATTTTACGATGTGAATGTCCCAATAGTTAGCACGCAGTTTACTACTTTTTCTTTACACTGACATTAAAATCAAACACATGCTCGACATTTATTGACTGCATATTTTAAAAAATAAAGCTTAAGCATCACCTTAAAACTGCGGTCTTAAACCCTGCGGTCATCCTGGAGACGACAGGCGGGACGAATCCCAACAGAGTGAAGAAAAATACTCCACCCAGCCGAGAGGATGAAGGAGATCCAGGACGACAAAACTGATATCGATCTTAAGGCCCAAAATATATATTGACAAGTATCGTGTTCATAAACTCTGCTGGTATATCAGGCAAAAAGGTAAACAAATCATACAGATGCACACGTTTCATCCCCACTGTCTTCCTGACAACGGCGTTACTAGGCACGCCTTCTTCTACGGGTCCACAGTGTGGCCTAAAAGTGAACCTGAAGCGTTTTCGTTAAAGGGATAGTTCACCATAATTTACTCACCCTCAAGTTGTTCCAAACCTTTATGCATTTCTTTCTTCTGCTGAACACAAAAGAAGATGTTTTTAAAAACATGGGGAACCAAACACCCATTGACTTCCATAGTATGGGAAAAAAATATTATCAACCCATCAACTGTTTGGTTACCGACATTCTTCAAAATATCTTCTTTTGTGTTTGGCAGAAGAAGGAAATTCATACAGGTTTGGAACAATTAGAGCGTGGGTAATGATGACAGAATTTTCATTTTTGGGTGAACTATCCCTTTAAGTTTCATGCTGTGTCCCAATTCGCCTACTTGTACTAAAGTACTCTTTTTGTGAAGAAAAACTACATACTTTTGAGTGTGTAGCAGAAGTGTAGACAGAGGCTGCCTCCGAAATTGCATACTTCCCCACTATTATATAGGTCTTGTAGGCAAAAAATATTATGTGACAAAAGAAGTATGTCCAAATACTACTAAAGAACATGCAAAATTGTACCCAGATGACCTACTACTTTCGGCAAGACCCTGAAGTGAATATGTTGGACACTTTACTATCCCATTAGGCCACGGGAGAGGATTTATGAATGGCAGTGAAGCAACACAACTGACAATA
Organism: Rhinogobio ventralis; assembly: GCA_039654625.1. Taxonomy (NCBI): domain Eukaryota; kingdom Metazoa; phylum Chordata; class Actinopteri; order Cypriniformes; family Gobionidae; genus Rhinogobio; species Rhinogobio ventralis. The sequence goes on from CM077214.1 coordinate 14,101,511, forward strand.
AGAGGTCACATGACAATGATAACGGCGAATGTAGTACCCACGGAGTACATTTATACTACACACACTCTATACTATATAGAACATACTTTTTTTATACTTTTTTTTTTTAAAGTACTTAAAACAATTCAATTTCGTTTGTGGTCTTTGCCAGTCCCAGCGCCAGGACAAACGATTTTATACAATATTATTTTGCGTAAAAAAATATTATTAATAAATTATTAATAATAAATAATATATATTTTTAATAATTTAATTAAAAAAAAATGAGAAGAGATGTAGGTGTGAATGCGCTATAAATTATTGCAGGGCAAATTAAAATATTAATTTAATTCTTAAAATAGCCTAATCATCATCATCATCATAATTAAGATCATCGCAGAAGGGGCTTGAGATCGCTGGGCCTGGTATGTGCTATTTGCAACTCGCATGTGTTGCGAACTTTTGAAGCGCGTTTCTGTATTTGCATGTGTTGTGGAATTTCGCAGCGTTTCTGTATATGGTTGTGTTGTGAACTTTTGCAGCGTTTCTTTATTTGCATGTGTTGTGAGTATTTGCAGCGCGTTTTTGTATTTGCATGTGTTGTGAACTTTTGGAGCGCATGTGTTTTTTATTTGCTGGTGTTTTTTCTATTTGCATGTGTTTTCTTCATTTGCAGCGCGTTGAGCTCTCTCGGCCACCGTAGTGCTTCCTCATTCTTTACACCAAAAAATTACATACAGTCATTGCTAAAACATTAGCTTTGAAGCAGCTGTATTTTTATAAATCCACAAGTTTCTAAATATCCAATGACAACAGCTCACTTATGTATCCCAAAAAGTTTTGTCACTTGCCTACTGCTAAATATGCACAATTCAGGCACCTGTTATACCCCTTACAAGATGTAATATCAGTCTCAGGTGTTCCCAGAATGTATCTATGAAGTTTCAGCTCAATATACCCCACAGATCTTATTATATCATGTTGAAAATGCCCATTTTTGAGTGGAAGGAAAAACATGCTGTTTTCATGCATGTATCTTTAAATGCAAATGAGCTGCTGCTCCCCATCCCTCTTTCCAGAAGAGGGCGCAGCCTGTACAGCTCGTACCACGGATACTCTGCCAAAAACTAAAACATCTGTTTGGTTTAGATTATCATCTCTATCGTGGTCACACTTACGTGACATTGCAGTTCTTCTTTATCATGAAAGTTTATTAGCCTATCTGCATGTGTTTTAAAACCATATTAGTCTAAACTTCTGATATATGGGTTTCTCAGAGCACACAACCAAAGCACGTGCACTGAACGCTGCATGTCAGACAGCAGATTCCGTGAGTATTAAACAAATTTCTCTTTCAAGTCTTATTGCACTTAAATTGTCAAATGTGCACATGGTTACGTCAAAAACATACTAAGTTCACATAAACACAGTCGGTTATGTCTGTTAAGGTAAACAGCAAGTAAAGAAATCACCTGTATATTAGATCTGTGTATTAAAGTGACAGTAGAGTAATATGCAGTACCTACTGCTATATATGCTGTTAAAAATAAATCAAACAACAAAAGAAAATCTGAAAATAACTCACTGCTCTTGATTGAACTTTATTAGCTTTAATAAAAATACATTTCTTACTTGAATGCTGTTGTTAAATGCTCTTGCGAGAAGATAAACATGGCGGACTGTGTACAGCTCATTCAGTGCGGGGTCTATGCAAATAGGGCAGAATCCGTCAGCAGTCGTGGGTGGGGCCTGTGCAGTGTGACATCACATTGCATAGGAACTGCAGTGCAAACGGCTTGTTCTGAGATATTGCTTATGATTTAAGGGAATTTAAAAAGGAGTGGGTGGATTTTTACCATTATAGGGTGGTTGTGTACACACACTGCCAACACACATTCAAACACCATGTAAAAGTGAATTTTGCATAATAGGTCCCCTTTAAACAACCAAACTAAAGCATTAATGTTAGTGTACATTTTGATCATTTTATTTCTTATTGGGAGAGGAATAACCTCTTTTTTGTTTGTGGTTTACAAATATTTCACGACAAATATTTAGTTTTTTTTAACTAAACAGCACATTGGCAGTGTTGTTAATGCCATACAGAAGACAGGGCATTTTAACCAATCAGATGAAAAGTGGTGTTTCAGTGTGCCTATATATGCAAATGAAATATGTAAGCCATAAAAAAGGATATTGAGCTGTAATTTTTTAAAACAAAGCAGAGAAAAGAGCAATCTTTTACTTTTCTTGTTATTCCTTTCCAAATTGGAAATAAAATGGTAAAAATGTACAAGGAACAATCAACCATGCAATTTTAAAATTCAAATAAAATGATATAATAATGACGAGACCAAACAATGTGCGACAATTGTGTTTAAAATGTGTTTGTGAGAACATGAAAGATGTGAGATTTTGAAAGAATATTTGATTCAGATCTGAACAGCTACACTAAAAAAACAAGCTGTTGAACGAACTTAATTAAATTAAGGAAAACTTTTCCACAAAGTTGTTCGTTTTTCCAACAAAATCTAATTGGTTTGAAATTATTTGTTGTAATCTTGTGTCCGCGTGTCTCGCTCTCGCCTCAGAGAGACATCTCACCTGTGATGTTCTTGCGATCAGACCTGCACCCTCCGCTCAACGCCGAGGGCCTGGTCTCGTTCGGTGAGTGCAACATAAATGATTTATGTAGTCCCAATACAAATGGTTTAGGTTAACTTAACATTTTACAAATTTAATTTCATTTAACATAATAAAATTGAGTAAAATGGCAATTAAATAAAACCATCTCGGTTACGTATCTAACCCTCGTTCCCTGAAGGAGGGAACGGAGACGTACGTCGGAACTGACCGACGAATTGGGATCTATTTTCAGAGACCAATCTACTTTGAGTGTTATAAACGAGCCAATAAAGATTGGCATGCGGTTGACGCATTCCACGATCCGCCCCGCATCGCGGGTATAAATACGGAAGTGGAAGTACCGCATATCGCTTTACAACTGAGGAGCCGAAATAGGTGAATCGGCCTTCAGCTGAAGCACAGCACCTGGCGACGGGACGTACGTCTCCGTTCCCTCCTTCAGGGAACGAGGGTTACATACGTAACCGAGACGTTCCCTTTCAGTCGGTCACGTTCGGCGTACGTCGGAACTGACCGACGAATTGGGATCCCTACTAACACGCCAGAGATGCTGGCCCTTCCAGCGCCCTGCCTGAGCTCACTGGACCACACCTATGTTGGTGTGGGAGTCAGGGCTCCGGGCAGTGAGGTCAGTCACAGCTGTTCCTGCAAGACCCACTCAGTATGACTATTGGATAACGCTGGGAAAGCGTGCCCGTCTCTACACGGAGGCTATAGAATCTAGCGAACGTGTTAGGTGTCGCCCAGCCCGCAGCTCTACATATATCTGTCAGTGAGGCGCCTTGAGCCAGCGCCCAGGAGGAGGCTACACGCCTAGTGGAGTGAGCTCGCACCCCGAACGGGCAAGGCACGTCTTGGGACTGGTAAGCCAAGACGATAGCATCCACTATCCAGTGGGCTAACCTCTGCTTGGAGACAGCCTTTCCCTTCTGCTGGCCTCCGTAACAGACGAAGAGCTGCCCTGAGGTTCTAAAGCTTTGAGTTCGGTCCACGTTGGCGTGGAGAGCGCGGACGGGACAGAGCAAAGCTAGGGCTGGGTCTGCCTCCTCCGAAGGCAGCGCTTGCAGGTTCACCACCTGGTCCCGGAAGGGAGTGGTGGGAACCTTGGGCACATATCCAGGCCGGGGTCTCAGGACAACGTGAGAGTTGGCCGGCCCGAATTCTAGGCATGATTCGTTGACCGAAAGTGCATGCAGGTGCCCTACCCTCTTGATTGAGGCCAATGCAGTCAGGAGCACTGTCTTCATGGACAGGATGTTTAGCTATACAGACTGCAAAGGCTCAAAGGGAGGACCCTGGAGTGCTGTGAGCACCAGGGCTAAGTCCCAAGAGGGTACCGAGGTCGGACGAGGAGGATTCAGTCTCCTCGCACCTCTGATGAACCTGACGATTAAGTCGTGCTTACCCAAGGACTTACCTTTTACTGCATCGTGATAGGCCGCTATTGCGGCGACGTACACTTTGAGGGTGGAGGGAGACAGCCTTCGCTCCAACCCATCTTGCAGAAAAGAAAGCACGTCATTAATCGAACACCTTCGGGGGTCTTCCCGGCGGGAAGAACACCACTCAATGAACAGGTTCCACTTTAGTGCATAGAGGCGCCTCGTAGAGAGAAGCGATGGTGTCTACCACTGCCTGCGGCAGGCCACCTAGAACCTCCGCGTCCCGTCCAGGGACCAGACATGGAGTTTCCAGAGGTCCGGACGCGGGTGCCATAGAGTGCCCCGCCCCTGAGAAAGCAGGTTCGGAGAACCAGGTCCGGTTGGGCCAGTAGGGCGCAACTAGCAAGACCTGCTCCTCGTCCTCCCTGACCTTGCACAGTGTCTGTGCGAGAAGGCTCACTGGGCAATGGGTCGAGTCCGGAGAGGCGAACAGGTCTACCTGCACGGCTCCGAAGAGGTCCCATATCAGCTGGACGCTCCGGGGGTGGAGTCTTCACTCTCCCGGAGGTGTCGACTGACGAGAGAGCTCGTCGGCTGTCTGGTTCAGCGCACCTGGGATGTGAATGGCCCGAAGCGACCTCAGACGCTTCTGACTCCACAGGAGGAGATGGCGGGCGAGCCGGAGCATGCAACGGGAGCGTAGACCACCCTGATGGTTGATGTATGCAACGGCCGCAGTGCTGTCCGTACGGACCAGTATGTGTTTGCCCTGTAGCGGCTTTTTGAAGCGGCCCAGGGCGAGACATACCGCCAGTAACTCTAAGCAATTGATATGCCCCATCCACAGACCCGCAACTGAGTGCCTGTTGTACGTGGCCCCCCAGCCCGTGGAAGAGGCATCCGTGAAGACCACAGCATGCCTGGACACCTGTTCTAGGGACACTCCGGCCCGTAGAAAGGCAGGGTCCGCCCACAGGTTGAAGGTTTGGCGACAGTAAGGAGTAACTGAGACCCGGTACTTGCCGCGCTGCCACGCCCATCTCGGGACTCTATGAAGCAATCCGAGTGCCGTTACCGCGGCTGCAGATGCCATATGCCCAGGAGCCTCTGAAACAATTTCAGTGGGACCGCTGTCCTGCCTTTGAACATATTCAAGCAGTTCAACACTGACCGGACTCGCTCCTCTGTGAGGCGCGCAGTCCAGTTGACCGAGTCCAGCTCCATACCGAGATAAGAGATCCTCTGCGTGGGGCAGAGTTTGCTCTTCTCTTGGTTGACCCGAAGGCCAAACAGGCTGAGGTGACGGAGCACCAGGTCCCTGTGTTCGCACAACTGATCCCGGGACTGAGCCAGTATGAGCCAGTCGTCGAGATAGTTGAGAATCCGAAAGCTGCGTTCTCCTTCGCCAGCAGGACATCGATCTCGGACCGCAAGACATGGGCATTGCTGCTCCGCACGGAGGTGAAGAGGATGCCCCTGTACTTGGGAGGCCGGCAGGCGAACTGAATTGCGTAGCCGAGTCTGATGGTACGGATGAGCCAGCGAGACGGCCTGGGAAGACCTAGCCAGGCCCCCAGAGACCGAGCAAGCGGGACCAACGGCACCACAGACGTGCCCGGGGTGAGGCAGAGAGGTGGAGTATGCAGACCCGACTCGGGAGGCCCAGAGGCGGCCCGGAGTGTTGTCTGAGTACTTCAGGGTGGGGCAGAGTGTGGGTGAGAAGGCCCGGGGGCGTCCTCGGTGCCCACACTGCTGCCCCCTGGCGAAGGGGAGAGGGGAGGAAAGGAGTGGCAAGGCCCGGGGGTGTCGCACACTGCCAACCTGACCCTCTTGGGGCCCAGGGAGGGAGGAAACTGCTCTTTTATTGAGAATGTGGGTACCGCTGGACTCCGGAGAGACAGCGGCAGGATGTTGTAACTAGTGCTTGTGACATTGCTTGTGCGGACACCACCTCCCCCAGAGCAGCTCCTCTGCTGCCGGTGGAGGCTGCTGCTTTGGCTTGGCAGGGGCGGAGGCAGACGCAGGGGGACGCCCTCGGCGACGAGCAGGCGGGGCGCTGTGGCCGGCAACTGGGTGGAGGCAGCAGCGGGTTGCCGGGGCAGGATATTTTTAATTGCCTCCGTCTGCTTCTGGGCAACCGAGAACTGCTGGGTGAAGTTCTCGATTGCGTCGCCGAAGAGGCCGGCCTGACAGACAGGGGTGTTGAGGAACCGCACTTTATCGGTCTCATGCATATCTGCCAGGTTCAGACACAGGTGGCGCTCCTGGACCACAAGTGTGGACATCGCCCGATCCAGGGAGCGTGCGGTGACTTTCGTCCGTCGAAAAAATGCAGTTCCTGCATAACGCCTGGGTCGGAATTACCCTCGTGCAGTTCCATGAGCGCTTTGGCCTGGTAGACCTGCAGGAGCGCCATGGCATGCAGGGAGTTCCTGCATAACGCCTGGGTCGGAATTACCCTCGTGCAGTTCCATGAGCGCTTTGGCCTGGTAGACCTGCAGGAGCGCCATGGCATGCAGGGATGACGCGGCCTCTCCACAGGCTGTGTAGGCCTTGCCGGTTAGCCTGGACAAGAACTTACACGCCCGGGAGGGGAGACGCGGATTTCCCCGCCAGTCAGTAGCGGTCTTCGGACACAGTTGCATCGCAACCGACCGCTCCACTGGGGGGATCTCCACGTAACCCTTCGCCGCGCCACCAACGAGGGTAGTGAGGATGGAGGAGTCAGACGATCGATTTCTAGCACTGTAGGGCGCTGTCCATGACTTTGTGAGCTCCTGATGCACTTCCGGAAAGAAAGGCACTGGGGCGGGGCGCTGAGAATCAGCACGGGCCGTCCCGAGATACCAATCGTCCAGCCGCGAGGGTTCGGGACACGGTGGAGGGTTCCACTCGAGCCCGACACTCGCGGCGGCCCAGGAAAGCATAGCCGTGAGCTCTGGATCAGTCTTGGGCAACGCTACCACACCTGAATCCTCATCTCCAGAGTCCATTAGCTCGTCCCCCGATGCAGCGATCGAAACCATATCCTCAGCCGGAGCCCCAAAAGTAACAGCTGGCCCCCCGCGGGAAGGACCAGCATGCTCTTCTGGAAACTCAACCGGCGCAGCGGAGGGGGGAGGGGCCAGAGGAGCCTGTTGGCCCGTTGACATCTTGAAAAAGACGCAGGGTCAAACCGTGTAGCTCTTTTAGAAAAGGAACAAACCGCTCCAACTAGTGCCGAGGCACACAGGGGAAATGGCCACGGCTCGCAGCAGTTCAGGGGTGCAAGCCCGCTGAGAGCACTCAAAGGGAAACGCCCAGCGAGCTGTGAAAACAGCTGTTGTTGCTCTTTTAATATCTCTCGTGACCACCGCTGCCAGGTCACACCGACACTGATAGGAAGCGATCCTCTTCACGAGACTCGAAAAACACTCTTCGTAGGAACACACACAGGTAATGCTCGGCTCCGAAGTTGTAAGCGATATGCGGTACTTCCACTTCCGTATTTATACCCGTGATGCGGGGCGGATCGTGGAATGCGTCAACCGCATGCCAATCTTCATTGGCTTGTTTATAGCACTCGAAGTAGATTGGTCTCTGAAAATATCAGTCAATTCATCGGTCAGTTCCGACGTACGTTGAACGTGACCGACTGAAAGGGAACTAAAGATTTGAGTTGTTTCAGCTTATTTTATTTAAATAAACTGAGCAAACAGCTAGAATCCTTTTTTTGAGTGTATATACAAAAATGATATATGATAAATTATTGATAAAATTAATAAAATATTATTAATACAAATATTGATAAATGAAAAATGCTGAAAAAAGTTAAATAAACAAAGCCTTGTCATATGTATGTCATATGAGATTCTGTCATCTGGAAATGAGATGTACAATTGGATGGGAGGTTTCTGAATGATTGTGTTCATGAACCTCAATTATTATCAAACATACATTTTCCACTTCTACTTTCACTTTAAACATCTGTTTTACAGAAACTGAGTTTCATTATGCCTTGTACTTAACAGCTGACAAGATATCATGGCCTTTCTTGATCATGCGGTGGATTGCTCCTTGTTAACGTTTCTACCACAGAGCTGCAGAAGGGTCTCTTGGTAATTTCTAGCCAGAAAGAAGTACATGACAGGATCCAACACGCCGCTCATGCATGTTAAAGCAGAGGTGATTCGATTTCCCAAATACATCATTTGTCTTTTGGATTCTGACCTTGACATGTCATCATGCTGTATGATAAAGACAAATCGGTGGATATGATAGGGCACAAATGCAATCAAGAAGTTAACCACTGTAAGTATGATCATTCTCATTGCTTTATGCTGAGTAGGCGTCCTTTCTTGAAAAGTCATTTGCTTGACTTTGCAAAATATGAGAATGTAAGAAACACTCAGGGTGACCAGAGGTATCATGAATGCAATAGCAGTGGACACCACCGCACCGGTGGGATTGGAGGACTTCTCTATGTACAGATGTTCGCATACTGTAACATTCTGCCAATGTCTAGTTGCTTCTTTTTTGGAGAACAGGACAGGCACCATGGAAATGGTCGCCATGACCCACAGGACCGCACAGACCACTTTGGCATTCTTGGTCTTTCTCAGATTCTGAGTTTTGTGTGGCAAGACACAAGCCAACAGACGGTCTACACTGACGCAGGTCATACAGTACATGCTGCAGTAGAGGTTGACGAAGAACAGGAAACCCACAACGCGACAGGCCGCTTCACCAAGTGGCCAGTGACCGTCTGACATGTGGTAGATCACTCGCATGGGGAGCACCAAGACATAAGACATGTCCGCTATAGCCAGATGCTTCAGAAACACTTTGGAAGGGGTGTTGTTGGTGTTGTTGTGGCAGAACACCCAAAGAGCCAAGGCATTGCTCGGGACTGAGAAGATGAAGATGACAACGTAGAAGGCTGTGAACAGGATGTTCTCCACATGAGTGCTGAGGTAAATCTCCTCCACAGAGTGATTCAACATATTGCAAGCCTATACTTTGTGACTGATCTGCTGTTTGAAAAATGGCAAAAGTCAGAATAAGTATCAGACAGTCCGGTTTTAGCAATATTATTTTCTCAACAACTGCAGAAAGTGACAAAATGTGTGTAAATGATTTTTAAACCATCTCTAAGAACATATTTCATTGAAATATATTTAATCTTTCTAACATAATTCTTTGAAATTAAAAGGTTAGTTCACCCAAAAATTTAAATTGTGTCATTAAAATAATTATTCACCCTCATGTCATTCCAAACTCGTAAGACCACAAATAACACAAATAAAGATATTTTTGATGAAATCCGAGAGCTCTCAGGCCCCTCCATAGATATTTAATTAACACTTTCAAGGCCCAAAAAGATAGTAAAAACATTGTTAAAATAGTCCATGTGACTACAGTGGTTCAACCTTAATTTTATGAAGTGAGGGGAATACTTTTTGTGCACAAAAACAAACAAAAATAACGTCTTTATTTAACAATTTCATTCTAGTCTGTGTCAGTCTCCTACGCAGTTCACGTTGTAAATAAGCAGAGGCGGACAGTAGTGAAGTATTTTTACTTTCTACTCAAGTACATTTTTCAAGTATATGTACTTTATCAGTGTTTTTCTTTGGAAAACTTTTACTTAACTACATTCCAAAGAGCAATGTCACACTTTTTACTGCACTACGTTTCATAAATCAAAGTTTCTACTTTCTTTACTTACATTTCTACGCACAAAAATTATTCTCGTTGCTTCATAAAATTAAGGTTGAACCACTGGAGTCACATGGACTATTTTAACAATGTCTTTACTACCTTTCTGGACCTTGAAAGTGTTAATTAAATAGCTATATGGAGGGGTCAGAAAACTCTCGGATTTCATCAAAAATATCTTCATTTGTGTTCCGAAGATGAACAAAGGTATTACGGGTTTGGAACCACATGAGGGTGAGTAATTAATGACATAATTTTAATTTTTGGGTGAACTATCCCTTTAAAAGATCTATTTATATTATATAACTCATCTACGATAATACTGCATTATTATTATTATTTTAAAACAGCCTAAATAGCAAGAGACAACAATATTTCAGAGCATTTTAAGTACTAAGGTGTGTGCATACATATATATAAATTGGAAATAACATGCACTGAACTTCAAGTCAATTAATATTCAGTAAGGTAAATGTTAAAATCAATAATAATAAAAACAAAATTAAATGTTGATGTACTTACAAGAAGGTTTAGAGGCTTCCTAAGCAGCCAGCACATGATAAACACCTCGTTTGGCTATTGACTAACTCGGCTGAATGTTGTCTGTGCTCATATCTTGTTCCTCATTTAGTCATATAGGCTTTGACTTCATGTAGGAGGTATCACAAAAAAATGACATGTACAGACATGAACTCCTTTAACGTAGAATCAGCCCTTTTAGAAATCCCCATTAACACATATCACCCTCTACTGGTCTCTGTACCTGCTGTAGCCTATTTGATGATTGCAACTTCTTAACTTACACTTCATAAGACAAACCTGGCATAGTTCACATTTACAGTAAAACATGTTTTAAGTTATTTGTGTGTAAATCCATTTATGTTTATTAGGTTATAAAACAATTGAGAAAGCTAGACAAAATATGCCAAAAGTTTGGACATGCCTACAGTGTATGTACACTACCACACATTTTAGTATAACAGTAAAGTAATTGGAACTATAAATTAACACAAATGGAAGCATGGGGATTTTACCAATATTTTAAACAAATCAAATCAAAACTTAAAACTTTCTATTTTAGATTCTTCAAAGTAACCACATTACAGCTCTGCACACATTACATACATTCAGTAAAATGTGTCCAAATGTACAGTTCACAACATGTGTACTTTACAAGAATGTAACTTACTGTAATTACTATGAAACTGTAGGTGTAAAAGACAATATATGTGATAAAAAAAACACAAGTCATCTGAACTATCTGCCAAAATGTTTAATAGAAGGACTTGCAGTGTTGAAGTGGAGAAACCACAGCTGAGAAGCCATGTAAACGACAAGCATGCAGAACTTTATTGTTTTAATACCTACACTCTTTTGCACAGATTGCTTCTGCAATTAAAGCTATACAAAACCAAAGAAAACATATTTATTTACAAAATCTGTCTGTGCAAGCATGATTTTCTTCTATTACATTCTCTCTCTCTACAATGTTGTATAGGCATGCATAGAAATAAACTTTGGTACAGTATGTTAACAAAACTAAAGACAATCTCTGAAATAGAGATGTTACAGTATATACATGTGAAGTAGAGAGCAATTTTATCAATCACTACAATTTTTAGTTTACATTTAGACATCAACACTCATTAATTTAAGAGCCATAGACTGCATGGGTAAATCAAGGATTTTTTGACATGGGTAGGTTAAGCCAGGTATAACCTCTTCTAAATGTACAATAGTGTCTAACACAGTATATATAGTCATTTGTAAGGATGTAAATTACAAACTTTGGCAACTACTGAATAGACAGACAACTGTTCATTGAAAAACTGTTGTCAATTTATACCAATAAATCTTAAAGACATTGGCAGTGCATGTAAGAAAGACAAAAAAAAACAGACAATGTTTGAAATTTTGTGTTAATGGTTAGTATACTTGCAGTACTTTATCACTTATTATGGCTACAACCAATGGCTACAACCAATGTCTGTCAATTTATTTAAAAATGCAAAATGTAAATAATATACAATCATTCAGAGGATGCTAATAACCAAAACATTGTTTACATACTTTTTATTACTTTAACTTTAATACTTTAATACCTCTCTTCAACTTGTATGAAAAATAAATATTCTTTTCAAATGAAGTGCTCTGTAAAATCCTTGATCAAGAGCCTGCTCTCTGCAATTAAACTTTTTACTTTTTAAAATAAAACAGTTCTTTTTTACATGTTTATGATTTGCAGAGATTCAAGTTTAAATCACTGAATAATGGAGGATGGCCATTCAATTGAACAGAGAAAATAATAACATGCAATAGCCAAAGTCATGCCAAAACAAATTTCACTTTGATGTAACAATACTATCTGTTCAGACAAATAAAATCACAAAAACAACTTAAAAAGTGAATCGAAAGTAAATCAGGAGTGACTCCACCTCATTAAGAGATAAACAAATGGTTGCAAAGCAGCAAAGCAATTTACGCAGCATCCTTAGCGACAGTTACTGTTGGGATAGCTGATTTACCGGCACTCCCATTGTGCGGCCGACTGTAGCTGGTGAAGCTGGGTGTGTGAATGGTACGGATACTCTTCGCACTCTGACTCAACATAGTCGGGGACAAAGGGGAGTGGGAACAGGAAGAGGAAGAAGAGGTGGAAGGTCGACCATTTTGTGTCTGCATGGGAATAGAGAGGCCTTTATTGCTGTGAGTGGGAGGGGCAAATTTTAAAGAACCATTAGAAAGGGAGGGGATATGAGATGAGGGGGTGGAACTGGATCGAGGAGGAGGGATAGAAGATTTGCTAGCGGGAAGGGAGGAAGATAAAGGAGAAGAATTAACAATATTAGTAGAATCAGACTGGGACAAGCCTTTTCCCGTACTAGAGGGAAAAGCAGGAATTTTAGAAGCAGGCACAGTAGGAGAAGTGGATTTGGGATCTCCTCCAGATCTTTTAGCACTTCCATTAGCCTGCGAACAAAGATGCCAAAACACACTGATTGTCAACAAAGGGATCTTGACTAAAATACGCAAAATTTCTAAGCATGTTTAAAATCATACTAGTGGGATCTACAGTTAATCACGACAGATTATCAAAGACACAGAAGCTACATATGTAAATGAAAGTACTAAAAGCACACACACTGGCACTGTCTACAAGGTGAGTAAACAGAAAAAAATATCACTTTAAGTAGACTGTCAGGTGGAAAGGAAAGGCGAGGATGAAAGATGGTAGGATTATGAGTTTTAGAGTGAGTAATGCGCAGTGTAAGTGCAACCAACCAGTACTCAAGACCATAGGAGGCTCCAGGAGGAATAGAGGAGGTACAATTTGGAAAGGCATCCATGGGATAAATGGGAGTTGTGGACCATGGGCAGTGGGGCCAGGGTTTGGGGATTCCTCCGAGAGATAAACAGGGAAAGGGTCCAAACATGGGTTAAGTAGAGAAGCATCCTGACTTGCAGGGGAATTGTCACAGGCATTGGAGTGTGTAAGGGTTAGATGTCAGTGGTTTTAGTTAAAGAGACCCTAGACTAAGCATCCAACAGTGTTAGGTAAGCAGTGGCTGTAGTGTTTTTATATCTTTCTTTCACTATTGTAAAATTAGTTTGTCTTCTAAAGCAACCAAAGCCACAAGCAAAGCAAACATGCATAAGCATTTGATTGTATTATGAGATAACAGTCATTTGCCTTCGGTCACAGCCATTCAAAAAATGTAGCAGAAGAAAACGTCAACAGTTCAAAGACAGCTTTCGGCACTGGGCCTTTCGCCAAAGAACAGTTTGTTTGGTCTCATCAGGTTCTTTGTTAGTTCCTTTCCTTCTCAATATATACCCTGCAAGAACTAACTTTCCTCTCGAGTCTATGCCTAGGTGTGTGCATCTTTCTGACTGGACAAGTGGTCCTATAATAAGACTACCTGGCGAAATTGCCTCTGAGAGTCCTGTAGCTTTTGCGGTTTTGTTGCCCTCTCTTTGTCTGAGGTGCCTGGTTGCTGCCGCGCCTTGGCAGAAACAGGCACCGGCATCCGACTAGTAGGTGAGACCACGCTGGCATTCTGCAAAAAAAGATTTAAACCAAACAAAAGAGAAAAGGGATAAAAAGAAAGAAACAAAAAATGAGAGCCATATTTCAGCGGGGTTTTAAACTAAATCACAGCAAGACAACGCTTGCACAACACATCTGTGGACACTGTAGAGTATGTATACCAGAAAAGAAGTAAGGAGGCATGCAGACCAGCCCAGAATACCAACAAAGTTTCTTTGAGGACTGCCTTAGAACCCACAAAAAGGAACCAGAAACAATGTAAGACTGTGGTTCTAAGACTATGAAAGTTGTTTGCTACTTTAATCAAAGATTAGAGCACCATCAGTGGACACACAAAGGCCTATCCATGAAACACCACGCCAGAAATAAACACACCATATTTATAAAAAATATGTGAAGGTGTTAAAAAGTTCAGATCCCAGAGTTGGTAGCCTCCACCACAGGAGAAGCTAAGGATCTGTAGAAGTCACCAGATAGGGTGGAACTGTTATGAGCAAGAGGAGAGGGACAGATCCATAGTCTTTGTTAAGGTAGTAGGAGCTAAAGAGAGACCTGCTGGGTGGGAACTGGTGTGACTGAGACCCCTGTAGTTGGTATGATGGCAGGCCGAGGAAGGAGCTGTGGTTTGGTCTTTTTTCGGAGGCCAGGACCTTTACTGGCAGAAGTTGGCCTAGGAACTAAGGTTTTGGGAGAAAGTTTTGGTCCTTTCTCTGAGTGCCCTGAACTCTCTCCAAACTTGTTGTCCTGAGTTTCAGGGTTCACCAAGCTTTCTGGGTCGTCTTCCGAAGACTTCGGGCCCATTTCGCAAATTGTGTTTTCGAGCTGCTTTATTGTTTGCTCTAGACTGTCAAGGGTTTTGTAGGTACTCTTACGAATCTGGTCAGTTCTTCCATTAGGTTCCTGTGGATTTGATTTTGAGGACTCTGTTTTGGAGCAAGCAATTTCAAACCTCTTGGTCTCTTTTTGTTGTCTGACAGTTCCGTCTGGTTCTTCCTCATCCTCATAGACGACAACCTGCAAAGTCTTTTTGCCCGTTTTACTTCCAGCGCGAATGGCTTGCGTTAACGCTGCAAACTGTTTCTTGGGGAACTTAAACTTGAACTTCTTCTTTCCATCTTGCTTTACATCACCGTTTACATCTACTAATGCCCCTCCCTCAGATAAAGATGAGGATGAAAAGGAGTTCATGACTTGACCATCTGCAGAAGAATGTGAACCAGTAACTTTTCCAGAATCTCTACCATCTCCATTCTGTTTGACCTGCACTCCTCTAGTCAATTCTTCTTCCTCAGTTTCCTCATTCTCCTCCTCTATTCTTTCTTCTGCAAGCATCCGCTCTAGCTCCTCCTCACATTCAAAGACGGTAGAGAGGCGTTTGTAAGCTGAGTGGATGTCCATTGGCTCATCAAATATGATGATAACTGGCTTTTTACTGGAGTTGTCAGCACCAGAGTGACCATTGGCATTGGCATTACCTCCTGATGCTGAGCCACTGTCAGATGCACTTGGTCGTTTGCTGCCAACAGTTACCGTCTGCACACTACCTTTCTTGGCGTCGACAAGCTGATGGTACTCTCCAGTGGAGAGGGCTTGTACCTTAGTGTTAGTGATCATGAAAGCAAAGTTATCAGGAGGAGGCGGAGGTGGCTCTTCTCCTGGCAGATCAGGACTGAGAAAGGCCTCATCATTTTCCTCCATTTCCTCAAATTTTCTTTCCTTCACCTTGGATGAACCAAACAGAAGCTTCTGATTTGCTAAATCCGGCCCAACGGGGATTGCTTTAGAAAGAATGTGTTCGGTGTCTTCAAATGAGACTGGTGAGCAAATTTCTGTTGGAGACTCTATCCTCTCCTCTATGCTAACCTGCACTTGAGCAGCCTTAACCACATGAACTTTTCCTTGGGTTGGGCTACCTGGAACTTCTTCCAATGGAGAGGGTGGATTTGAATTCAACGAGGCTGAACGAAACAGCTGATTTTGGTGCAGAGTGCTAGAAGAGCTTGCTGGGCTGCTACTTTTGAGGGCACCAAATTTGTTAGTCGATACCTGCAGCTGGCTTTGAGATTGGTCAGAAGCATTGACATGTGACACCTGTGATGGGGGAGACTGTGATGCATCTCTACGCTCTGTTGATTCCTCTGACACTGATGAAGTCCCCTTGGAGATCTGAGCTGTGACATAGTAGATGACCTTAAAAGGTCAAAGGTCAGAAAAAAGAAAACAAATTTTCATTAGTTAAGTTTGTTATGAATTCTATCTGGAATTAATTATATACTCTACAATTGGTTTGGCCATTACTAGGTCTTTATGAGGTTTCACAGAACACTATTGCAGGGACACACCCTTTGGAGTAACCTGATAGGGGAGCTAATCACTATTTTGGTAATAGGGGATCTCATAATTATTTAATGACTGATTGTCACTAAGACTTTTTCAGAGCTCATACTGTCATAGCATGATCTTATAAATTTCTTGATAAGTCTATGATAAGTATGTCATTATGATAATAATGCCGCTCACCCCAGGACTCTGACGAATTGTATTGTTGCCATTCTCGTCTGTGTCAGGATTCTTGTCATCTTGGTTTTCTGTATTCTGTGGTTTGTGGGGAACAACATCACTTCACAAAGAAACAATCTCAGTCTACACGCTACTCTAAGACCACTGAAGAACTTTAGGCTGCTTTTGACGAAACACGTTCTTGGATCATACATTCTATTATATCAAACATTTCTAACCGTAATGATGCCAATAATATGTTACAGCTGAAAATACAGACCCTTTCTCTTCTCTAAATTAATGTTAGACATGTTTTTAAATATGCAATGAATTGTATTAATAGTTTAATAACAGATCATAACTTGGAGCTAGACCTAAGGCATTTGTTAACTAATTTGAATAAACAGCCCAAAATGTATGAAGACAATGAAAACTTAATTTTAGAGTTGTAATACATGTACAACACTGTTTCCAACTTTTTTCCAAATAAATTATGCTGACTACAATTTTGAGATTAAAAGGTTGTATTTTAGTAAAGTCACCTTTGAATATGACTGCACAATTTTAAAGGTGAGAAAATACTGTGAAAATGTTCAGTGAAGAGGTGCAACGAAGGTATAGAGAGAAAAAGTGAGACTGAAAATCCATCAAATAAGTAAGGAGGCGTATATAGTAGCAGGCATGCAGCAAAGTGAGAAGATCAAAGAACAAATTCTGAACTCCAGACTGCTAGCTGAAAGTATCCTCTAAAATCCTCACGAATAAACCAAGTCTTAGCTACATTCTACTGATGCATATGGTTTGGACCCTTTCTAAAAAGAAAACTAGTTCGCCACTTTGAAGTAGGTCCTGACAATTTCCCATAAATCTGCTAAATAACATTTTTGCCAGGACAATTTGTTAATGTTACACCTCGTTAGATAACTCAAGCTGCACGAGTACATTATAAATGATAATGTTTAAAAAACTTGAAGCTTTTGGAAATTGAATTGTGTCCAAGTGAGATCACATACCTTTTACAATGAATGTAAAAAAAGAAAGAAAAGAAAACACACACACAACACCCTTTGACAGCAGAGCGTCGAAAATCTAGTTTATTGATTGGATGACTCAGAGCACACAAAGCCAATCATTTTTGTTTCCCCTTTTGGCTCAAACTACATCACTACAATCAGCACAGGTCATGAGTTCAGTAGAAAAAAAAGGAAAGGAGCAGAATTTAAACTTAAAGAACAGTGAGAACATTTTTGGTGTCAGATACCCATCACGAGAGTGTACAGAGGATGTTAGCAAAGGGTAAGAAAGCCAAACAAGCATTGTAAAGGACAGCCATCAGGGACAAGCGGCTGGTACAGGCAGGCAGTTGGAGGGTCTACTAAAGGACATCATATCCTTTACCTTCTTATCTTTAAGGGTCAGTAAGACCCCAGGTCTTAGCTCTCTGATCTGTGGCTCTACCAAACCCTTGAGCCCTACCTCCTTAATAGAGCACTTCTGGAAAACCTGAGAAGAAGAATTTGTGAGGAAGGGGGTTAAAGGTAAGAATCTGCCTATTATTAAATTGGCCAAACCTGTTCAAGATTACTGTACAATTTATTGGAAATTATCTACAGTGAGTATATATATATATATATATATATATATATATATATATATAGTGGTGGTCAGAATTATTGGCACCCCTGGTAAATATGATCAAATATGGCTGTAAAAAATAAATCTGCATTGTTTATCCCTTTGATCTTTTATTAAAAATATTCACAAAAATCTAACCTTTCATTGAAGTAAAAGAACTGAAAATGGGGGGTAAATCACATTATGAAATAAATGCTTTTCTCCAAAACACGTTGGCCACAATTATTGGCACCCTTTTATTAAATACTTTTTGCAACCTCCTTTTGCCAAGATAACAGCTCTGAGTCTTCTTCTATAATGCCTGATGAGTTTGGAGAACACCTGACAAGAGATCAGAGACCATTCCTCCATACAGTATCTCTCCAGATCTTTCAGATTCCCAGCTCTATGTTGGTGCTTCTTCTCTTCAGTTCACCCCACTCATTTTCTATAGGGTTCAGGTCAGGGGACTGGGATGGTCATGGCAGAAGCTTCATTTTGTGTTCAGTGACACATTTGTGTATTGATTTTGATGTTTGTTTTGGATCGTTGTCCTAATGGAAGATCCAACCACGACCCATTATAAGATTTCTAGCAGAGGCCGTCAGGTTTTGATTTTTTATCTGTTGGTATTTGCTAGAATCCTTTATACCATGTATCTGAACAAGATGTCCAGGACTTCCAGCTAAAAAATAGGCCCATAACATTAAAGATCCAGTGGTATTTTTAACCATGGACATGGGGTACTTTTTATCCCTGTTTGCACCAAACCCATCTGGTGGATTTGCTGCTAAAAAGCGCTTTTTATAGTCTTATCTGACCACAGAACCCTTTTGAATTTTCAGTCGTGTCTGACAACTGAATATGCTGGAGTTTGTTTCTGGATAAGCAAGAAGGATTTTTCTTGAATCCCTCCCAAACAACATGTGGTGATGTAGGGGTTGTTTGATTTTTTTTGTTAAGGCTTTCTGACCCCAAGACTTAACTAATCTCTGCAATTCTCCATCTGTGATCCTTGGAGAGTCTTTGGCCACTCAAACTTTCCTCCTCGCCGAGCATTAAGACAATATAGACACACGTCCTCTTTCAGGCAGATTCCTAACATCTTTAGTTGATTGGAACTTCTTAATTATTGCCCTGATGGTGTAAAATGGGAATTTTCAATGCTTTAGCTATTTTCCTACAATCTTTTGCTACACATCAGAACTATATTCTTTGGCTTTACTCATTGTGATGAATGATTAAGGGAATTTGTCCTTTGTGTTTCCTCATATTTATACTCCTGCGGAACAAGACGTCATAGCTGGACAATTTCATGTTCCTAGTCACCCTGGTGTGCTAAAAAATGTAAATATTAATGGGAATATACTTTTACTCATAAAAAATTCTAGGGATGCCAATAATTGTGGCCAACGTGTTTTGGAGAAAAGCATTTATTTCATAATGTGATTTACCCCCCATTTTCAATTCTTTTACTTCAATGAAAGGTTAGATTTTTGTGAATTTTTTAAATAAAAGATTAAAGGGATAAACAATGCAGATTTATTTTTTACAGCCATATTTGATCATATTTACCAGGGGTGCCAATAATTCTGACCAACACTGTATGTATGTATATATATATATATATATATATATAATATGTCTACTAATTTAAAAGTGGAAATAATTCTATCTTGGGCGGTAGAACTGCAAACAATGGTGTATATATATTTTGGAATTTTTTTTGTAGGTTGTGTATCCACAGAATTGTGGGGAACAGAAGCTAATCTAGTGCAAGGAAATGAAACTGCCACCGAATGAGCCACAGGGCACACACCAAAGCATCTTAACACCCACACCAAGCAATTTCACACCCAAGACATTTTAAAATCGAAACACTTATAATTAGTCAGTGAGCATGTACATGTATTAATGTTTATAAACAATAATAACATTATATTATGCTTGCTACAGGTCTGTGCATGTGTACGTATGTTTGAGTTTCTGCGTGTATCTCACCTGTAGCTCTGCCATAATCTTGTCTCCCTCATCCTCTTCCTCAGTGATAGCCGAAGCAGCGATAGGTGGAGGAGTAATGGGTTTGCGCTTTACCTCTGGAGGGGTCTTTGGTTCAGACTGAGACACTGTACTGTTGGACTCCTCTTCACCCTCCTACAATGAATTTTAACAAATTATATTAATAATTTGTAAAAATATAATCAACATTTTATTTAATTATATTTATATATTAATAATTTTTTTTATATAATACAAATGTTTAATTATATTTTCTAAAAAGCCACCGACAGCATTTTTGATCATTTTCACAAAATTATCATGGCCCCCCAGAATATTTTGTTAAATGAACATCTGAACATGCAATATGTCAAAAGAAAAAAACAGGCCCTCTGCTTTTAAACAACAAAAAAAAAGCTTTTATTCTAGCTTAATGCATTATTTTGCATTAACACTTGAATGTGGGTAAGTTTCATAAAAAATTTAGCAAAAAGCTGAGAAAAATGCATTTTTGTAAAAGACTACATCCAGATCGGATTCAGAACGATGATCAAAACATACATAGAGTAGATCGAGTCCATCAACACCACAGTCGTATACCTCGTCCTGGGTCGACATTTCATTCAGTAACATTAGGCAGTTTTGATTTATATGCTATTTAATGTTGATGATCACATTATTTTACATATGCTTTGATTACATATGATATTGCTTGTTTTTGCGTGTTCTTCGCATGTGTTTTAATTAGGAGATTCAGTACTATTTCAGAAGATGTGTAATAGCGTCCCCTACTGTATAACAGCGAAAACACAGAAAGCCGGCGGGGAAAGAGTTAACACAAATAAAAAAAACATCTATCCTACAAATATACTTGTACCGTAACAGACTCCTTCCTGCTGGTGTAAATGACCTCTCCAGAGCGGGTGGTGGTCATCCCAGTGTTGGTGGTGTAGTTTCGTCGTGGTGGGGGTGGAGGAGGGGACTTGTTGGCTTTCTCTGTGGTCTGAAGTTTAACTTTTTCCTGAGTCTTGCTCTGTTTTTCTAGGTTGGATTTGATGGATAGGCTGGGTTTAAGAGGTCTCTCCAAGGCTGGCTTAACTGGCTTCTCCAGAGGCTTGGGAGGTTTGTCTGGAGCAGTCTTAGTAGTTTTCTCAGAGTTTGGCTGATTGTCATCTTCAAAAAGAAAAAAATAAGCATAAACATCGCCAAATAGTAGTCTCAAGAGCACTAACATGTCTTTAGGTCTCTTACTTTGTTCTGTTGGCGCGGCTGTAGGATAATTTTTTTCTATCACCTCCTCCAGGGAATCAGGAAGCACTGCAGGAGGAGCAGGGGAGCCCTCAGGTTCGCTGGGAACCTCAAGGTTTGGTATTCCTCTCAGCATGTTGGCTTCTGCTTCCTGGAGCATCCGCTCAAACTCCTGCCCGTCATAATGACCCATCTTCTGCTTCTTCTCCTCCCATTCTTTCTCTGCAGCCTGAAGATACCAAACAAAACAGTAAGTAAACAAGAGAACGCACATTTTCATCCAACGGATATTGATGTACTTCAATTGAAATTGAAGAAGTTACTGGTGTGACATAATTTCGAACAAAATAAGGGCAAATCTAAATTTGTTTGGAGTTTGTTTTCGGGAGTTCCATAAAAGATTACTCTGGCTGCTAAACTTTGACATGAAAATCTTCTCTGGTTAATTTCTTCTGTTCATTTTGGTGAGGTCAGACACAAGTAAAACATGAACACCCTGGAAAGCTGCTTTATAGCAAAACTAAAGCTGCTTGCTTTAACGTGATATATTGTATAAAGTGCTATATACTATAAAATCTAAACGTGACTTGACTGGAGTCCAGAATTGCAGAGTTTGTGCAAACATATCCACATTGCTATGATGCTCTCTTAACTGCTGTTTTCTTACCACCGTCATTTTTGTTGTGTGTTTATTTTGTTATTGAGAGAAAAGCATGCAGCACATATTTACATATTCACCTAAACGGCACTCCCAGCAGCGTTGGGTGTTTGCTAACAGTATGCCGCTGCTCAGGTATTTCAAATGTCTTTTTACCCCTAAGTGAAGAACGAAAGAAATTTTGTGGCTTTTACTCATTTCAATGCACAATACTCACCTCTATTGACACAGCCCTGTTCTTTTTCTTGTTGTGGTTTGCGTGGATCTCCTCAATAAACAAGTTTGGAGAAGGACCTTTACTATGAATGTCATTAGCAGAGACTCCATTACTGCTGTTATTTGGTATTTGTGTCAGCTCAAGTGAAGGTTTTTTGAGCTGTTTGGTAGGTGAAGGTGTAGACTCTCGTCTCTGAATGGGTGAAGGTGCTATTGATTTCTGGGATTGTTGTGAGGCTACAGGAGAGGCCTGGGCATGGTGGATCACCATAGGGCTTGACGTCATAACCTCTGACCTCACTATGGAGCTCTGAGGTATGACCGAGGCAGGCTCAAGGGACTCGTTGATGGCCGATTCTGCTTTTTCAGATGCAGATGTCGAGGGAACAGGGTCAGAGGGATTCAGCAGACTATCTGTGGCACACCTAGAGAACAAATAATAGTTGAAACAGAAATCGATTAGGAAAACATTCAGAATAAAATCACACAATCACATTATTTTTATGATTTCTATAATATTTTTAAAGATTAAAAGCATTTTTTTTTTGAAGAATTTAAGTCATAATATAATTTAATTTAAATATAAAATGAATAAAATAAATATTAAAAAAAGAAATTGAAAACAGAATAAAAAAGACAATAAAAAAAAGAAAAAGGTAGAAAATGTAGTTTAATTTAAATGACTTTAAATGCTCCAGCTTTTGCCTGATTTTTGCTCAGCAAATGACGAAACAGGTGAAAAAATCCCAGTGACTATTACTGAAAGTGACACCCGAGCAATATCTAGACTTGAGGGAGAACTCTTTTGCCTTGGACCAGTTAGAAACCACCCAGCAACACTGTGGCAATGACCCACAGCACCCTAGCTTTGTGCCGGTAACATTTTCACACACATTTTCACCAGGATGTGTAAAAATCTGTTTAGTTTTGCAATTACACACAGTGGCCTTACTATTTTTACTATTTTCTAGAGTGCTGGTAATATTCATTACATTTTCGCATTCATAAAACGGCAACAGGCTTGAGTCTGATCAGGTCTGACATGGGGGAGAAAGGAAGTGACTAGTAGCAGATGCTCCAGACCTCTCCTCTGTCTAAACCTATACAGAGTCTCTGCTCATTCATGATTACTATATGAAGGAGAGATGCAGAACAGAAGCTGCATATAAATTTCCATAACACTCTGGCTGGACAAATACGTGGCTAGAATCAGAAGGTGTATTGGTCAATAAAGTTTGTCATAAAGTCTTTTTATAAACCGCAATCTTGTTTTATTCGCAATTGAAATGTCTGTCTCAATCAGTTTGTACCTGCGAAGGGTGCCGAGTGTGTCTGTGAGGGTTCGGACTCTCTTCAGCATGCTGTCAAGTTTGTGGGGCTCTTCTTTGAGGAACTTTACGGCCTCCACCTCCACCCTGAGCACTGCTCGCATTCGGGCCTGAAGGGCTGGAAACTCTCCTGCAAGAAAATAAAAAAAGATGCTTTGCTATTAATCTAAGTGTCATCCTCAGCTAGGAAACTGCCTGACATTTTCTGCATGGTAGGTTTTTCCCTGGAGGTGTGAGTTTATTCTGTATAAAGATGCCATTATTCCAATGTAAACAAGTGGCAAACAGTGTCAGAGACCAAGTCTTGTTGTATCTGTTACCTACAAAGCTGAGATCTTTATTGTGGTGGATCTATCACAATTCATACCTCTAGGGACACAGCTGGCCCACAATTTTTTGCAGGTTGCATTACTTTAACATGTGCGGGCAGGTCTAACACCAGAGAACATTCAACTTTCTGTAACTAAGGAAGCCACTGAAACATCTTGAACAACAAGAAAGCAAAGTCCTTACCACAAATTTCTACCAGTTATTATACAAAATAGTTTGTCTGAGCTCTTTCAATGGGTGATTTACCTTTCAGTCCAGCCAGGTTCTCGCCCACCTTTCTCAGGCTGACAGCTCCCTCCTCTACTTCCTTCAGCGTCACGGCTCTCTGAGACACAGCCGGGCTGGAGTCAGTCCTCAGAGTCTCCACATACTGCTCCAGATCCCTACCCACAAATAGCAACACAAATATGCTCATATTTTCACTGATGAGCCAATCCATACACATAAATTCATGTTTTTGTCACAATTGAAATTCAAGCCAGTGAAAATCGAAATGACACTGTTGTGACACCAGAGGGCAGTGTAGATGTCTTTTTATCTTCCTGACATGTTTGCCATCCAGTCTTAAATTCTGGTTTAAAAAAAGGAAGGGGGAATTTATGTATTTGAGGGCAATTTATTGAGAGTTATTACATTGTGGCCACTATGATTTGCTTATATGCATGTTTATATCAGTGGTTCTCAGTTGTCTAACACAATATTTAAATGTCCCTATGACAATACTGCTTGTTTTCAAATGTTTTATCAAAGTGCCCCTATTATTAAAGGTTCCTAATTTTGTTCTGGAGGTCTCCTACAATAGGTTTACATGCATCCAAGGTAATAAACAAAAAAACCCCACAAATTTTCTTATAATATTCATTGCAGCATCACATATGGAAGCTTGTTTCAGCCACACAATAAACAAATAAAAAAAGGTAATTATGACATTTTATTTCACAATTCTGACTTTTTTTCTCGCAATTTCTAAGAATTGCATGATTTAAAGTCGCAATTGCGTGTTTATATCTCACAATCCTGACTTTTTTTCTCAGAATTGCGAGTTTATATCTAGCAAATCTGACTTTATAACATGCAATTGCTAGATATGAACTCACAATTGTGAGATAAAAAGTCGCAAATATCTTTTAAAATGTTTTAGTCTGTGGCGGAAACAAGCTTCCATAATCACCTCTTTTCTCACAGTGTCTGAAGCAATTTGCTAAGGGATTCGGTTTCTCTAAAACCCCTCCTTTCCGAAAGCCTAGTCCGCTCTGATAGGTCAGATGGCCCAGTCAGCTGTGATTTACCACTTACAGCGCATGTCAGAAATAAAATGGCCATTATTGTCTGAATTAGTAATTATTAGTATTATTATAACTCATCCTTTGGGAGTGCATGCAAAGTGGATTTAACAAAATGGATTTAGCGTAGAAATCAACGTCTTCTCAACATACAACTCAAACCAAACTCTTGCAGGCCTCAGCTACAACTACAGTGTTTGTGGGTGGGTCAAAGTAGACATTGTTTGCTGGCAACCAATGAAGACCATAGGCTGGCATTATGCAAATTTGTTACAAACCTACGTAGGTTCATGCAGGAAATAAGACTGGAATTACTGACGATTCGTTTCAGGCAATTCAGAATCAGTTATTTTTTGGGGGAGACACTCTGATCTATGAAAAAATTATATTTTACATTTTACAAACACTATATTACACACTACATAAAAGGTAATATCTGAAAAAGCATAACAGAGGAACTTTAACAGAAACTGGAGTGTCAATATATTAAATGATTTACCCACAGTTATTTTTGTAATCCTAGAAGTTAAGAACAGCATGCACTTTAATAAAACATTAGTTGTTGAGGGGAAACTTTAAATATTTTTCATAAATATTTTTAAATAAATGTTTTGCCTTTAAAGTTCTTGATACCAGTAATAAGAAGTTTATTTTTTATAACTTTCATACTTACATTTACTTGCTTTACTGTATGTTGCAACTCCTAAGAGCTAATTAGCTAGTTTTCACTCCCATTTGGCACTTGGTGAGTGTAATTTTGGACCTTGTTATTATAAGTACAAGCACTAACAAAGGAATCAAATATAATGCTGAAGTGTCATGTAAGCAGTTTTTACACTAACATGTTTTAATTGGTCTGCACTAGTTGTTTGTTATTTAAAAAAAACAGATTTTGTTATGATGGTGCATTCTGGTAGATTCATAATCTTTTTTTTCACAGTTTATGTTTTGAGAGGAGAAAATGCTGCTTTGATGCCACATTCCTCAGCTGCCACACGTGTAAAAGTCAAACTGTCCTTGTTGGCTCAACATTTCACTGCTCACAGGCACCCAGAGACCTCTGCTGACTGGGCACTGGCATACAACCAAGGAAAACAGAGTGTTAATGCTGCTCCTGATCTCTGGCTAGCGTTAATTCCCACTGAGTTCTGTTTTGAATGTTTAGAGCTGTCTGGAGAACACGCTTGTTAACCAGCTAAATTAAAGCGGGATTTAATTATGGTTTGTGTGCAGCAGGGCTATAATGAGTTAAAAGAGGGGCTGTAATGAATCGTCTAAGGAATGACTGAGAATAAAAGGCATTTGTTTGCCCACAGGAAAGTGAATTTCAGATTCCCCAGAGAGAGAGAGAGAGAGTATGTGTGTGTGTGTGTCGTACCCAAGCTGTGTGAGAACTCTTTCCTGCATGCCGAGATATCGGTGTCTCTCTTCCTCCATCAGCGTCCTCTGTTTCTGAGTCGGATCGTCCTGTCGTCTCAGTATTTCAGCCAGCTTCACACTGATCTCTTGCTCTGCACGCTTTATCTGAGCACGCACACTCTCCTGATTCTGAAGCTGAAAACACACACATAACCATTTGCTACAGCATACACTATCATTCAAAAGTTTAGGGTCTGTAAGATTTTCTAAATGTTTTGTTTTGAAAGAAGTCTCTTAGGCTCACCAAGGCTGCATTTTATTCAAAGTTGTGAAATATTAGTACAATTTAAAATTACTTTCTATTTAATGTATCCCTCTGATGCAAAGTTGGATTTTTCCATTACACCAGTCTTCTGTCACATGATCCTCCAGAAATCAGAAATTATGCTGCTTCATATATTTGTAGAAAGTGATAATTCTTTTCTTCCAGGATTCTTTGATGAATAGAAAATTCAACAGAACAGCATTTATATAGAAACCTTAGTAACATTTTAAAAGTCTTTACTGTCACTTTTGATCAATTTAACACATCCTTGCTGAATAAAAGTATTAGTTTCATTTTTTTGGTAGTGTATAATGGTAGTGTATAATGATATTAATGTAAAAACTGTAAATATATATATATATTTTAAATCTAAATGTAAAGAAAAAAGAAATTATTGCATGATTCATCAGTACACATTATTTTAACCTGTTTTTAACATTTACTTTCAGCTGTTATATAAAAGCCAGCGCAAGTGAATAAAAATATTACCCCATAAAATCAAAGCCCACTTTTCACACTTAATGAAATCCTAATGGCTTAAAAATGAATTCCCTCCATAAATTATTTAGCACTGAAAATTAAGTTTTACTCGTAAATGTGTCACATTACACTAGTTAAATGAATTATGAATGTTGTTTCATGTTATCTTCAACATAAATATGAACACTAAGACACCTGTTGAACAAAATACATTTATAACTGCAGATTACTCATTATACTAACTGATTGGCACTTTTATTACCTGTAGTTGTCTGATATGTTGCAGTTGGAGACGGAGCTCAGAGACATTCCTCCTGAACAGGTGAAGGTTAACATGCAAGGGGGTGGGGCCTAGTGGCGGTGTAGGGGCGGGGCTACGCTCAGGAGGTGCTGCAGCAACTTTTAGTGCTAATACTGGAGAACCTCCTAAACAAAGCATAAAAACACACAAAAAAACATGACCTATGAAATATGTAATATTTCATGGCCTATGTGGTAAAAAGGTGCCAAAGTCAAACTGTGCTCTCAAACTTGTGTGGGACAGTTTTGCAGACGGGTTTCTGGAAATATTGTGGCAATCCAAGTTTTATAGATTTAAAAAGTAAACATATAAAAAGGGACTTTAATCTTTGTCTAGTTCAAGAAATTATGGCTGATTTAATCAATTTGAGTACTTAAACAAATATATATTCACATACACTATATTGCCAAAAGTTTTGGGACGCCTGCCTTTACATGCACATGAAATTTAATGACATCCCATTCTTAATCCGTAGGGTTTAATATGGAGTTGGCCCACCCTTTGCAGCTTTAACAGCTTCAACTCTTCTGGAAAGGCTTTCCACAAGGTTTAGGAGTGTGTTTATGGGAATTTTTGACCATTCTTCTAGAAGCCCATTTGTGAGGTCAGGCACTGATGTTGGACGAGAAGACCTGGCTCACAGTCTCCGCTCTAATTCATCCCAAAGGTGTTCTATCAGGTTGAGGTCAGGACTCTGTGCAGGCCAGTGAAGTTCCTCCACACAAAACTTGCTCATCCATGTCTTTATGGACCTTGCTTTGTGCACTGGTGCGCAGTCATGTTGGAACAGGAAGGGGTCAGCCCCAAACTGTTCCCACAAAGTTGGGAGCATGAAATTGTCCAAAATGTCTTGGTATGCTGAAGCATTAAGAGTTCCTTTCACTGGAACTAAGGGGCCAAGCCCAACCACTGAAAAACAACCCCACACCATAATCCTCCCTCGACCAAACTTTACACTTGGCACAATGCAGTCAGGCAAGTACCGTTCTCCTGGCAATCACCAAACCCAGACTCGTCCATCGGATTGCCAGACAGAGAAGTGTGATTCGTCACTCCAGAGAACACGTCTCCACTGCTCTAGAGTCCAGTGGCGGCGTGCTTTACACCACTGCAACCGACACTTTGCATTGCACTTGGTGATGTAAGGCTTGGATGCAACTGCTCGGCCATGGAAACCCATTCCATGAAGCTCTCTATGCACTGTTCTTGAGCTAATCTGGAGGCCACACAAAGTTTGGAGGTCTGTAGCTATTAACTCTGCAGAAAGTTGGCGACTTCTGCGCACTGCGCGCCTCAGCATGCACTGACCTCGCTCTGTGATTTTACGTGGCCTACCACTTTGTGGCTGAGTTGCTGTTGTTCCCAATTACTTCCACTTTGTTATAAAACCACTAATGGTTGACCATAGAATATTTAGTAGTGAGGACATTTCACCAATGGACTTATTGCACAGGTGGCAACCTATCACGGTTGAACCACGCTTGAATTCACTGAGCTCCTGAGAGCGACCCATTCTTTCACAAATGCCTAGGTGCTTGATTTTATACACCTGTGGCCGTGGAAGTGATTGGAACACCTGAATTCTGATTTGGAGGGATGTCCCAATACTTTTGGCAATATAGTGTATATTGGCCCTAAGCTTAAGGATATGTGATATTTGTTGTTGTACCTATATTTGACCAGAACACTTGGCAAGATTACATTTCAAACTCGACTGAGCACAACTGATAAACAAAATACAGCAATTCAAGTCAGTTTTTGCAAAAGTACATATTTATGTGCATGCGCAAGACAGCGTGTAGACATGTTTGTTCTTTTGTTATGCTGTCTGAGGGACTCGCTCTCTGTGCTCACGGCAGTGTGTATATTTGTGGAAAGAGTGGGAGAACTTGTGGCAGGCAGCATTTCTGAGTGACAGATGAATGGGAGATGTAGAATTGTTGGGATGCCCTCACAGCCACTGCATTCCAATCGGCTGCTGTGAGAGCCACCATACACACACACAAATAGATGGGGTCTGGGGGTCTGGGGGGAATGAAAAGAAGGAAATTACCTGTGCTAGATGTGCTGTGAGCTGGTGATCCGGACTTTACTGGTTTCTCGCTGGAAAAATTTAAAAGATATCAAATGACTGAATGTACATATGCAAACATTTACACAGATAGATACAATTACTGTACAAAACACTTGAAGTTAGTCTTTGTTACAGTGGCACAGGCATTGCCATTCATTAAGACACAGGTTACAGTGAGGATGAGTAGTCAATTTAGTTCATGCACAGTTAGTAGTCATCTTACCCACCAAGTCTGACCCAGTGATTACCACCACCTATAATCCATTATAGCCCTCCTATTTTCTTTTCCTATTTGATTTGGGAAACGTTGTGATATTCTGGGAACTACATTACCCAGCCTGCCCTGCTTACCTGGGGTGTTCCTTGTTGCTGTTAGTGCTGTGGCTCTTTAAGAGAGCGTGCTGCACAAGACCAGTCAGACTGGCTATTTGCTCCTCCATGGCCTTCATTCTCTCTCTGCAGAGAGATAGAGCATATCGCACTCTTACTACTGATGGGGTGCGTGTGGGGGTGGACGCATATTGGGGAAAGCATATTGAAATAACAGTGGGACTATATACCTCAAGAGATGGCTCAGTCATTTAAGGCTTTTTACTCTAATGCTCCAACTGTTTTCAACTTTGATAATAATAAGAAATGTTTCTTGAGCATCAAATCAGCAAAGGGTCATGTGACACTGAAAATTCAGCTTTGCCATCACAGGAATAAATGACATTTCAAAACAGGTATCTTAAAGCGTAATAATTCATAACATTACCGTTTTACTGCATGTTTGATCAAATAAATGCAGCCTTGGTGCACATAATAGACTTTAAAAAATAATTTAAAAATCTAACCGACCACAAACTTTAATGGCAGTGTATGCTGCCATTCATAACATGGGAATCTTGTGTAATTGCACATATAAAACAACTTTAAGTAAAAATATATTCTCTTGGAAATATATTCACCGCATTTAAATTACAAATTACTTCCTTAAACGATTCAAGGTTCATTTTAACTGCAAAAAGAAAGCGAAAGGGAGTATGATCTGGACTCCTGTACAAATAAACACAAAACATTAAAAACATTAACTTATCACACCAAATGATTGTCACACCAAATACATATGTATATATAAATTAATCTCTCATGATCCCATAAGACTTCCCACTTGCCCTTTCTGTGCCAATGCACACACAGTTCAAACCACTATTTCTTTGCTCTACAAGATAATGTTAGAAACGCCTGGCCTGCATGTGCTCTGCTCTGTAAAAACAGTTCAGCATGTTGACTCTGTGTTTTGACTGTTCTCTACTAGCAAGTACATCACCAAGCACAATAAATCTGACTTACAGGGCACATACAAGCATACAGGGTATTATTAAGTCCACTTAACCAACACAGTAAAACAAAGCTGACTGAACTATGGTTCAAAGTCTTTTTGTGAGTTACATAAGGCTATATACTTGAAAACACACAGAGCTAAATAATTGATGTGAACATAATAACGGCTGCTAGTATTTAGATGAGACATTGTCGATGTGTTTTGGATGCAGTTAGGGAATGTCATGATGCAGTGGAAGACAACATACTGATGCAGAGTTAGAATATGAACATGTCATGGATGCTAATGTATCTTGTTAGTTATTTCCATGCTCAGATATCCCTGTTTGCTGTTAAAGATTGACTCACCGTGTCTGAGGGTCTGCTGAGGGGGCCAGAGGATTTTGAACCTGAAGATCCGGGGTGGCCGGGGACCCCATGCCACCCCTTGTCTTTACCATGGTATCCATTGTAACAGGAGAATCCTTCCTAAATGATTGTCTGACAGGTGAGGCCCTCTCCAGAGTCATGGAACTCTGTGGTTGGCCTGTGTGAATGTCCATCATTCGCATCTCACCCATCCGGTGTGGGGAAGAGGGTGGGGTTTTGGAGCCGAGCATAGGAAGCTGACTATCTGTGTACTTCCTACTTTTCTGACGGAAGAGTGGATGATGGTCCGAGGGCTCCATAGGAACGCCGGGGTTACTGTAAGAGCGTATGGTGGTGCGGTGGTAGGCGTGGTCTACTGCATCAGGTGGCAGGGCCTGGTGATGTAACATATAAGGGTCAGCATAATGACTTTCAGCTCGGGCGGGAAGCGACATGCTCTTCGCAGCTACGTCCTCGTCAGGTTTGACATCACGCCGCTCGAGGATGGCGCTCGGGCAGGGGGAGGATGCGCGGGCGGGTGCGGGGAGTGTGTGTCCGGCTCGCTCACGTGGCATTGTGGCAACCCCACCGCCTGAGACGCGTGGACCGAAGGGAATACGAGACGGAGAGGGGGGCATCGCATGAGGTGTGGTAGGGGACATGGAGCCCTGCATGTGGGGTGGAGGAGGACCCATCGGGGGCTGCCGGAGAGGATGACCATCCCGTCCAGCATACATCATCTCCCTGTGAACCTAAATGAGAGAGAGGACATAAGATTTCACATTAAAGTAGAGTAAAACTTTTCAAATCCAGCTGAAATAAACCAGTAAACCAGCCTAAGCTGTTTTTTTTTTGTTTTTTTTCAGCAGGGAAAATAAGGGATATGTTAAAATTACACAATGTATTCATACACTCACCTAGAGGATTATTAGGAACACCATACTAATACTGTGTTTGACCCCCTTTCGCCTTCAGAACTGCCTTAATTCTACGTGGCATTGATTCAACAAGGTGCTGAAAGCATTCTTTAGAAATGTTGGCCCATATTGATAGGATAGCATCTTGCAGTTGATGGAGATTTGTGGGATGCACATCCAGGGCACGAAGCTCCCATTCCACCACATCCCAAAGATGCTCTATTGGGTTGAGATCTGGTGACTATGGGGGCCATTTTACAGTACAGTGAACTCATTGTCATGTTCAAGAAACCAATTTGAAATGATTTGAGCTTTGTGACATGGTGCATTATCCTGCTGGAAGTAGCCATCAGAGGATGGGTACATGGTGGTCATAAAGGGATGGACATGGTCAGAAACAATGCTCAGGTAGGCCGTGGCATTTAAACGATGCCCAATTGGCACTAAGGGGCCTAAAGTGTGCCAAGAAAACATCCCCCACACCATTACACCACCACCACCAGCCTGCACAGTGGTAACAAGGCATGATGGATCCATGTTCTCATTCTGTTTACGCCAAATTCTGACTCTACCATCTGAATGTCTCAACAGAAATCGAGACTCATCAGACCAGGCAACATTTTTCCAGTCTTCAACTGTCCAATTTTGGTGAGCTCGTGCAAATTGTAACTTCTGCTGTTGTAGCCCATCCGCCTTAAGGTTGTGCGTGTTGTGGCTTCACAAATGCTTTGCTGCATACCTCGGTTGTAACGAGTGGTTATTTCAGTCAAAGTTGCTCTTCTATCAGCTTGAATCAGTCGGCCCATTCTCCTCTGACCTCTAGCATCAACAAGGCATTTTCGCCCACAGGACTGCCGCATACTGGATGTTTTTCCCTTTTCACACCATTCTTTGTAAACTCTAGAAATGGTTGTGCGTGAAAATCCCAGTAACTGAGCAGATTGTGAAATACTCAGACCGGCCCGTCTGGCACCAACAACCATGCCACGCTTAAAATTGCTTAAATCACCTTTCTTTCCCATTCTGACATTCAGTTTGGAGTTCAGGAGATTGTCTTGACCAGGACCACACCCCTAAATGCATTGAAGCAACTGCCATGTGATTGGTTGATTAGATAATTGCATTAATGAGAAATTGAACAGGTGTTCCTAATAATCCTTTAGGTGAGTGTATATGTCATGTGAATACAAAAGATTCACTGTATTGGGTAATATATGGCAACAAGGTGGCTTATGCAGCCCCCACAAAATCTAAACAATTATGAACTTAAGAACTTTGGAAAGTACTTGCTAAAATCACATGCAAATTATATTTCTGACCATATGTCTACATTTAGAACCATAAACAAGTATGAAATCATTAAAAAAAAGATTATTAGAGAAAATGAGAGAATAAAACTACACTAAAGTTCGAAATAACACTTACATGGTTCGAAATAACACTGTTGTTTTAGTATTAACATTATTTATATATTACTATGGTATTTTGAATTAGCTTTTATTTTTATTTTATTTTTACTTTTATTTTAATTTTAGTTTGTCTTAGTAATTTTGTCATTTTATTAGTTTTTTTTGTTGTCTATTTAGCTTTTATTTATTTTATTTCAGTTTTAGTTTTAGCAATTTTAGTACTTCAACTTCAACTTCTTTTTCATTTAAGTTTTTTATCCAAAATTAATATTTTATTTTAGCTTTATTTCAATCAGCGAACACAATTTTTAATAGTTTTAGTTAACAACAACACTGTTGAATACACATAAAATGTCCATGTGATCTTCAAAGTTCCAGTTTAGTCTAGAAAGGCTTTTCTGTTCAGCCATCACAGTGAGAAATGAGTGTTACATTTCCATCTCACATGTGAAATGAAAGGGCTGAGAGAAGTCAAAGAAAGAAAGACTGAGAGACCATAGTATTCATGGTTTAAAGAAAAAAAACTTCTTCTTGGATCAAATAATATGACATTGTTCTCCGGCTAAATTCAGAGCACCTGTAACATTTTTTAACAGGCAGCACGCATGGGCAGCCTGATCTGACCTGACCACCCAAGAAGGTCCCACAGAGTAGACTAATCACACTAATATGCTTCAGATGTAAGCTTATATTTTGGAAAAGAAAATGTGTGTGTGTGTTTGTGCATCGAGACAAGTGGTCATGGTTCATATACATCCCACAATGTAATTAAAAGGCAATAGTGGGTATAGTATCACATTAAACAGATGTCTGCGTCTATTGAACAATGCTACTGGTTTACCACAATCTACTACAAGCAAAAGATAGATTGATAAGGTACTGATAAACTGCCATTTTATTCAGAAACAATTAGTAAATGCAACAGATGGAGAATGGGAAAAAACAACATAGTATGATTAAGACGACTTACAAATAATTCTTCAGTTGTATCTGCCTCTGGTAAGTAACTGAGTGCAGCCAAAAGTAAAAGAAAATAGTAAGATTTTTAAACTCTTCAAGTATGACCCGAGCAGATAAAAGATTTCCAATCAGCCCCAGAATGCAGAACTTCACGCCTGAGGATACTAGACAGACAAACTCTGATGTATTGGTCTCCAAACTTAGCAATGAGGAGCAACAGGAAAAACCATATGACTTGACAGATGAAAAGAATTTTGAGAAAAACTGGTTCAGAGTGAAACTAGATGTGTTTCTTTTTTCGGTGCATTAAATGACAGAGAAACAAAAAAGTCATTCAGACTTTTTCATCACCTCAGGCCCAATTTCATTTAGCACAAAACCAGTTTTTTTTTTTTTTTTTAAATCAGTAACTTGTTTAAAGCAAAAGTACCAAATCAAATCAGGCTCCATTTTAATTATGATGCCACCTTAGAAGGCAGCTGCTTATGAA
The DNA here is from genome assembly GCA_039654625.1 of Rhinogobio ventralis. NCBI lineage: Eukaryota > Metazoa > Chordata > Actinopteri > Cypriniformes > Gobionidae > Rhinogobio > Rhinogobio ventralis. The sequence continues at coordinate 14,136,426 of CM077214.1, forward strand.
GGCAGAAGAGAGCAAAGCAGTTTAAAACAGAGCTAATGTCTGACTATGTTTGGCTAATCCAAAAATAGAAAACAAACAAAGTGGAGATATACAAAAGAAACAGGAAAGAATGCTCTTTTAAGCCAAAGAGATTTGTAAAATAATAGAAAGAAGACAAAATGATGTTCCTTAGCCTCGAAGCGTCGCCCTGTCTCTCTGTATCTAAGACAATGAGAGCTTTGTGCAGGGGTGAGTCAGCGCTCAGGCTACACCCAAAACAGGTGAGACTTCCAAGTCTTTATCTGCTTCAGGACACCAGCATGCTTTTCTGCAACATCCTATCACCATGGTGGTGAATCTTATAAATAAATATGCAATTCACTCAATGAGTTTACTGCTTTACACATATACAGACATATATATATATATATATATATATATATATATATATATATATATATATATATATATAGTCATGTGAAAAATAAAGGACACCCTATTGAATTCTATGGTTTTATGTATCAGGACAAAAAAAAAATCATCTGGTCCTTAGCAGGTCTTAAAATGAGTTAAATACCACCTCAGATGAACAACAACACATTACATATTACACTGTGTCATTATTTATTTAACAAAAACTAGGCCAAAATGGAAAATCTATGTGTGACAAACAGTACACCCTTACTGCTTCCATAGGAATTAAGAGGGTGAGTAGCAGTCAGGCGCTGATAATCAAATGTCTTTGATTAATTGGTCATCAGCAAGTGTGATCACCTCTATAAAAGCAGAAGTTTTGTCAGTTTGCTGGTCTGGAGCATCCAGATGTGTGTTAACACAATGCCAAGGAGGAAAGACATCAGCAATGATCTTAGAGAAGCAATTGTTGCTGCCATCAATCTGAGAAGGGTTATATGACCATTTCCAAACAATTTGAAGTCCATCATTCTACAGTGAGGAAGATTATTCACAAGTGGAAAACATTCAAGACAATTGCCAGTCTTCCCAGGAGTGGACGCCCCAGCAAATTCACCCCAAGGTCAGACTGTGCAATGCTCAGAGAAATCGCAAAACACCCAAGAGCTACACCTCAGACTCTACAGGCTTCAGTTAACATGTTAAATGTTAAAGTTCATGACAGTACAATTAGAAAAAGACTGAACAAGTGTGGATTGTTTGGAAGGGTTGCCAGGAGAAAGCTTCTTCTCTCTAAAAAGAACATGGCAGCACGGCTTAGGTTTGCAAAGTTTCATCTGAACAAACCACAAGACTTCTGGAACAATGTCCTTTGGACAGATGAGGCCAAAGTGGAGATGTTTGGCCATAATGCACAGCGCCATGTTAGGCGAAAAACTAAAGACAGCATATCAACACAAACACCTCATACCAACTGTCCATCATGCTGATGGAGGGTTGATGATTTTTGGCTTGTTTTGCGGCCTCGGGATCTGGGCACCTTGCAGTCATTGAGTCGACCATGAACTCCTCTTTATACCAAAGTATTCTAGAGGCAAATGTGAGGCCATCTGTCCGAAATTGAGTCATGCAACAGAACAATGATCTCAAGCACACCAGCAAATCTACAACAGAATGGCTAAAAAAGAAAAGAATCAAGGTGTTGCACTGGCCCAGTCAAAGTCCAGAACTCAACCCGACAGGTTATGGCGTGACCTTAAGAGAGCTGTGCATAAATAAATGCCCGCAAACCTCAATGAACTGAAGCAACATTGTAAAGAAAAGCGGGCCAACATTCCTCCAGAACGAAGCGAGAGACTGATACTGTGATGAAAACAATTCCTTCAACTTACTGCTGCTAAAGGTGGCTCTACAAGCAATTGAATCATAGGGTGTACTTAGTTTGGCTTTATTTTTGTTAAATAAATAATGACACATTGTAATATGTCATGTGTTGTTGTTTATCTGAGGTTGTATTTACCTAATTTTAATATATATATATAACCTTATTTATCACCTTGTTCACACTCCCAACATTTCCTGTCACCTCTAAAATGTTATGCTCATCAACGATGCATTTATTTGATAAAAAATACAGTAAAAACAGTAATATACAATTTAAACGGTTTTACTGTTTTAGATTTTCAGCAGCCAAAAGGTCAGTCTTCAGTGTCACATGATTCTCCACAAATCAATATTTGTTGATTTGCTGCTCAAAAACATTTCTTATTATTATGAATGTTGAAAAGAGTTGTGCTACTTAATGTTTATGGATTTTTTTTTTTTTATTCATTATAATACTTTTTTTAAACTTAAATTTTTTAAAACTTAAACTTAAACTGAAATTTGAACTAAAATGTGTGTATACACATGCACACACACACACGCACGGACGCGCACACACACACGTTGGTGCAACTACATTATGAGGACATTCCATAGACGTAATGTTTTTTATACTGTACAAACTGTACATTCTATCCCCCTACACGACCCCTACCCCTAAACCTACCCATCACAGAAAACATTCTGCATTTTTTTATTTTTTATAAAACATTGTTTAGTATGTTTTTAAAGCTATTTGAAATATGAGGACATTTGACGTTTACGTTGTAATACCAAGGATTTCGGATATTGCCATCTTTGTGGGGACATTTTGTCCCCATAACGTAGGGTTTACCAGGCCACACACACCCACACACACAGACATTCATCAGCCCACCAGTTATAGAAAGCAGATTATATTAGCTGAAGTTTAATACACTGGGAGGCATACAATCATCTCCAGATGTTACCTGAGCAACACTATCTGAATAACTTGAAAGTTCTTGCCTGTCTCAACCTCTCCGGATTCTCATCTCTTCATTTTCTCTCTGCATTACCTTAAAAGGTAGAGAATTTAGCTGGAGGAAGGTTGACATGAAACATTAAACCTGTGATAAATAAAGAAATCAAAAGATGACGGAATGAGAACATTTGGTTTGAGTTTGGCCCAAGAGGGAATAAAGACATATTCTGATGCCCCCTTTTTCCACTCATTTTCTGCTCCTCTTTCTTAGATAAAATGCCACAAGGCCTTTTTGAAAACCTATGACCAGAAAGTCTAAGTCTAGGCAAAAGACGCCATTACTCTTGACACAGACCCGTGCTATGATCAATTTTAGATTTACCCAAAATCATATTAGATGCCAAAAATAAAATACACTGCAGTCGGTCACTTTAGATGTTGTTTTTGGCCAGAATAATCTGCAAACGGGACAAAACTTCATGCAGACAGTCAAAAGGTCTGGCTAAGTGAGACTAGTTTGACCATACGTTCCTTGCAGAGAGCTGAATTCAGCAAACTGCATTGGTTTTTATGGGTCTGTTTCAAATTAACAGTCGTCTGTAAACTGTGGTCAGTCACGCTGCACAATAATCTGCTTTCTGTTTTAACAGACTGGCATGCGGTTGCATACGTGTGAGCTCAGATGTGTGCGCATGTAGATAGTACGGATACACACAGATTCAAACTGTATATACACCGTTACAACAATTCCATTTAAATCAGTTAAATAAAATATATGCTGATTTTATTACACAAAGACACTTGTGTTACATACAAACATTCAAAGGCAAGAAACAGCTACACAGAAATATTTACATTCATATGTTTTGGCCGTATCACTTAACCAAATTTCTACATATTTCACAAGGAACTGTGTCATTATTTCTTATCGCTGAAATTAATGATGAAAAAGAATGCCTTAAATATCTGTAATTTAATAGTTTAACTAAAACTTGCAGAAAACCCCTAGTTACCCCGTTTTTCCTGTATTCATTTATATAAATTTTAGGTAACACTTTATTTTACAGTGTCCTTGTTACATGTTACATGTACTTACCTTAGTAATAACAGTAAATTATGCATAATTACATGCAACTAACCTTAACCAAACCCTAATCCTACCCTAACCCTACAGTAAGTACATGTAGTTAATAATATTACTCCGTACTTAAATATATAATTACACTGTAACAATGACACCGTAAAATAAAGTGTAACCTAATTTTATGTTTTATTTATTTTGATTCTATATTTTCTTTGTCTTGTGTTACTATGCTTGTCTGTTGTCGTGCTAGGAAATATTCAATATTATACCAGTCCAATATGTTTGTTAACTTTCCACTCTTATATTCTTGCATAATGATAATAAAAAATGGGCCTATCAAGTAGGCTAGCAACAGGAAGTTACGACAATGATCAAGACTCTTTCATCTTCTTTCTCTCTGTCACAGACAGAAATGGTGTGTTTGAACAGGTGCAGGGCTTATTTGATTAGTCTGTTAAGTCTGTCTGAGTATCTCCATGCCTGCTTGAACTGAGACTGGCTGATCATGTGTTTCTGTGTGTGTGTTCGCTCATGCACATGTGTGTGTGTGTGTGTGTATGTGTACTTCAGTATAATCACTGGATGAAAGCATAATGGATCTCTTGTCCCCTGACAGTTACAATAACAACAACTGTGGTCAAAACATCAGAGTGTGTGTTTGTGCATGGCCTTCATCATGTGTGTGCGTTCTGTCCTCAAATCAAGCTTGATTGCCATATTTGAATTACTGAAACAAACACAATTATACTGGAAGATTTGCAGGCAATCCTCCCTACTGGATATATTTCCCTATTTACACAATATGTCGTTTAGCCTGTCACGCCTGACAAAGACAAGTCAATAAACCATTAATCATGTGTCTTATTATGTTACATATTCACTAATAATTATGTCCTAAAGTTTTCATTGGCATATTGAGTCATGCTCAGGTTTCATGTGAATAAACCATTGTTTATGGATGTCCACTGCTGTGTGTTGATATTGAATGTTTCCTTTTTCCACAAAAGGGGAAGATGGAAGGAGCGGTATGACTCTCATGTGACATGAAACTTCTATGATTTCCTGCTTTTTGATTGGCTGAGAAGAGACTAAAGTCATCTGTACAGAGTTTAAAGACATTTACATCATGGGCCCTATTTTAATGATCTTAGCGCATGGTCTGAAGCACATGGCGCAGGTGCATTTAATGACGGAAAAAATGGTTAGCCAGGGGCATGGTCCAAAAGGGTTGTACCCAGTCACTTTAATGAGTCATGGGTGTGTTTTGGACGTAACGTGCAACAAACCAATCAGAGTCTCATCTCCCATTTCCTTTAAAAGCCAGTTGCGCTTGCACCATGGTGGATTCGTTATTTACATGGCGGCATTTGCAAGCGGAAAGACTGGACGCTTCTGCAGGGAGGAATCCTTTTATTTTTGATATTTAAAAATGTTTGTGTGCTGCTGCATGTCCCTGTGTGTGTAATAAGCAGAGTGTACGCGCGGAAAGACTGAACACTTCTGCAGAGAGAAATCCTTTTATTTTTAATATTTAAAAATGTTTGTGTGCTGCTGCATGCCCCTGTGTGTGTAATAAGCAGAGTGTACGCGTCACATGAGAGTCATTTGTGGAAAAAGGAAACATTCAATATCAACACACAGCAGTGGACATCCATAAACAATGGTTTATTCACATGAAACCTGAGCATGACTCAATATGCCAATGAAAACCTATAGGCGCATATTACTAACGCGCCCTTTAAATAACACAAAAAATACTGCGCTATTGACTTTAGACCAGGTTTTTGTTGGTCAGTGGGGCAGTTGTTTTCAGTTGCCTCAAAATAGCAACGCACCAATAATGCGCCTGAACACACCTCTTTTTCAGACCAAGCACGCCCATGGGCGAACAAATGGACGCGAGTGCATTTGCTATTTAAACAATGTGGCGCTGGATGTGAAAATGATATCTGCGTCGGGCTGAAACTTAGAAAAAAACACTTACATCGTGCCTGCCATTGCATCGCGCCAGGTGTATGATAGGGCCCTATATCACATCACTCTGGTACATACAGACCAGAATATTTATATAAAATCCACTCACCTATAAGACCTATTAACCAGCTGGTACAATCAACAACTATGGGTGTCCTGTTACACCATTAGAGGCACAAAATATAATGTTTTTATTTGTTGTGCACACCCTCCCATTTTTGGTCTTGACCTAAATGATCCGATAATTAAAAGCATACAAAAAAGTAATCTTGACATACTCTACTGAATTTATATTTTAAGAAATGTTATTGTAAAAAAATGCAAGTAACACAATAATAAATATGTATATTGTTTTCTGAAGTTAGGCAGCTTATTTGATTTATTTTAAATTCTTCAGGTCGTATTTTATTCGTGCAGGTCGTATCCTATTCGTGCAAAGTGGCAGATCTGTTTTTACAGACACACAATATGAGCTGGGCGTCAGTCACGTCATGTCAGTCACATGGTAAAGCATGTGAGAGCTTGTACGAAACTTAAATCCTTGATAGCTGTTATGCAATAACCTCTTGAAGGTGGAACAGGCTTTTTAATAGTGACAAAAAACCCTGCTTACCTCAACATGGTCCAACTGTGAAGTCTGTTACACTTACAGTTTCTAGCTGACTATACTTTCATCTTGTTAAATGTATTACTATTGTTCTATTTGTGCCGAGGGCGACCCAAGACCAAACACTTCTACAGTCAAACATTTGCCTAAAAGTAAAATACTAACAAACAAATCACATATCCATATAAAGCTTCTCTTTAAACTGTCACAATGTCAAACACTGACACTTCCTGTGAACTTTGGCAACTGTCTGAACAACTTGTTCTCACTCTCTTGTCAGAACACAGAAAATAGCCTCTATCTTTTGTATTCTTTCTCTCTCCCTTTAAACGTGTACATATACGACTAAGGCATCACTCACCATACTTTAATCCACTTAGACATGGACACGTGACACAAACAATGCGCCTTTCAACTTCTAACATTGCACACATACTCCTAAAAGTGAGATGAACTGCTTATAAGAGCCTTAAAACGAGCCTTAAAACTAAAATCAAACAAAATATAGCGACCAAAGTCCTTCACTTCCTGGAACTTTTACAACTTCCCTTAAGGGCTCTTATGGCAGCGTCTAAAGCTCTAATCAAATGCATATTAGTTGTGCGAGATGGTCAAAGCCAAACCGGGGATTACCACAGACAAAAGTCTGGGGCTACCTTGTTAAATTTGGGGAAACACAGAGAAAATTAAAGCCTTGCGATCTAATTTCCGTTACATTACCACCAAACAAACAGGGCCGGCATGGCAAGAGATTAGAGAGGATTATGTGAGGAAAAGGAACGAGGAAAAAGCCTTTGCTTTCTATTCAGTGCTTCCACCAATTCTGCTTCAATCCTGATCCAATCCCCCTGAAATTAGGCCCAGGGGACAAAGAAGGACTTGAAAGGATTGGAATGGGGTGACTGGGGTGGGGGTGACTCTAACTGTGAAGAGCAGAGGGATCTCTGGAGATGGCCGAGAAGAAAAGGGGAGGCCGGGAAGGGACCTGTTATTTAAATAATGCCCTCAGTTCATTTTTCTGAGCATGCTAAAAAATGAAAAGTGGCAACGTGGGCATTACAGAAGGATTTGGAAAAATTGACTAGTTAGTAGGTTGTTTGAACAAGTAGAGAAGCCCTCTTATCACATTTGTTAAGTGTCACGTCCACCAAACACATAGATGCTAAGTACAATATACGGTTATCGGCCGACAACAGGGATTTTTATTTATCTTATCAATCAATACTCAATATTTATCAGCTGATTGAATCTTTCATGCTCATTTATCCTATATTTATATTAAGATTACCTTTGCTGTCATCAAACACTCACTCAAAGTTAATCTTTAAAACATCAATAACATCAACACTGTTAAATCTTTAACAAATCTAAAAATTACTTAATTTTTTAAAACTGTACTTACATACGTATATACTGTTCAAAAGTTTGGGGTTAGTATTAAGAAATTCATCAGGGACACATTACATTAATCAAAAGGTTAACAGTTAAAACATTTATTATAAAAGATTTCTATTTCAAATAAATGCTGTTCTTCTATCAAAGAATCCTGAACAAAAATGTATCACAGTTCAACAAAATTATTAAGCAGCACAACTGTTCTCAACGTTGATGATAATAATAAAAAATGTTTCTTGAGCAGCAAATCAGCATATTGGAATGATTTCTGAAAGATCATGTGCCACTGAAGTCATGGTTGCTGAAAATTCAGCTTTGCCATCACAGGAATAAATTACATTTTAAAATATATTCAAATAGAAAACAGTTCTTTTAAATTGCAATTACATTTCACAATATTACGTTTTTATCAAATAAATGCAGCCTTGGTAAGCATAAGCCACTTGTATCCAAAAACATAAAAAAAAAATTCCCGACCCCAAACTTTTGAACAGTGGTAGACTAGTGGACCTCACATGTAGGTTGTTGGTCAAAATCTTATATCACGATACAAGTAAGTGTATTTCACGATAACGATATACACTCACCTAAAGGATTATTAGGAACACCTGTTCAATTTCTCATTAATGCAATTATCAAATCAACCAATCACATGGCAGTTGCTTCAATGCATTTAGGGGTGTGGTCCTGGTCAAGACAATCTCCTGAACTCCAAACTGAATGTCAGAATGGGAAAGAAAGGTGATTTAAGCCATTTTGAGCGTGGCATGGTTGTTGGTGCCAGACGGGCCGGTCTGAGTATTTCACAATCTGCTCAGTTACTGGGATTTTCACGCACAACCATTTCTAGAGTTTACAAAGAATGGTGTGAAAAGGGAAAAACATCCAGTATGCGGCAGTCCTGTGGGCGAAAATGCCTTGTTGATGCTAGAGGTCAGAGGAGAATGGGCCAACTGATTCAAGCTGATAGAAGAGCAACTTTGACTGAAATAGCCACTCGTTACAACCGAGGTATGCAGCAAAGCATTTGTGAAGCCACAACACGCACAACCTTGAGGCGGATGGGCTACAACAGCAGAAGACCCCACCGGGTACCACTCATCTCCACTACAAATAGGAAAAAGAGGCTACAATTTGCACGAGCTCACCAAAATTGGACAGTTGAAGACTGGAAAAATGTTGCCTGGTCTGATGAGTCTCGATTTCTGTTGAGACATTCAGATGGTAGAGTCAGAATTTAGTGTAAACAGAATGAGAACATGGATCCATCATGCCTTGTTACCACTGTGCAGGCTGGTGGTGGTGGTGTAATGGTGTGGGGGATGTTTTCTTGGCACACTTTAGGCCCCTTAGTGCCAATTGGGCATCGTTTAAATGCCACGGCCTACCTGAGCATTGTTTCTGACCATGTCCATCCCTTTATGACCACCATGTACCCATCCTCGGATGGCTACTTCCAGCAGGATAATGCACCATGTCACAAAGCTTGAATCATTTCAAATTGGATTCTTGAACATGACAATGAGTTCACTGTACTAAAATGGCCCCCACAGTCACCAGATCTCAACCCAATAGAGCATCTTTGGGATGTGGTGGAACGGGAGCTTTGTGCCCTGGATGTGCATCCCACAAATCTCCATCAACTGCAAGATGCTATCCTATCAATATGGGCCAACATTTCTAAAGAATGCTTTCAGCACCTTGTTGAATCAATGCCACGTAGAATTAAGGCAGTTCTGAAGGTGAAAGGGGGTCAAACACAGTATTAGTATGGTGTTCCTAATAATCCTTTAGGTGAGTGTATATCACAATAGTTATTTTTACTTTAAATAAGGTTTTTATGGCATCAAAATGTTTGATACCATTGAAATTTTATTAAAAATTCTTATCACTATTTTCAATATCATTAAAAAGCTATTAGCCTAAAAAATGCTCAAGCTTACTGAAGACAAGTAAACAGTGATAAAGAAAGAGCAAATAAAACAAACTACAATAGAACAAAGACACAAATGAAATAACTGACCTACCTGAAAAACTTCAAGCACTAGAAATACTACATACAATGTATAAAGTAATCAATTGTATAAAAAAACACTGCATAGTTTTTACTGTGTAAATTAAGAGCAGTCAAAAATTTTCTCTTTTTGTATGATTGGCATTAATAATGACAGCAGGTAAATGTGGATACTGTCACTTTAAGACCGACTGCACGCATCCAATATACTCATGCATACGTTTTCTCTCTCAACTGTTAACGTTCACTTAAGACATAAATGACTGTTTACTTGCAAACACATGGACACTTTCAATTAGGCGGCAAAAAGCTTTCAGTTCTCACATGCTCTATATGCAGCGGCTTCATGTCGTGCGTCTCTCAGACAGCACTGAGAAACAGTCTCTCAGAGAACATGCGCATATACTGAAATGAGTTCTCTTTCGCTGTTAATTGTGCTTCAATGGTTTAAAATCACCGTGCAGCACAGCAACATCATATGAGCGTAACCGCGATAGAGACGATAGTCCAAAATCTCTACCGGTTCACAAATTTCTACCTGTTAATCGTGTCTGTCGGTATATCGCCCACAGTTGTTGGGCGACTATCCAGAAACCTGTCAACCAGAGCTCTCAACTGCACCAAACTCATTTATCTAGTGCTCTGCTTGAATAATATGTATCTGTTCAGACTTGCAGCATGGAAGTATTTAGATCACAGATATAAATTTGACATTATCAAGACCAAATACAAAGCCTGCCAAATTAAAATTTTCCATCAGCTGTCTAACCATTCACAAAAAGATATCTCCATCAAGGATTCTGACTTCTTATTGTTCTAACAAAAATTGCTTGGCACTCACCCTTGCATCTCCGTTGCTTGGCCGGGCTCCATGGCTGAAGGCATGCGCAGGGTCTTTGTGGTACACCTTCAGGCATGAGTGATCTGTGATGTTCCTGTGCGGGGAGAAATCCACATCGGTCACATATACAGACCAAATGTCACCGTCTGAACGGGGTCGCGTACGGTGCCCTGAAGGTTGGCCCCTGAGCTCTGCCACAACAGGGTGCACTAAGGCCGACGGTATTTCAACACGCGAGAGCGGAGAGTGGCAGCGAGAGAAGGAATCGCGAGAATAAAGCGATTCACTGAGAGACACAGGCGAGCCGGAGCGAGAAATTGGAGATGTAGGTGAGAAGCTGCCGCTCACTGTGACAAAATCCATGGTGGCTAAGATGTCCGTTAATGTCCAGACTATAATTCTCTGTAGGTCCAGAAATGATTTACTAATACAGCATTGAGCTAAAATATTAACTGTCTACTAAGTAACCAAGTTTGTCTATTTATGTTTTTAAGTCCTCTCAAAATGTGTTGCGTGTTAAACCTATTTGTGTAAAGTGACATGAGCATTTTTCTCATGAAGTCTGCTATGTGGTCATGTGGCTGTAATTCAGATTTACAGCCTTGATAAAAAGGAGTTGTCTCAAAGTACATGTTACATCACCATGTAAAGAGACTGACCGCTCCTTTGTCTACTGGACAGTATTTGTATGAGTCACTACAGTCTCATTAGATCTGAGGAAATGTCAATGATTAATTTGGTTGTGACTGGCCAGTTCTTTAAAAAACACATGAAATCACTGGATGATAACATGATTCTTTTCTACATTGACCTATTTCCTGCTGAACAGGAAGATTGGGTGGAAAGAACCGAAGAGCCAATAGCCTTTACTCAATCTAGAAAACATCTAATTGAAAAAAAATCTGCAAAGTGCAAGTTGAGTCATCAATACTTTTCATCTGTTTCCCCAGAATAAAACACGAAAGCACAACAAGCATATCGGTGAGAACACTCGTTTAAACAGCATACACGTAGGGACATTTGACTGCACATCACATTTTTGACATTGTTGATTCTTCTTGCAATCGTAATGCACTGGACTAGGGCCTACATTAAACCTTTAAATAAAAGGGTTATTGAGCTGTTTACACTGTCATATACAATAAAAGAGCCTGCACAGCGACAGGAAATAAAAATGAATGCAAACAACCTGCCTACCTTACCAGAGCATGTGAGCGAAGCGGAGCTCTACTCATAAACCGGTAAAACACCAGTATACTTGTTGTAGCCATTAAAACACATATTTTGTTTCATGTGCTTAAATATTATAGTGTTATTTTTAATTTCATTTACGTTGATTATGAAAAGTGAACAGCACACATAAGATGCGCAATATGTCAGAAGACATGGGGGACAGAAATGATTTTGAACACTTCATTATGTTTTGTTTTGTAGAAAGCCTTTCTTTAAAGTGAATTTTGTTTAGTATAAATTGTATCTTAATTTTAATCAATGTTTTATCAACCAATTGGTTTTAATAAATAACCTGGATTTAATAAATAATAAGCAAATATAGCAGACAATGACATGGAGGCTTAAATGAAAAACTACTAGAAAAAAGCTTTAGTCGGGGGTAGCCCTATAGCTACTTATTTCAGATAGGCCTATATTTGAACCAGCATGTCACAAAGGGCATTCTTGGTTGAGCGTGCGGCGCTGAGCGGAATGAGCTTCAGAAATAAACGTAATATCCAGGCGCTCTCCACTCTGGAGGAAATATTATCGCTCTTTTTTTACACACTGCAGCGGTCACAATATGACCTCATGTATTAACATTAAAAACAGAATTCAACATATAAATAATACTTTTGAATGGGCCACTTAAAGTGTTTATTACAAATAAATTACTAAATGCTAAAAATGAATAAATGTAAATGAACAAAAATTTGCATTGCATTTGCAATCCTGCAGCACCTCCAGCACCCCCACTTCCCGTGCCCCTGGAAAAAGACTGGTCATTTTAAAAGTGTACACTACCGTTCAAAGGTTTTTGGGTCAGTTAAGAAATGTATATTTTTAATTAGAATACATTTAATTGATCAAAAGTGACAGTAAATACATGTTACAAAAGATTTATATTTCAAATAAATGCTGTTTTCCTCAAAGAATCATGAAAATGCTAAAGCAGCAGAACTGTTTTCACACATTTACAATAATAAGTATATATAATAAGTATACTGTATACTTTATAATAAGTATACAGTAATAAAGTACTTATAAATTTAATTTGCAAACTATTAGTTTATGGTTAATTCATACTTAATATATTGTAGTCTCTACATTGTTAATATATTAATAGGCTATATACAAATAGTTTTTCATTTATTGTCACTGTAATTAACCAAATTATTATTGTTAAATTAGCTCATATGTAATGAGTTAGATAATTTTTTTGTGCTTTGTTAACCACTTATTAACTGTAAATATTTCTCACTTTAGGAAAACATCATTAAATAAAATTTAAAACAACAATTTCTAAAAAGTTGGTGTAAAGCACTTTGATTTTCTGTGACCTAATCTAAAGTGAGAACTATTTACTCCTAATAACCAATTAACAATTCCTTTACTACGAGCTAATTACAGTGACAATTAATGAAGAATTCACTATTTGTATATAGTCTATTAATATATTAACAGTGTATAAACTGCAATATATTAACTATGAAGTAACTATAAACGAATAGTTTGTATTACTGTATGCTTCTTATAAAGTGTTACCGAAATGTTTCTGGAGCAGCAAATCATCATATTAGGCTGATTTCTGAAGGATCATGTGACACTGAAGACTGAAGTAATGATGCTGAAAATTCAGCTTTGTCATCACAGGAATAAATGATTTTTTTTACTGTATTTTTTTATCAAATAAATGCAGACTTTTTCAAAAAAATTAAAAAATATCTTACTGACCCCAAATAATACTGTATGAAAGGTAGTGTAGAAGTTTATTTTGTGTTCACTTTTAGCGGTATACTAGCATATAAATAGCTCAAGTTTTCATTTCATTGGGTCTTTCAAAGGTGATTCCCAACTGAGAAAGTGTTGTGGTTTGTTCATAATTCTGTAAACAGGTAGAGAGATACAGTAGGTAATGAAAGCAATGTACACATAAGTGTTTAGAGTTTGGCTGAGGTAAAGATGAAAGACCAGAGAAAATGAGAGTGAAAGATATGTGGGATTGTTTGTTTTAAGTCTGACATAAGTGGTATGTTAACATTAGCTGTGCTGGTGGGTTAAGTTCAGGTTTATTGGTTTAAAGTCAGAGAAACAAATGATGTGAGGCCATTCTTACTTTAGCTGTCTCGCTTTGACTGTAATTCTGTTCAAATGAAATCTAGTTATAATGTTCTGTCCGGCTTTTTACAGTCTAGAAGGTTTCAAAGAAATATTACTGAAGGTTTTTCAGAGCTATAGTTCCATATTACAGAAATAATTCACCCAAAAATGAAAAGTCTGTCATCCATTATTCACTCCAACCAATATGAATGTCTTAGTTTTGCAAAAGAGATTTGAGATGGAGAGCATTTTCAGCAAATAACTTAAAATGTCAATGTGTTCCTCACATAAAGCTATCGGATGACTTCGGAAGACTTGGAATATGGTGAACAAGTGGGATTGACTACTTTTATGACACATTCATGGTCCTTTTGTGATGTTTTCAGAGCTTGACACTCACTGGTCACTGTATGCGTTTGTCATGTGGAAAAAAGCTGCATGAACATTCTGTTAAAAATCTCATTTTATGGTCCACAGCAGAAAGAAAGGCATATGGGTTTGGAACAGCATGAGGGCGAGTAAACGACGACAGAATATTCATTTCCATTCATTTACAATTCTTTAACAGCTGCACGTTTCCAGTAAAATCAATGCATGTGAGATTTGGTTGCTAAGTTTGTTCTCAAGGAAAAAGCAATAGAAAAGGAAACAGAGATGCAATTGGACCTGGAAGAATGTCACTTGCTGTGTTGATTGATGTCATGAAACTAAAGGAAGCATGTGGAATGAGGAAGGAAGACAGTAAGCTGTTCAAACTTTGAAGGAATAGTTCACCCAAAAATGAAAATGATCCCATAATTTACTCACTCTCAAGCCATCCTAGGTGTATATGACTTTCTTCTTTCAGGCTAACACAATGGAGTTATATTATTAAATCCTGGCTCTAAAAATGGCACTGAATAGTCTCTCCTAATCGCCTGCCGCGTCTCTTCTATTGTAAATGACTTGAGCTTGCGGTTGCTGCGTATACCATGTAGTACAAAAGACGTGGGAGGGTTGACTAAAGGGGCGTTTCAAGGCTGCCCACACATTCCAAACAAATATTAAAGCATAAACTCATTTTTACAGATGAACCAAAAATACAAAAAAATGATAGTTCATCCAAAAATTTAAATTAGCCCATGATTTACTCACCCTCAAGCCATCCTAGGTGTATATGACTTTCTTCTTTCAGACGAACACAGTCGGAGCTATATTAAAAAAATACCATTGCTCTTCCAAGCTTTGTAATGGTAGTGAATGACAGTCCAAAGTCCAAAATCCAGCCAGTGCATCCATTCATCATAAAAGTAATCCATACGACTCCAGGGGGTTAATAAAGGCCTTCTGAAGCAAAGCGATGGGTTTTTGTAAGAAAAATATTGATATTTAAAACTGTATAAACTAAAAAGCAAAACAAACTAAAAACAAAAGAGAAACCCCTGTCACATATACAGCATATGTAGGACTAGCGTAAGCTTTTTGACGCCTCTCGAGGTTCAAACTAATAGGGCTGGGCAACAAACTCAAGCTCCTCTTCTCTTATATCGAAATCCTCCGACATTTCTCTTTAGAAATTCTCATTTTAGACTTCTAATTCGAGACCGGTGTTTTGTTTTGCTCTGTCCTCTGCGCTTCTGCATCCGTCAATACGTCATGCGTCAGGTCAGGGGTTACTCTTTCGCCGTAAATCGATGCGCATGGCCGTCTGTCGGAAGCTAGTTATTTTAGTTTATAAAGTTTTAAATATGAATGTTTTTCTTACACAAACACATTGCTTTGCTTTAGAAACAGGCCTTTATTAACCCTTAGCCGTGTGGAGTACCTTTATGATGGATGGATGCACTTTTTTGGGCTTTAAAATCTCGTCCCCCATTTACTATCATTATAATCCTTGAAAGACCCAGGATATTTTTTTATATAACTCCGATTGTATTCGTCTAAAAAAAGAAGGATGTCATATACACCTAGGGTGGCTTGAGGGTAAGTAAATCATGAGGTAATTTTCATTAACTATCCCTTTAAGTCTTGTTTTTACGTTTCTTAAACAAAACAAAAAAACAAAAATCAAATAATTTCTCATTTCACTTTTTTTGTAGCCTGACGTCGTCATACTCAGATTCTAGTCAGAATATGAGTCTGATACTGCTCCATTGGGCTGTGATTATGAGGTGTGTTTCGACCAGGCCAGGTAAGAAAATGCCTCTGCACTCAATTGGATAGACCTACAACCAATCAGAGCAACAGAGCGAAGCATAGTTGTCAAAAGAACTCAACTGCACGCACGATGGAAGAAGTAGAAGAAGAAGATGAGTGTAAACGATCTTTGCCGGTGTTGTAAAAAGAATTTAAGGATACACAGAGTACTTACCAACACGATCATCATTTTTGAGAGAAATAGTAAAGGTGAATGCATATACAAACAAGTTCTCCGTTTAGGATTAGAACGAATTTAATCCAAGCGCTCTTTGGTGACGTGGATGATTACGTTACTGTTACAAAAGATAAAGCCCGCCCTGACAATTTGATTGGTCCGAACAGCTCATGTTCGAGCATAGTTGCTCCACAACGGATCAAGTCCAGACCGAACTTCCCGACCTCAAATGTTGTGGGCGGGGCTAAGTTGTGCTTTAAATAGAAAATCAAATGACCAGAAGGTACACTGACCGAAGTAACTCCTCTTCTCTTATTTTCTTTAAAACTTCTCGTTTTAGACTTCTAATTCGTGACTGGCGGTTTGTTTTGCTCTATCCTCTGCGTTTCCGCATTCGTCAATTCTCACCTATAAGCTTACGCTACGTCATACGTCGGGTCAGAGGTCACCCTTCTGCCGGAACTCGACTCTCTCATGAACACGCGTACGACCGTTGCCAGGAAGCCAGTGATTATAGTTTATAAAGGTTTAAAAAAAATCTATTTTTCTTAGAAAAACCCATCGCTTCACTGCAGAAGGCATTTATTAACCTACTGGAGTTGTATGGGTTACT
Organism: Rhinogobio ventralis; assembly: GCA_039654625.1. Lineage (NCBI taxonomy): Eukaryota > Metazoa > Chordata > Actinopteri > Cypriniformes > Gobionidae > Rhinogobio > Rhinogobio ventralis. Next base: position 14,153,338 of record CM077214.1, read on the forward strand.
TTTTTTTGATGGATGGAGGCACCTTTTGGAGCTTCAAAAATTGGGGCAACTATTCAATGCCATTACAGAGGCAGGATATTATTTAATATAACTCTGATTATGTTCAGCTGAAAGAAGAAAGTCATATACACCTAGGATGGCTTGAGGGTAAATTATGGGATAATTTTCTTTTTTGGGCGAATTATTACTTTTAAGGAGGCTGAATCTGATGCACACACACTCACCTGACATCAGTGAGTTCATAGTACACGTTCCTGGTCTCATCTTTCACATAGATGGCGGTGCTGGGCGACTCCAGCATCTTCATGTTGAGCTGATGAGGGAAGGCACTAACGAACAGAGCTCTGATTGTATCCACACTCGTTATTTCATTAGGCATGCGTATCTGCTTTGTGTCGTCTCCATACTGCAAGTACAACACCCCTGAAAAACAGAAAGAGGAAACATGAAGAAAGAGTGAGAGAAGCATGCAACTACTAAAATTTCATATTATTTTGTCTAAGTAAATAAAAAATACAACACAAACTGAAATCCTCCGTTTAGGCATCAGAACATTATAATGTACATTATTAGAAATCATTAACTATTATTATCGGCCAAAATCTGATATGGCACTGATATATCATGCATTTCTACATGCGACCTTATCAATAAATCACTTATCTCTTCATCCATGACACTCAATTCTATGTGTGGGTGTGTAAAATCTGGTGGGAAAACTTGTTGGGTAGAGCAAGGGGGCGAGAGAGAGCAGTATAGGGTGTGGTAGAGGTGAGTTTAATGTTTGCCTACATCTATTCACAGCTCACTTGGGTTTGGAACAGTGTCTGAAACTCTACCCTATCATTTCACTCTAATGACTGACATTAATAACTAATTATTGAGCATCAAACAATCAACAGCATATAATTCAGAAGAGCACCTTGGGCTAAATGCCGAGCCGCATCTGAAGGACTACTTTATTCACTATCACATACAAGCACTCTCAGCCAAACTGGAAAACCCTCAGAGGAAAAAGCTTTGAATTTTAATACTGTCCACATGAGACGTTTCAATTATTATCTCCATACTGTTTACTTTGGAAAAAGATGATTAATTCTGATTACAAATGTATTCTTATATTATCCCACTGTCTTGTGGTCCAATGAGAAGACAGAAGTAAGATATTTTTTCAATCAGTAACCTCCCTTTTCAGCAGCATTGGAAATGTTTTTTTTTTTTTTTTTGTTCGTTCATTTTCTCAAGAAGAATCACTGTTATTTTAGTATTGTTTATATACTATTATAGTATTTGATATTTGATATTTTCTTTTATTTTTAGTTTAAATTTGAGTAATTTTACTATGATTTAATCGTTTTCTTTTTTTATATATATTTCTATTTAGCTTTAATTTTTTTTTCTATTCCAGTTTTAATCATTTTAGTTAGTACTTCACCTTAATATTTTATTTCAGTTAGTTTCCAAGCCAACATTTCCCATTTTTGTTTAGGTTTTTCAAGTTTTTTATTAAATTTTTAGACTAATTTTTGTATTAACTGTATTTCAATTACTCAAAACTATTTAATAACAATAACAAATATGTTATGGTTTTTAAAAATTCTGCAAAAAATATAAGTTATGAATCAAATAGCTCTAAAAACAGGATTTGAAGCAAAACTGTATTTTAAAATCCAAGAAAAGCATGCATATTTAACATCTTTTACCAAGTAATGAACACACATCCCATGAAACAAATAAAAATGGTACAATGTAAAACTACTGACTAAATGGCAATAAATAATTAAATGAAATACAACACACTGTAAACCCAAATAAGTTGGCAAAACTCAAAAAAGTGAGATAATCAGTTACATAAATCTTTTTAAGTTAAGAAATTCAAAATTTAAGTAAGCAGAAATGTCAGATTTCATTTTTTCTCAGATTTTGTACTCATACATTTTAATTGCTCTTAACTTAAACATTTTGAGTAAGTTAATTCATACATTTAACATAAAATCACCATGATGATAAACTCCAAAAAACTCACTTTAAACACTACTAAATCTCCCACTTAACTCCCACTTAACATTAATCTTGCACAAAAACATATATATATATATATATATATATATATATATATATATATATATATATATATATATATATATATATATATATATATACATATATGTATATATATATGTATATATATATGTGCTCTATAGAAGGTCTTACACAAACCTACGATGACATCTCTCAACAACTGAAACTTAAGACCACTGAACTAGAGGAATGGTGATTTACAGCAAGCAGGTCTCTAATAGATGCAGGTCTCCTCGCCTTTGTGTTCCTTCTGAATAAACAACATCTAGTTTTCCCCTGCAGGTCTGTCTACATCTACATCTTCTCAGAGGAATTTTGAGGGCATAGTTTGAGAGAACACACTTTTTCTACCCATAACTGTCTTTCCAGATGGTCCTAGTTTAAACCGACCAATCAGAGTTAAGCAGCCAGAGAAGGCTCCCATTTCAAGGCCTGTGTGTGTTTGACCGTCATTCTATCTGGATGTATTCGGAGTGTGCTAGTGAATATATGTGTGTGTGTATGTTGGCAAAAGAGTCCTATTTCCGTGTTTCTGTGTGTGTGTCCACAAGCATGAGTCTGTGCGGAAATATATGCCTGTGAGTTGTTAAGTACAGGCTATGAATTTCAGCTGTGGAGCCTCGTATATTTCCATTACATTAACCGATAATGACAGAGCCAAATTCGCTGTTATGACATTGAACTTATATACAAGAGACAGACAGACAAACTTAAGTAAACACACACTTCCACCGACACTTAAACTCATAAATCATTTAGCAGCAGACGGGAAATAAGTAAGGCAGCAGAGTGATCGCTCATTCATACTGCTGAATTCCTCAGAAAGCTCAGCAGATTACAGCAGAAATCGAAGACCCATCATTCACAATTCGACACACTCCTCAACCCTTGTGAGTTAGTTTATTTGCTTTTCCTTATTATAATTTAAATTTGAATTAAATGTGAAATAAATATATATATAAACGTCAAAGTCATGATTCCGGTGCTATGCAATTGCAAATGTGTTCTGAATTGTTCTGAATTTCTATGAGTTTCTATGTGGCTAGTAGGGCTGCATGATTTGGGAAAAAATTAGATTTTTCTGATAAAAATTGTGATTGCTATGTAAAATGTGATTTTTTAAAAATTACAGGCTTCCTGTGCAAGTGTAATTTTTAGATGATATAACAATATGGATATAAAATAATAATAATAATACGTATTATTATTATTATTATCAGTACTAAATAAAAATATATACATTTTTAAATAAAAAATAAGCAATATCGCTATTGCAATATTTCACTGTAAATAAAAAAAATGTATTTAAGAAAAAAATATTTTACATTATTATTTTACATTACAACTAAAATTACTATAATAATATGTATGGCTGGTTTAATTTCCTAATTTTCAAGTGATAAACCATCAAACTTTTATTTTGACAGAAAACCACAGAGAGTTCTTAAAGGGACAGTTCACCCAGAAATAACAATTCTGTCATCATTTACTCACCCTCAAGTTGTTCCAAACCTGTATGAATTTTTCTAAAAAAGAACATATTTTGAAGAATATGGAAAACCAGTTATGGGCCCCAGTAACTTCCATAGTATTTTTTTTCCATATCATGGAAGTCAATGGGGCCCATCAACTGTCTGGTTACCAACAGTCTTCATAATATCTTCTTTTGTGTTAAGCAGAAGAAAGAAATTCATACAGGTTTGGAACAACTTGAGGGTGAGTAAATGATGACAGAATTTCATCAGAATTTTCATTTCTGATGAACAATCCCTTTAAAGCAACTTTTTTATTGATATGCACTTCTCATTACAAGTTTTAGGGAGATAGGTGATGCATGTTGCATTCCCAAATGCATGTTAAAGAGACTCAAACTTAGAGCAAACTTAGAACAATAATGAATTAACTGATAATGAGATAATGAGCTGCTCACATGTAAGAACGCAGTGTTGCGCTTCACTCTGAAACATGCAGCATTTGCGATTTAATAATTGCAAAAAGCCCAGTTTATTTCAAATCAGTTTTATTTCAGTTAATCATGTATCCCTAGTTAGTAGGTCTTTCTGCATGATTACTATACTTAGAATGAGTGTATTTGAATATAATTTAGTATTTGTGTATCAGTGTGTATACCTAGTGAGCGATCCTTGGTCTGGTTAGTAGAGCGGACCACAGGCAGACTGGCTCGGGACCGGGAGCCTCGGGTGAAGGCGATGGGCATGTCACACTCAGACATGACCTCAAGAGCATCTAGAGAGACCAGTGAGCCGTGCTCCACCTGATCCACAAACACAGGAACTGGACTCGAACACACCACACTCTGCTTAGAGCTCCGGTTCTGTGGGAGGAAAAAGAAAAGGTGTTTTAGATAACATGCTGAATTTGATGACACATCATTAGTGCAATTCCTGAAAACCATGGCACTTTTGGCTTTTCTGCTGGAAAAACTAGATTATACCAGCTTAAGATGGTCAGGCTGTTTTTAGGACATTGTAGCTGGTTTGTAGTAGCTGGTTTATAGTGGTTTACTAGCACAACCCAGCTTGATAAAACCATTTTTGTCTTCTCTACTGGGAAAAAACTGAACATGCCAGCTTAAGATGTTCAGGCTGTTTTTGGGACATTGTAGCTGGTTTGTAGTAGCTGGTTCAAAGTGGTCTATCAGCATTAAACAGTTTAATAATATGATCTACTGGTAGCCCATCTAGACCAGTTTAAAGGGTTAGTTCACCCAAAAATTCTGTCATCATTCACTCACCCTCATGTCGTTCCAAACCCGTAAGACCTTCGTTTATCTTTGGAACACAAATTAAGATATTTTTGATCAAATCTGAGAGGTTTCTGAACCATCCATAGGCCAACTTTCAAGGCCCAGAAAGGTAATGAAGAAATTTTTAAAATAGTCCATGTGACTCCAATGGTTCAATCTTATTGTTATGAAGCGACGAGAACACTTTTTGTGCCCAAAAATAACAACTTTATTCAACGATCTCTTCTCTTCAACGTCATTCTCCTATGCTATTCACGTAGCAAACACAGTACAGAGCTTCCAGGTTCTACATCAGAACGCCGGCTCATTATTGGCCAGATCCTGCGTCAGCATCACACATATGTGTCGTGGTGCTCACGTGAACAGCATCAGCCAATGGTGAGTCAGCGTTCTGACTTAGAACCCAGAAGCGATGCACTTTGTTTACTACGTGAATAGCGTAGGAGAATGACGTTGAAGAGAAGAGATGGTTGAATAAAGTTGGTATTTTTGCGCACAAAAAGCATTCTCGTCGCTTCATAACATTAAGGTTGAACAACTGGAGTCACATGGACTATTTTAACGACTAATTTAACTTTACTACATTTCTGGGCCTTGAAAGTTGCAATGACGTTGTTGCCTACGGATGGTTCAAAAAGATTTCAGATTTCATCAAAAATATCTTAATTTGTGTTCAGAAGATGAACAAAAGTCTTACGGGGTTGGAATGACATGAGGGTGAATGAATGATGACAGAATTTTAATTTTTTGGTGAACTATACCTTAAGACCATCTAAATTAGTCAATGGACAGGACAGAACCTTGTAAAACTATCAGAAACTGGTTTAAGCTGGATTTCCAGCAGGGTTGTCATCACTACATGCATAAAACTTGAACCACTTATTGTGAACAAAGCATAATTTGTCTGAATATATTAACATTTTCTGTAACACACACTGCACATTTCATTTAAAGCGACAGTCACTGGTCAATGTGACCGGTGCAATCAGCCATGCAGCAAGACACAGATCAGAATTACAATAAAACTACATTCAAAATATGAAGACTGTATATATCAAAAAACATGGACTTGGACAGTATGGAGTTGCCAGTATATATAGTCAGTTAATTAGTTTCAAATGAATAAGTTCTTCCATGTTAGGTGATTTTGTGCACACACATGCATTACACACTCTCATTCGTGCTAGTACTAACTCTGCGTGAACCAACGGTCTGGATTTTCATCAGATATCTTTGAATATCTATCTCAGAGTGCAGAGCAGACAACATCCCCTGAAATAACTATTAGGACAGAGAGAAAGAGATACAAAGTATGAACTATGAAGGCAAAAACATTGATGTGTAACACATGCATAGAACAGAAAATGTGGAATTCAGCAGAGAGGAATGATGTTCATGTCTGAAAATGCCCACAAATCCAAAACAGCTGATGAGCACCTTCACTCTAAACATTTAATAAGCCTATACATGGAGATTCAGGGAAGTATGTGACAGTCCAGACTCCTGCCAAGCACATATGGGCCATTACGCAAGCCAAAGAAAGGTCCTGAGAAGGGTAAATGATGTGTCAGGGATCACACACTGACAAACTAAGCACACACAATTAGAATACTTTCATTCTTTAACTAACCCCTACAAAAGAATTTTTTTTAAAGGAATATTTTAAGTGCATGTTAAATTTAAGGAAATGCCATTCACGTCAGCATATACAAACATGCCACATTTGTTTACAAGACATTAAAAAAATGAAATATTCCTTTAAATCAGGTTACAGGAATCACTTCTAGTCAAATAAATTTTATGAGTCATGACATCTGATACAAAGCGCTTTTGATATTTAAATTACCTGATGCATCATTAAAAGTCATTGAATGCATGAAAGACCAGATCTCTTGACACTGAAACACCAACACCTGCGGTTTCTTGTAATTTAGATGTTTATTCATCTCTTTGATATGAGGTAGCAAAAGAGAGAGTTTGAACTTAACCAGATGAAACAGGATCAGATCAGAACTTTCCAGACCACAGCAAAGGGTCCTGGGGTTCTTCTGAGGGCAGGAGGTGGGAAATTAGATCCACAACCACCAACACAATGATATTCAGTGGGCACGCACAAGACAGAAGCTGTCAACAAACTGATGACAATACTAGCTCAAGGGTGTGTTTGTGCGTGTGTGAGTCACCACAGGTTAGCTCCTATTCTCAGACCTCTTCTATAATTAGCTTAAAAGTTCATCATGAGTTCAAAAAGCAAAGTTTCACTTCAACTAAAATACCAAAACCAAAAAAATACCAAATACAAAATACAAAATAAACACCATAATGTAGCTTAAAATACTTGTCAATACTATTCATTTTAGTTAAACTTTTTAGAATAATAGAAAAAATATAAATTATATTAAAAAATAAACTATATAAATGTTTCACGTATGAATATGATTATTTATAACAATTGGTTAAATAGTTGTTAAAAATAGTTGTTGTATGTTAAATTTATAGTATAGTATAGTATGTTAAAAATAGTACAATAAAATAGTATGACTGAATAATCATACTGCTGAAAAATGTGTATGATAAAATGATCATAGAACACTAAAAATATTATAAAAAATAATAAAATATTCATATATGTTAAAAACAGTACAATAAAATAGTATGATATATTCACCATAGTATGTTAAAAATAGTACAATAAAATAGTACGACAGAATAATCATACTGTTAAAAATAGTACGATAAAATTATCATAGAACACTACAAATATTATAATAAAAATGATAAAATAATCAAAATATGTAAAAAAAAATAGTACAGTGAAATAGTATGATAAAATAAGCATAGTATGTTAAAAACAGTACAATAAAATAGTATAATTGAATAATCATAATGTTAAAATTAGCATACGATCAAATAATCACACTAAAATATTATAAATTGATCAAATATTCATATATGTTAAAATAGTACAATAAAATGGTATGATTGAAAAATCATAACGTTAAAAATAGTACAAAAAAAACAATAAAATAATCATATTACCTTAAAATGCTACAATAAAATAGTATGAAAAAAAGAATCATAGTATGTTAAAAAATAGTATGGCAGTGGTGATGGAAAGATGTCAATTGATTTCAGAAATATGTATCTGTGCATGTTTTTCACAGCAAGCTGTTAACATTCCTATTGTCCTCAATAGCAGTTGCATGTCACCGCAACCGGTTGCAATAAAGGTGAGAAAATGATCTATTCACAGCAGTATCAAGATTTATTAACCAGAACTCAAAATACTCAGAAGGAAACAGAACAACCACAATAAACTTGACGTAAAACGCAATGAGTGAACTGAAGTGAAACTGACCATGAACTGAAAGAAATTCAGTAAATACACAGACCAAACTAATCAATGAAATGAACAACAGGTGCAAATGATAATCAAACAATGAGAAACCATAGTAACTAACTGAAACAGAAAACTGAACTAACCCTCCCAAACATACAAAATACACAGATACACAAGCTATCCCTTACATTGCACAGCTAACGTGTGTTTGTTAGTAGGTCTGTAAGTACTGTATGTGTGTATGTCACGATAAGAGTGTCTGCTCTCCTGAATACAGTAAGATACCTGAAAAAAACACAGCACTGCATGAACTACCGATCCAGAAGTGGTTTGGTCAAACAGGTTTCAGTATCTACAAAGAGACATGTGAATGATCGTTATGTTAACTCACTTATCTTTAATTCACTTCAGGTTATCAGTGTGGAAATTGTGGTTAACGAAATATTGAGTAACTTTCATATCTGCAGCTGTAAGAATAAAAAGGTTTGTGTGTGTTGGCAAGAATAATAAAGATACACAAAGATACCACAATGAGTCTAAGATTTTTTCAGACCAAAATTAACCAGGCCATGCCAGTTGTTTTACCCTTTTTCTGAGCATGATACTTCAGTTATGCTGGGATTCCCCACGCTAAAAGAGTAATGTGACATCAGCTATACTCATTATAGACAAAACACATGATGCATTGGAATCCATGATCTCCTGCAACCACAGACAACACACTCAAAAATAAAACCTGGGGCGTATTTTACTTTTCCTTGAAGTTTCTTTCCTACGGTCCACTTATAATGTTAGTTAAGGTTTCTTGCACCAACATCAATCATGATTAAGTTCTACATAACCACTTACACCCTCTCATTGGTCCTTTTTGCTTCTGTATCTTTAAAACGTTCTACTATAACCTTAAATACCTTCTATATGCAAATCACGTGTTGTGCTTGGCTACCTTTCGTATGTGAAACGAGTAACAATGCCAAGTTGCTGGATACTTAAAAGTTGTTTATATGTAAATATGTGCAGTCATATGTTAATGCACTCACGGCCGTGTCGTCAACACTGTGATGACGTCTGAATGGCCCATTTTCTGTTTTGTTTAAAGAAAATGTTCTGGATATTTGTGCTGTAAAAAAGTAGAGCTAGTTAATTGTTTCATTTGATTTCAAAAGAGTTATTTCTATTTTAATATATTTTAAAATATCATTAAAATGTAATTTATCCCTGTGATGGCAAAGCTGAATTTTCAGCATCATTCAGAAATCCATGATCCTTCAGAAATTATTCTAATATGCTGATTTATCATATTGAAAACAGTTGTGCTGCTTAATATTTTTGTGGAAACAGTGATACCATGAAGTTCAAAAGAGCAGCATTTATTTGAAATAGAAATCTTTTGTAACATTATACATGTTTTTACTGTCACTTTTGATCCATTTAATGCATCCTTGCTGAATAAAAGTATTTATTTTTAAAAAGTATTTTATTTTTTACATTTTTAATATTTATTTAAACTCCAAACTTTTGAATGATAATGTATAAGAAACAAGAAGAACATAAAAGTCTTCATTAACTCATTGTGTGTGAGATGTTCTGGAGGAGCAAAAACAAAGAGCTCTTTTTTCTTATACAACACACACATTCATGCAGTATACACACTTAAACACATTAGATTCCCAGTGTTGGTTTAGTCTACTAGAAAGAACAAGTTGAACTGGACTCAGTGCTGACATGGCCCCTGAAATATCCAATCATGGTGTGTTTATAACTACAGTGTTCATACTAACAGTGAATAAATCACTAGAAGTATCAAGGTTTTGTCCTACTAGTTGCTAGTAGTTTCTACACAACTATAGTATCCAACCAATCAGAAGGTGGATCTCGTCAGCTCTATCTGCACTCCCATTGGTAGTCAATGCATCAGGACATTTGCATAAAATTAAACTTTATTCAGTCAACTCAAACACCGAATGCCACTAAAAATGAATGACCTCCAGTCACTTCAATCTAAAAAGTTACATGTCCTAAAAGTTCAGCTATCCCATCATGAAAAGACTAAGTGTATGGAGAGCAATCCAATCAACCACCAGCAACTCAAACCACCTCATCTAACAATCCAAATATTTTCTTAATCTTATCAGTAATGCAATAACAGGCCTACAGTTTGCTCTCTATCGCTTGCACACACAGCAGGCCTACAGATACTGTATCTAAATCCTGTTGAATCAAGAGCATCTGGAAAAGTTCTTGTTTTGGTCTGGTGAAAGGTATAAAGGCCATTTTCCTTTTCCTTTTATGCCGGTTCTTCTCGCTCTCCCTTTTCTGAGGGGATATGCAGCGCAGGAACATATGAGGGTGAGGTTACAGTCTGTCTGGGCCAAACAGAACCAGATGGTGACTCTCAGTTTTTTCCTCTCACAAAGTCTTGTGACAGGCTTTCACCACGCCGGTGCTTGAGGTCTCATCCGCACGCAAAGGTGGTACACAGATGTTCAGCGAGGAGGTGTGTGTGCGTGTGTGTGTGTGTGTGTTGATAAACATCTGAGCCATCCATCACATCAGCACTGACACCTTGGCAGGAAAATATCACACACACACAGATGGGTTTGGGCATGTTTGCTGACTCTGCAGGTTCATCTTTCATATAATACACAGGAATTTCTAGCTGTGGTGTCGGTGTGTCTGTCACTGATGGTACAAAAGTTGTTTAAATGTATCCTTCTTAGAACAAAAATATAAACTATAGCTGGATTGTATGTAGTACACAAATAAAATATTTTATTAATCAGTATTTTGTGTCTTATTTTCCGGTACAAATATCTAAATAATATACATTTACAAGAGAAGATATTAAAATCAATTTTATTTCAGTACATATTCAGAATTTTTATTTTTAAATTAGATTTTTCTTACCTCCCTGGCAATTTTTGTTTCTTGTTTTAAGTATAAGCATCAATAACTTGAAACAACTTACATATTTACGAGTTTAAATATTATATTCAATTTTGCTTATCAAGTAATTGAACCCTTTAAGTATATGTAGTTAATTAATAATACTTAGTACTTATTTGTGTAATTACACTGTAATGATGCTCCAAGTTAGTTGCATAAAACCATGAAAAATATGTAATGCATCAGCTGCCAATAAGACTGTAGTACTCTATTCATTTTATACATCTTACTACAGAGATTGACTGTAGAAAATACAAAAAAAGAAGCTACCACTCTGAGCCTAGATATAAGAACTTTAAAGGGATAGTTCACCCAAAAATTTAAATTCTGTCATCCGAATCTCGTCCCCCATTGACTACCATAGTATTTTTTTCCTACTATGGTAGTCAATGGCTGCTGAGATCTGTTGGTTACAAACATTCTTCCAAATATCTTCTTTTGTGTACAGCAGAACAAGAAGAGGGTGAGTAAATGATGACAGAATTTAAATTTTTGGGTGAACTATTCCTTTAATATTGTAACTAACTGATTGCATCTTGACCCCTCTTGACGATCTGAACCACCAAAACCCTGAACTGTCTCTAGACATTACATCCCTGTCTGGAGGGTTAAACTTCCATTGTCCTCCTGTGTCAATCAAAGAGCTAAAGTAACCACACTCAGACCCCTTTTTAAAAAACATCTGAAGCGACAATGACAAATATGTTATGGTCACATATGGTCATGTGTTTTTACTGATTGGATAGCTATCTAACTTGTTAAAACTGTGCCATTTACACTTGGCCAAATGAATATGTCTCCACAAAACGTATATAAATCTGATCTTTAATTCTCGCACTATATGCAAATTTAATGACGTTCACGTCAACAAAAGAAGCTAATTTCAAGATCAAAGACCTAATAGGAGAGACAGCAGCTGCGACTTACTTTGTGCGTTGGCTTGTTGAAGAGATATTCAGCTACTTATCTGAGGCGATGCATGTTGCAGTAGCACCATCATATCTATAATGTCATATAGCCTATAACACACTCTCACATGTTTATTTTTTAATATTTGGGGATTTAAAAATATTAAAATCTGGATTTAAATCCTTCTCAAAGCGGTTTGGAGGACATTTACACCTGGTCTTTTCATGATCAGGTAGCTATCTGATCAGGGAAAACGCATTAAGTGACCAGGTGTAGACACACTGATAGAAATAGAATGATACTAGCTATTTTAATAATACTGACATTGTCTGTGTCAGCTTCATTCAAGAAGTATAATGTAATCATCAGCAATTTCATGGTCTGACTGGAAAATGGGCTGTTTTCCCACTATTTCTGCTAACCTTGGTGGTTTGAACTGTATCAGAAAAAGGAGAGAAAGAGTCTAAAGGGAAAAGGAAGGAATGTGCTGACACATCATTAACCTTGAGAGTGTGTGTGTGTTGTAGCATAACTGTGAGAAATATTTTTTCTGTAGAAAAGGTTATATTGTGGCATTTTAGAACTCAAACATGACCCTTTAATATACACTACCATTAAAAGTTTGGAGTCTATAAGATTTTCTAATGTTTTTGAAAGAAGTCTCTTATGCTCACAAAGGCAGCATTTATTTGATCAAAAATACAGTAGTTGTATTGTGAAATATTATTACAATTTAAAGTAACTGTTTTCTATTTTAATATATTTTATATATACTTTTCAGCAGCCATTGCTCCAGTCTTTAGTGTCACATGATCCTTCAGAAATCACTCTTATATGCTGATTTATTGTAAACTGTGATACTTTTTTTTCTTTTCAAGATTCTTCACAAGTTAAAAGAACAGCATTTATTTCAAATAGAAATCTTTTGTAACATTATACATGTCTAACTTTTGATCACTTTAATGCATCCTTAATGAATGAAAGTATTAATTTATTTCCAACAAATATATCTCACTGGTCCCAAACTCAAACGTCAAACTACAACTTTAACCAAACTGGCTTCACTCAGCAAACTTAAACTCTGGTCCTCATCTTGGTCTTTGGTCTGATCCATAAAGAAAGGGGCTGGTCAACCTCAACCTCAGAGAGAATCACCCCTCTCATTACAGGACACCGCCTACTGCCACACACTCTCATATGAAAAACACACAGATACTCACACAGAATGACTCAAAAACGCAGAGGAAGAAAGAGGAAATTATATCTTTCAGATGACATGGTAAGAGGGTGAGAGAGAGAGTGGAACAACAGAGAGCAGAATAAAAGAAAAAGAGGCAACACATAGTAACAGAATGAGTCACTCACTGAGGTATGCTGTATATGCTGAAAAATTACTTCTGTCTATTAAGACAAAACACTGAGAAACCTGAGAAAACTTAGCATCACTCACACCTTCTCAATGGGGTTACCATTTTACACATTCTCAAAAAAGAAACTTGATGAAATTTAATATTTTTCACTTATATAAACTGAGATATGAAATGAAAGAGAGAGAAATGAATATCTTTAATCAACAAGGACACACTAAATTGATCAAAAGTGACAGTGAAGAATTTTTATTTTAAATAAATGCGGTTAAACCTTCTATTTAATAAAGAATACTGAAAAAATATATCATGCTTTTCACCAAAAAAAAAAAGAATTCCACAAAAAAACATTCCTGAGCACCAAATTAGCATATTAGAATGATTTTTGAAGGATCATGTGACACTGAAGATTGTAGTATCAAGCTGACAATTCAGCTTTGCCATCACACAAATAAATAACTTTTAAAATATATTAAAGCAGTTCTTTTAAATTACATTACAAATTACAAATTCATTTCTGTATTTTGATTAAATAAATGCAGCCGCTTTAAGCATAAGATAACTCTTCCAAAAGCATCTTACCTATATTGCACCAATATATTGCATTTCAATATACTGCATATACTGTGAATTAAAGGCACAATATGTAAGATTTGATTAAAATATCCAAAAACCACTAGAACAATGTTATATATTTTGTTGACTTGTGTACTTACGTTATCCCAAATGTTTCCAAGAATGTTTAAATCCAGAGAAATAAGCAATTTTAACCAGGACACGGACCGTGTCCGTCCCTCGCCTATCAATGACATCATACCCGTGTTACCCTCGATTCACGGTTTTATTTTGTAGAAACCATGGAAACACCAAAGACACTTTAATATATTATGTGTTTTATTAGACAGGTGAGCAACTGTTTGGGTACATTCATCGACAGAAAATAAATCGTTTTATAGCTCAACACAGTTAGTCTTATTGTTTAAATCTCGTTTTCTTCATTTACCGCGGGTACCATGTTTTACCATGCCTAATATCAATCTAGCTTACTGCAGTGTGCAACAAGTGTCTCATAGTAGCCACAGAGCGAACGCACAGAGTAGCATTATAACATAACTTTCAACACATACTCAAATATTGTATCTAATATGATAAAACGTCACTGTGTTACCCCACATACGCATGAGCGGAAGAAGCTGTCATCTACGGCATAATAAAAGCTCTGCGAAATCAAGGCTACGCCTTTGTTTTGAATAAGTTAGTGGTGAAAAATTACATATTGTGGCTTTAAGCACCCACTGCACAAAAGTATGGGTTCCAAACTTTATTTGTCCATTCAGAAAATTTAAAAAAGCCTTCAACTTCACTGAACATCTCTGACTTGCCTGATGTCATCAACACTTGTGACTGGGTCACCAGAGACAGATGTTAATATCAAATGTAAACAGGGCCAACGATACAAAGCTTGTTTTTTTTAACAAGTGGATGTTTACTTACTCTCAAATGTTTTGTGCAAAGTTCCATCATAAAAAAAAAAATCAAGAAGACACCCCATTGTTCTTATTTTGTACAGTGATTTCTACATAATGGAAGTACCTCTCACCCACCATAACAGTGCATAGCAGGCCAGCTCCTCTGCACATCATGCTTAAATGAGCATCAAATCCCCATCAGAGCAGCTGCCATAGTATTTGCATGGCCCTGTAAAATTGGACCATTCATGTGACTGAAGCAGCCAAACATGCAAAACTGAAACTGCACTCACGAATTGAACTGACAGCGTCTCCAGTGTGAGCTCATGACCCCGGAATGATCCACAACTGAACATTTTAATATATCAATTCACTCATGTCTGCTCTCGGCAGACAACGGCAATGATGGAGAACTGGGAAGGTGCCAAGCCGTTGATCTGTGACCAGCCAGGGTTGTTGCACTAAGTAAAACTGCGCTGAAGAAGCTGGCCTCAGACCAGGATTGCACCCTCAACAAGAAAACTGTGCTAATGTTGTGCTTCTCTTAAATGTTTCTGACACCCAACAACTCAATAATACAGTATAATTGGTACAAATGATTATGCAGTATAATTAGTGAGTGTTTCAAACATAAACAATAGTGTCTCATTCAACCACTAATTAGGAGAACATTCTTCTTTCTAAAGAATGTAAAAATTAATCTTACACTTATACTAATCAGCCTAATGTCGGACAGCAAGCCTAGTTTCCATCCAGAATGCACAGCCCTGACACAGTCATTGCATTAGCTGTCAAAATCTGCAATAGGAAGGAGTCTTATTGAAGCTTTCCAAACAGGTCCAAGCAGCTTTTTAATAGACTGTATCATGGCTCATTTCATTTGAAAACAAATGCTGACAGCTTTTTTACAGTACTATTGATGGTTTAAAGGGCTATACACATATGTTTTGTTAGGTCACCTAAAAAATTAGCTACATGTTGTAATACCTCATTTAACCAACATGGGCGCATTGGAAAAATGTAAAAATCAAAATTTTTGCAAAGCTCCAAAAATGTGCATAAAATTTCCAGCTGGAATGAACACTAGCGGCAGTAAAACATCAACAACTTTTATTACTTTATCCAGACAAATTATTATCAAAGGGTCAGATTACTGATTAATAAAGACTTAGGGCCCTATTTTAACGATCTGAGTGCATGGTCTGAAGCGCATGGTGCAGGTGCACTTAGGGCGTGTCCAAATCCCCTTTTGCTAGTTTAATGACAGAAATCGGTTCGAATGCACTGATATAATGTCCTACCTGCCTGTCAACATATGTATTTCCATACCTCCATGCACCCTGTTCGCGCAGACATCACAAGTCATCAGCGCGTTCCGTAAGGCTATGCAGTTGCAGACAGACAGCCGCCAAGCACCAAAAACAAACAGCAGCCGCCTTTTACAGTTCCTCCTGAACCAAAACAACAAGCTTATGCTGTGTTCACACCATGTTGTAACCATAATTACGAGATGGGAGCTGTTCTGTTCGTTTCTATGTGTCAACACTATCAATGGCGAAATGAATCTGCAGCAGTCAGGCGGTACAACTCCGAGCTCTGTAAGTTGTTTACGTTCATTATTATTCTAATGTTATGTGCTTTGAGACATGAGGTAATTTAACACTGTCTCTTGTAATGCTTTGCAAACTCTGTTGTGTGTGTTGATGTATTTTGAAGGATGTGTGGCTTTGAAGATGCTCTGAAGGGAGGGTGGGATCTCATTCTTTCAAAGCTAGCTTGCTATTGCTAGCCACTCTGAAATTGCCTACCCTACCTTTAATATATAACCACATGACCAGCTCCATAAGTTTGGCTTTTCAGGATGTTCCCCTATCCATAGTTTATAGTTGGGAGACATTGGGACCAAATAAGAACGGTCTGCGTTCAGAAGCCCCGCCCCCATCCCATTATTCGCACCTGGGACATAGCCAATTGAATTTGCCCTACAAACTACTACTGTAAACTGTAAACAGCACAAGCCAACAACAAACCCAAAAAAGCCAGGGCTTCATAACTAATTTCTTCCCACGCAGACAAGATCAGGAAAAACAACACAGAACCACATCTCAAAAAGTATCTAATTGTTTAAAATCCGAAACGGGCATGATGGAACAGTCAACGAAATACATTAAACATCCAAAACGATGGCTAAGAAGTTACAAGCCTCCCACGACCCATTCCAAACGCACACCTGGTTGAGAGCAGCAGATCCCTATTGTCGTCATTCTCGTCCGCATCTTTATAGCCGTGTCACACTCCAGAATGAATCGCATATCGGGTTACTTACTGCAACAGTATCATACAGAAAAGCAAACATGCGCGCGCCTTCTCAAATTACAGAACGCACCGCGTTCAGAAGTTTGCGCGCATGACTTGAGACGATCGCGCGATCATCAGCGTGGATTCTGGCGAATTGTGTAAGCTTTAAAAAAGTATGAGGAATTGTTACAATACCTTATTCCACAATATACAGACAGGTTCAAACAATCGTCCTCAGTTGCGACTCATTCTCAGTATTCCCATGATTTGAAGGAAGTTTGTATACTAGTATGCCATTTCCTTTTAATCTCTATTCCCGGAGTCAGTACAGATCGTACAATGTAGTGCCCGAGAGCGAGTGTTTGAGAGAGTGTGCGTGTGTGTGTGTGTGTGTGTGAGAGAGAGAGAGAGAGTCGCGCGCCCCTCCTCTCCGCGCTTTGCCCCAGCAGCTCTATGCGCGCTCACCTACTTGTAAACTGAGCCAAGCCTGTTCTTACATCACACATTACTATGGTGACTTCAAATCCCTATAACTCTCCACCCAAAATACCTTGCGGATCATCACACAAATAGGACAATTGTTTTTGAACACGTAAATCTGATTACCATAATAAATTTAAAACATCCATTTTTTTCTATTAGTGTCACAACCCATTTAGTAGTAACAGCATTCTTTGAACTTGACATTAATTTACACTTTTTACTACTATTATTATTTTAAAGTTAGAAACAAAATCCACTGAAAAAAACACTGAAATACTACAGATGATCATGTTTAAACAAAATGTGATGCAACACTCTCCGGGCTCTCCTACTTTTGATTTAGTGTGAGGTGGAGGACAGGTGAAGGCTTACGCAATTAAACTACATGCTTAAACTCCTTGTGTTGTTGTTTGATTCGGCACATTCCTGCTGATAGTGTTCAATGGTCAGCAATGTGTCAGCTACAGAACGCCCATACAAAATAAAGACAGAAACATTCAGAACAGCTCATATGACACACAATGAACACATCATGACCTGATTAATGCAGCAATGAACAGTTCAATTACAATCCCCACCTTTAAAATATGCTTTTATAATGTTTGTGCAATTATAGTAATAGGTCTGTGTGAAGTATTGTAAAAGCAAATGATTGACTATACAAATAAGATACGGTTGGTCAAGTGTATGGGTGACTGGGCACTAAACCAATCAAAATTCCTCTCTATCTCTCTCTCTGTCTCTCTCTCTCTCTCTCTCTCTCTCTCTCTCTCTCGCTCCGTGCATATCCGCCCACACTGTTACAAACTCGCACACATACTCACACTCTGCAGCCAAGCACTCTCATTCTTGAGAAGCTGTCAATCACCTCCATTGTTCTGCTGTGTAGGTCTTTAAGAGCAGGTGAGGAGCCTTTTGTTTTCAACCAGAGTAAACACACGCAACGCTCCCTCACTCACCCGCTGTGGGAAGGCGTTCGGTCCCTACCCCCACCTTTTCTCTTTAATACCCCCTGGGGCAATCCAAATAACATTCCACAGACCCACTGAGTGGATGAGTATGGGCAAAACGAGTGAAAAGAGAGCGAAAGAGTGCATTTTACAGAAGGCATGTTGTTTTAAAGCAATTTTCATATCACAAAATGATATTTCCAATAATGTTGTGCCATAAAAGAAATGTTTATGTTAAACCAGAAACATTTGGTCAGTGCTAAACTTTTCTTTGTCACTTTTCTTAAACAGTCTGACTTGAATGTGAAATCGAACAGAAAATGGAAATTTTAGGGCATGACCTGACAGCAAAAATGTGTCAGTGTGATATACGGCACAGACTTCCGTTCTCACCTCAGGCAACAACGGCTGGACACAAAACACTAATAATGGATTCTTTCGGCCAAAGGGAGAAAATATAAAACAAACCTCCACCTGTTCGAAATGAGAGGTCAATCTATTTACAACCCTTTTAAGTACTCTGTGACTCTAGAGTTTGGTTGCTTGTGGGGTTGTGGCAAGAAAGCAAACTCAGGGTTCCCACTCTTTTTCAACGATCATTTTCCAGGACTTTTCCAGGACAAATTTTACTACGACAGGAATTAAAGACTCTCTAAGTCTTTAAAAGGCGTACAGTTTATTGCCATGACTTAACTATAAAAACAGTTTTTAATATGAGCTCTTAATCATACATTATGACTATGAAAGCTTGTTTCCGCCACAGAATAAAAAAAGAAAAGGTAATTGTGACTTTTTATCTAGCTATTCTGACTTTTTCTCGCAAATGCAAGTTTACATAATTGTGATATAAACTCGCAATTGCGAGTTGTAAAGTCAGAATTGTGACTCCATCACAAAAAAAGACTCTTTTTTTCTTCAGAATTGGACTTTATAACTTTATATTACACAATTCTGACTTTATAGCATGCAATTGTGAGCTTATATCTTGCAATTTTGACTTTATAGCACGCAATTTTGACTTTATAGCACGCAATTGTGAGTTTAACTCACGCAGTTCTGACTTTATAACTTGCAATTGCAAGTTTATATCAAAATGATGTGATTAGGTAGCTGCTTACCAGTTAACATTCGCTACATACATTTGAGCAGTTAATAACATTATCAAACTGCTGCAAGTGGCAACACAAGACTAAACACGCACATCTCAAAACTCATTCCTGAACATCACACTTTCTGCAACTAGCGGTAATTGTTTGGACCAGTGATAAACTCTTTGTACTCGGCTAAAGAACAACTTTTAAAAAAAATAATAATTTTCCAGGACAACAACAAGATTTTCCAGGACATTTTACATTTTCTCAAATTTTCCGTATGTTTTTCAGGACTGGAAAATTTATCATCAATTTTCCAGGTTTTCAAGGTTTTCCAGGACGAGTGGGAACCCTGAAACTATTTCACAGTATCCAGTCTTTTAATATGAAAATATAATGAATGAGTTAATATTAAGAGTTGGCTGAGAGGTGATCCCTGGGGTCAGAACTGAAGAATGTGCAGCGCAAGGACAGCAATGCCTGTATGCCATATTTATACACCGAATATACTTTCATATTGCATATATGTGTTATTTGCTGCAAAAAAAGGAAAATTGTTCTCTGGAGGTTTTTTTGACAAAGGTAGACCAGATAAAAAGTTTTCTTCACTGTATGGCCTCTATAAGATATTTACAGCCACCAGATAACTCAAGACCCCAAGATCTGGAACAAAGAAAACCCGAGGACAACCTTTTACTGACCCATGGAAGTCCAGTAGATAACAAACACACACACGGAAGACACTGTTACAACAATTTAGTGTAATCATTGCAACCATTCAGTGAAAAATATATAACCACTTGTAATGTTTCTTCCAGCTTCTACCTGCAGGTAATAGAAGTGCTGTTGCCTTAAATCATTCAGCCACTGTTGAATGATAATTTTTTTCTTTCTTTTCCTGGTATTGCAACACACCATATTTGTTTTGCACGTGCACTGTTTTCACAGTTTGTTCATATTAAAATATTTCAGTCATGTGATTTTTCCACTCATGCACCATATTTATGACCATCAACAGGACAAAGAAATGGCAACAACACATGACCACATGATACCAAGAAAAAACTTGAAACGCTGGTCGCAGAAATTTTTTTTCCAGTTAGCACAGACCCTATCAAATCTGATATTCACAGATACACTCACCTAAAGGATTATTAGGAACACCTGTTCAATTTCTCATTAATGCAATTATCTAATCAACCAATCACATGGCAGTTGCTTCAATGCATTTAGGGGTGTGGTCCTGGTTAAGACAATCTCCTGAACTCCAAACTGAATGTCAGAATGGGAAAGAAAGGTGATTTAAGCAATTTTGAGCGTGGCATGGTGTTGGTGCCAGACGGGCCGGTCTGAGTATTTCACAATCTGCTCAGTTACTGGGATTTTCATGCACAACCATTTCTAGAGTTTACAAAGAATGGTGTGAAAAGGGAAAAACATCCAGTATGCGGCAGTCCTGTGGGCGAAAATGCCTTGTTGATGCTAGAGGTCAGAGGAGAATGGGCCGACTGATTCAAGCTGATAGAAGAGCAACTTTGACTGAAATAACCACTCGTTACAACCAAGGTATGCAGCAAAGCATTTGTGAAGCCACAACACGCACAACCTTGAGGCGGATGGGCTACAACAGCAGAAGACCCCACCGGGTACCACTCATCTCCACTACAAATAGGAAAAAGAAGCTACAATTTGCACGAGCTCACCAAAATTGGACAGTTGAAGACTGAAAAAATGCTGCCTGGTCTGATGAGTCTCGATTTCTGTTGAGACATTCAGATGGTAGAGTCAGAATTTGGCGTAAACAGAATGAGAACATGGATCCATCATGCCTTGTTACCACTGTGCAGGCTGGTGGTGGTGGTGTAATGGTGTGGGGGATGTTTTCTTGGCACACTTTAGGCCCCTTAGTGCCAATTGGGCATCGTTTAAATGCCACGGCCTACCTGAGCATTGTTTCTGACCATGTCCATCCCTTTATGACCACCATGTACCCATCCTCTGATGGCTACTTCCAGCAGGATAATGCACCATGTCACAAAGCTCGAATCATTTCAAATTGGTTTCTTGAACATGACAATGAGTTCACTGTACTAAAATGGCCCCCACAGTCACCAGATCTCAACCCAATAGAGCATCTTTGGGATGTGGTGGAACGGGAGCTTCGTGCCCTGGATGTGCATCCCACAAATCTCCATCAACTGCAAGAGGCTATCCTATCAATATGGGCCAACATTTCTAAAGAATGCTTTCAGCACCTTGTTGAATCAATGCCACGTAGAATTAAGGCAGTTCTGAAGGCGAAAGGGGGTCAAACACAGTATTAGTATGGTGTTCCTAATAATCCTTTAGGTGAGTGTATATACACTCACTGGCCACTTTATTCTGTAAACCTGTTCAACTGTATGTTAACGCAAATATCTCATCAGCCAATCACATGGCAGGAACTCAAAGCATTTAGGCATATAGATATGATCGAGACGATCTGCGGAAGTTCAAACAGAGCATCAGAATGGGGAAGAAAGGTTATTTAAGTAACTTTGAACGTTGCATGGTTGTTGGTGCCAGATAAACTGGTCGGATTATTTCCGAAACTGCTGATCTACTGGGATTTTCACACACAACCATATCTAGGATTTACAGAAATCTATATCTAGGATTGGTCAGAAAAAGAGAAAATATCCAGTGAGCAGCAGTTCTGTGGGTGAAAATGCCTTGTTGATGCCAGAGGTCAGAGGACAATGATGAGCTGGTTCAAGCTGATAGAAAGGCAACAGTAACTTAAATAAGCACTTGTTACAACCGAGGTCTGCAGAAGAGCATCTCTGAACACACAACACATCCAACCTTGAAGCAGATGGGTTACAGCAGACCACATCGGGTACCATTCCTGTCAGCTAAGAACAGGAAACTGAGGCTACTATTCGCACAGGCTCACCAAAATTGGACAATAGAAGGTTGGAAAAACGTTGCCTGGTCTGATAAGTCTCAATTTCTGCTGTGACATTCAGATGGCAGGGTCAGAATTTGGCATAAACAACATGAAAGCATGAATCCATCCTGCCTTGTATAAACGTTTCAGGCTGGTGCTGGTGGTGTTATGGTGTGGGGGATGTTTTATTGGAACACTTTGGGCCCCTTAGTACCAATTGAGCATCGTTTAAACACCACAGCCTACCTGAGTATTGTTGCTGACCATGTCCATCCCTTTATGAACACAGTGTACCCATCTTCTGATGGCTACTTCCAGCAGAATAATGCGCCATGTCACAAAGCTCGAATCATCACAAACTGGTTTTGTAAACATGACAATGAGTTCACTATACTCAAATGACCTCCACAGTCACCAGACCTTTGGGATATGGTGGAAAGGAAGATTTGCATCATGGATGTGCAGCTAACAAAAAAACCCCTGCAGCAACTGTGTAATGCTATCATGTCAATATGGACCAAAAGGAATGTTTCCATCACCATGTTGAATCTATGCCACAAATAATTAAGGCAGTTCTGAAGGCAAAAGTGTGTGCAGCCTGGTACTAGCAAGGTGTACCTAATGAAGTGCCTTAAACTTTTACATGATTATAAATGCATGTAATTTTTGAGTTGGCGTTTCATAAGCCTTCAATTTTCTGTTGAGAGTATTGCATAAGTGGCTATTAAATGAGATTTAGCTCACGGCTGTCATTCATCTGCAATTCAACATTGTTTATGATGTTAAATACACCTATTTCCACACATCTACTTCATCTCTATATCCAATACATTAGTGAGCAAAGTCAGGACTTCTGTAGCTGACAATGCCACAACAAACAGTATATCGACAGTGGTCTTCACCTGTTCTCGTAGTCTTTCTTGATGGCCCATGATGGCGGAGGCGTGGTGTGGGTACTTCTGCTTCAGATGTTCCAAAAAAGCCTCTCGTTTTTTATCCATATCTGAGGGCTGCATGGCCAGGATCTCCCGTGAACTGCGCGCTCCGCCCACAGTGTGTCTGCGTGGAGCCCCTGCACGGGTGGATTTGGGCTCACAGCGGAAACCAGGGCTGTTAGTGGAGACAACCTGCTGTTTACGAGTCAGGTGCTCGGCGTCTTCGCTTGAAGTCACCTTTAGATTACCCTTCAGAGGCTCTGGGGGAAAAAGAGATGAAATGATAAGTGAAATATAAGAGAATGTTTTTTTGTTTTTTTTGTGGACCTCATCTTTACATGTGGGTGTTACGTAAATATGCACATGTGTGTACACAGGCTAAATAAACTTTTATGAATGGAATGTTGTCAGGACAGGACAGTGTGATTTATTACATACAGCTGTCAGGTTGATCATCCCAAAGCTAAAGTTTCCAAAAGCTTAAAGAAGCAAACATGTCCTAACAAAGCTAACTGTGCAAAGCATGCTAGCACTGAATGTTTACTCATATCAAATGTGACACACACCCACAAGACACGCACATTAAAATATAATTTGAAACAGTTAAATGTAGATACAGTTTCTTAGAGGTGAACAAAATGTAATGCTAAAATAAAACAAACACATTCAGTGATGTTTAGCGTTTTACAGAGTCATGGCTGCTAAAATAATTGCAGAAGTACAGAGGAGAAAAGACTGTGTCAGCAAAGCTACTGTTGGGAATTACCTTCCTCTCTGATGTATTGCCCTCTTTTGTGAAACTGGCACACAGATGTTTATACCTAACATGGGCATTTTTCTCTCAGTAATGGGTACTTACACTGATTTTGAGATATGGCCCCAAGTGATTCATTGTTTTCTCTATAAGGTGAGAAACAGTAGGCTAACATTCACTCTCACAACACGCACCTGTTGTATACTATAAAAGCCCATCAAAAGTTGAATAAATATCTGAAATTGTCAAGTCAACTCACCTTTGTTTATATAGGGCTTTATACAATACAGATTATTTCAAAGCAACTTCACTGTGATAATCAGGAAAATAATGATGCAAACAGAATTAAAGGGGGTGGGGGGGTGGTGGGGGGGTCTAATGTTATTCCATGCATTCTGACTTATTTACACTGTTAAAGAGTTGGATTCTCATGCTAAACATGGCCAAAATGCCAAAAACACACTTTCAGGATTCGAATACGTTTCGGAGTGTTTTTTTTCCGATTATGGCCCTGTATGACGTCATAAAGGGCGGAATTCCTTGTATGGGCACTTCTCCCGGATGAGCGTGTGCGCACATCAACCAGAGCGAGAGCAAGAGCGCACATCAACAAGCTTCATTCGGGTTACGGAAGCCGTCAGTAGCGCTGTCATTTTGTTTTTAGACCACGAAATCGACAATTTCTATTTCTATTCTAAAATTTCTATTTTAACTAAGGAATCGGGACGTGTGAGGGAGTCGCCTGTCAATGGCGTCATATCTGCGTTACCCTCGATTTCCGGTTTTATTTTGCAGAAACGTGCAGTGTGCAACAAGTGTCATAGCAGCCGCCGAGCGAGCGCACAGAGTAACGTCATAACATCATTTTCAACACACTCAAATGTATCTTATATGATAAACAGAGCTGCGTTACCTCATACTCATGACCGGAAAAGCGGAAATGGTGCCGGCGACTGTGGCATAATAACAATCGCTCCAGCGGCCTTGCTCAGCTCCCACACCACTCGGGTCTGCTCTGCTTCATGCTACAGTAACGTTAATAATCGCATCCATGAGCATGATGTCTGCCTGAGTCCTATCCCGATTCTTTTTCACCGGCTGTGAGGTGAAGACCACATGTCCACAAGATTCTGCGCTCAAACTTGCCGTCATCAAACTACGCCTTTGTTTGAATAGGCGACCTCTAGCGGACGGAAAAGTTACATAGTGCACCTTTAAGGAAACAGTGGATGCAGTTTGTTTTCCCGGAGTAGCAACGGAGTTTTGCAAGTGTGTTTGTTTGTTCCCGGTCATGAGTCGAAACCACAGACGGTGAGTGAAACTGCATCAAATGTCTGTTTTTTGTTGGCAATCGGTGCGTAAGTGCATATAATCTAAACAACACGAACGTGTAGTGAATTTAAAGTTTATCCAGGGATATTGCGATGATGTATGTTTTGTGTGTGTGTCATAGGTGTGTGTGTGCTTGTGTCTCTTTAGCTCCGCCCACTGCACTCCTCCACGCGTTCATCTGTTTTCGGAAAGAATCGGTACAGCGTATCTGTCTTTTATAAATATTATAAAACTAAAGACTCTTTGGAGATATGAAGGATGCAATACTACTCTATAGGTACTCAAGATTAACATGAGACTGGCAGAAACTGTGTGTGTTATGTACCCTTTACATTCAGCTATAAACCGGCTCTAAAAAGACAATTGTGTCATTATTCAGCTGAAGTCAGATCAGTGTTGATTCAGTTCAGTTCAGTTCAATAACTGTGTAAAGGTAATCAAATATGAAACAAGTTCAATTCAGCTATAAGCAGCTCTATAGAAGACAATAGTGTCATTATTCACTTCGAATCACTTAAGTGTTGATTCAGTTCAGTTCAATAACAGTGTTGATTTTGCAAAATGAGTCAACAAAATTATGAAACAAAGTCAAATCAATTATAAAGCAGTTCTGCAGAAAAAAGTGGTCATCATCCAGCTCAATTCAGTTCAAGTTTTGTTCTCATCCAATAGTGTCAATACAGTCAAATCAATAATATTACTGAATATTAGGTGTAAGAGTGTAAGGCTGAGAAGTCCCAAAGCCCATCCACCTCCCCCGTACCCCTAGTGTCACAGGACAGCAATCTATCAGGTCTATTTATAACTGTTAAGCTACACACACACACACACACACACACACACACTTGTACAAACAATCTCAAAGTAAGTCAACAAGAAAATCGAGAAATCCTGTTCCATACAGCAAACATTCAACCCTGTCATTGCAACCATGCTTTATCACGTCTACATCAGCGTCACGCAGCCCTTACCTTCCCCAGGCAAGTCTTTCCTATTCTCTTCTCCAAGTTCTGCCATGCTCTCCAATACAATGACTCTATAGACACTGAATTTAAGAGTCTGTCTGTAGAGAGCAGCTGTTGGCCAGATTCCACAGCCTTTCACGTGAGTGCAAGACGCTTTAGCAGTTTACTTTAATGGAGTCTGGATTACTCTCAACACTCGTGATCAACTCTAGAAACTTGTCAATTGAAAACACCCCGCTGCATGCTGAGTGTGTGGGAGTTGTGTGTGTGTCCTCATTCCCAGACCTAAAAAGGTGACGGTGACATTAACGTTCCCATGTAAAGCTTAGCAAGGGGCCCTAGCCAACAGGTGCTAGATCCTTACTTCCTCTCTCCTTCACTGAATTGCATTTTTATAATAATTTTCTCTCCATATGTTAACCTTCTTGTCTATATTTTCCACCATATACTGTCACTATTCACAAATGAGTTACAAAATACAGTAAAACAATATTAAATGTCAGTGAAAGTAAGTGCTTAACCCTTTACAAAATGGTATCAGGAAGTTAAACTAAATGTTCTATGACGTCTTAGGCGGTTTTTTTTTTGTTTTGTTTTTTATTGTGAATGAGGTTTGCAATTTTGTTACCAAAATGTGATCAAGCTGAATATGGTTTAAAACCGTGATTTGCATTTTTGTGTAATTTCTAGAAATAGACATTAAATAAACAATTAAATAACATATAAAATTAATTGGGACGCAAGTAACAGGGTTACATTTTAGCCTAAATTATGTTATTAATCAGTACAGAATAAGTAATGAGGCATCAAATGTTGTTAACTAGTTATTGAAAAACTTTAATTTATAAAATATTTCTCATAAATCAGAAAAAATTGTAATTTTTCTAAAAATAACTTTGACAACAGGGTTGAATACAGATCACAGATTCTTAATGTGTTTAAAAACTTATTTTACTGTTCATGCTATGATAATTTTATTATATATAACATTTTATCTAACATTTTTATTAATTCTTTATCTAAAGAAAATTGGATTTGTGCCCTTATTGGTTTAAAAGCGCAACAGGTTGTGCCCTTGTACCCTATTCATGGTGCTTCCTGTTGCTGCCTATAAAAGTCAAATACTCCTGTTTTGAAGAACATTTCTTTCCTGACACAGTGTGTTTAATGTGAAGTGATTGTGAGAGAACTGTAATCCTCCAACAGCTGAATGGGGGCGGCTGCTCCACAGCAAGCAGATTATTCAATGAAGGGTATTTTAAAATCTTTCATTTATCTTCCATAATCCTATTCAAGCCTGTCATTTTATCAAAAAGACATAAGAATATTTGTGTCTGTGTGTGAACGCATACAGTAATATTAGTTCAGTCAGCTCAGACAGACAGATCTGACAGCTAATGCATAACAGATGGAAAGGAAGGAACCTCTTGTACGCTCTTGTACGTCTTGTATTGTTGTTTTTTATTAGCTATTCCTTACGTCAGGGTAGACACCATGTTTTATTTGACAGGCCTATGAGAAACAGAAATACAGTTTGTTCAATAGGTTACTAGTATTTAAAAAAAGATATGAATAAAACAGCATTTATGCAGGTTTTTTTTAACAGGATGGCATTTGATCTTTATTCTCTCTCAACATATATTTAGATTTTAGTTGACATAACGTATAATGAAAAAGACTTGGAGCTGTTTCCCCAGGTTATGTTAACCATGTTACCATCACATTTTTCTCTTTAACAAGTTAAAGTCACCTTTGACAAGTTAAAGTTATCTTTTTATTCACTTTGTCTTATATTTTATGTTTATCAGTCAGTGATGATCTTGAAATGTCAACCCTGTAACAGTGACTTTGTACAGAGAATAGTGCTTTCAAATCGATTAATCCCATCAACAAAAAAAAAGTTTGTGTGTGTCTACTGTGTTATATAAATATATATACATGTAAGTATTTCTTAAATATATACATGAATGAGTGTATATATATATATATATATATATATATATATATATATACACTCACCTAAAGGATTATTAGGAACACCTGTTCAATTTCTCATTAATGCAATTATCTAATCAACCAATCACATGGCAGTTGCTTCAATGCATTTAGGGGTGTGGTCCTGGTCAAGACAATCTCCAAACTGAATGTCAGAATGGGAAAGAAAGGTGATTTAAGCAATTTTGAGCGTGGCATGGTTGTTGGTGCCAGACGGGCCGGTCTGAGTATTTCACAATCTGCTCAGTTACTGGGATTTTCACGCACAACCATTTCTAGAGTTTACAAAGAATGGTGTGAAAAGGGAAAAACATCCAGTATGCGGCAGTCCTGTGGGCGAAAATGCCTTGTTGATGCTAGAGGTCAGAGGAGAATGGGCCGACTGATTCAAGCTGATAGAAGAGCAACTTTGACTGAAATAACCACTCGTTACAACCGAGGTATGCAGCAAAGCATTTGTGAAGCCACAACATGCACCACCTTGAGGCGGATGGGCTACAACAGCAGAAGACCCCACCGGGTACCACTCATCTCCACTACAAATAGGAAAAAGAGGCTACAATTTGCACGAGCTCACCAAAATTGGACATTTTTTAGCAAGATGCAAATGGTCTAATCAGATTCAATGATCTATGCTAAACTATGCTAAAAGTTCTACCGCCAGACCCAGAGATCGGCTGAATGGATTCGAAAACGGTAAAACTCAACTGTTTAACTCTAGGGGAATTGGAAAATGAGTCTATTTTCCAAAAAATTGGAGTGTTCCTTTAAGAGAGAAGAAAATACAACAATTAAAGGTTACACTTTATTTGAAGGTGTCATTGTTACAGTGTAATTATACATTTAAGTACTAAGTAATATTAATTAACTTAATGTACTTACTATAGGGTTAGGGTAGGATTAGGATTTGGTTGAGGGTTAGTTGCATGTAATTATGCATAATTTACAGTTATTACTATGGTAAGTACATGTAACATATGTAACAAGGACACTGTAAAATAAAGTGTTACCAAATTAAATTTAGCTTGAGATGCTACAATGCTAACACTTAAATAATAAATAATGCATTCTAAATAGGTACCCATTACATAGAATGACCCTATACAGTGCAGGACGTTAACCAAACTCTTCTAGTCGTCCTTCTATTTCAAAAGCCACAGCCAGCCCATTAACTCTATAAAAGTCGTCCAGATATTACAAGCCCAAATAAATCCATGACCAAACCAGCCATAATAAATCCACAGAGCTAGCCATAATCAACATTAGCACCCCTCTTGCCTACCAAAGCAATATGTTGATTAAGCTCTTCCTCATCACACATATTCCCCACTGCTTACTTTCCCCAAACCACAAGCCTAAACAGCACAAATCTCCCTAGCCACACAGTCTTCCTCTTCCGAAAAAAAAAAAAAAAACTCCAATAGAACAATGCTGAGGAAGTTTAACCACATCCCTCTCTCTTTCCCCTGTAAAAACACTCTTTATTTCTCCTCCAGTCTTCTCCACCTCCTGTAACTTGCAATTCCTGGTCACAGGACACAATGGCCTGACATTCGGCTGTAACCCGAACAGGGTACGTGTCTTTAGTAAGGAGATGTGTGTGTATCCCGGTGTGTTTGGGGTCAGTGGTGTAGGGTTGTGCTCAGTAATGGATTTATGGAGGAATGTGTATCTGTGCTCCCACTCATAAACTTTCATCTCCTCTCTCTAAAAACAATGTACATCTCTCTCCATCCCTCTCTCTCTCTCTTTCTGCTTGGACAGTGCTCTTTTGTGTGGCTGGGGATATTGCATTACTGTAGACAGTTACTAAGGGACGATAGTGTCATTTAATAAGATAAATTAATCTTACACACAATTTTACATCACACACACAATCTTCTGCACGCCTCACAAAAGTGAAATTCACATAATACGATCATCCTATTATTCATTTGTGTTCAAAAGGTGTTTAATAAGCTAAAACCAAGCTCATGTTGACTTGTAAAATTGTAGTTTTTTTTAAATAAAAAAGTGTACCCTCTGACTGTTGTTTGCGTCTCCCAACCAACACAACTTAGCAACACAACATTAGTTTGGGGCGGGGCTATCATGTTGACTGACCAATGGAAGACATGGGAAGTGATCAGGAAATTAATGTTTGGAAACAATAATTATTTTTTGCAATTCCATTTGGTTGTACTAATTACACACACACACACACGCACACACACACACACGCACACACACACACACGCACGCACGCATGCACACACACACACATTTACTATCCTCCAAACCCTTGAGGCATTCTGGGTGATGGATTCCAAATGTCAATCACTGTCACATTTTAGGATGATCTTCAGGGGTAGGGTGGCAAAAAGTACTCCTCATCTTCATCATAATCTTTTACTTGAATAATTAACTTTAATCGGATAATGAAAGCATAAAAACATAAGATAATGTGATACGGGTGTGACTATGCCTCTTCTCCCCTGATCACAATGGCAGCATATACAGGTAATGAGACTGATAAACCCTTAAGACAATAAAAAGAATTCACAGAGCCTTCAGGCAGAATCTGTTTTTATCTCCTTCATCAACTTGTAATCCAGATTAAATCTGACTCGCTCTGTTCCAACAAGTTCTCATGATTTAGTTTCCTCAGACAGCAGCAAGCCCAAGGCAGGAGACACTGACAAATTCCCTGAGGAATTAAGAGAAAGATTTCATATTTACATATTTACACACACACACATATATATATTTGGGGCAGTTGTGGCCTAAAGGTTAGAGAGTCAGACCCAAGGGGTTCAAGTCTCAGTGCTCTCTTCCACTCCCATTACCTGAGGTGCCCACCAACCCGTGTGTGTGCTTTTGGATGGGTGAAATATATGTGACCACAAAATCTACTCTATCTCTACTTTCTTCATGTCACAAACAGCACAAGACTGGTGCAGATTCAGCAGGGCATTATTGGAAAACAGCAGGTGAGATGAGAACAGAATGGAGAGAGTACTGAACAGTAAAGTGATAAACGGAGGCAGTGCAGATGAATAATACAGTCTTTGCAGATGAGTATGATAATACAATAGATACAACTGGAAATACCAGAATGAGGATGACTGGAAGTTGAGCAGACTGGTGAACCTGGAACAGGATGATAATAACACAGGATAACAGGCAAACTCCACACGCAAGTATAACTGGAGAGAGTCTTGACTCTATAGCAATGTAAACACAATTGAGTTCAGATGATGAGTGAATGTGAGAGTCCATGTATTTAGCATCCTGGATTGGCAGTGTTGCTGATCAGTACTCTGGTGAGTGTGAGTGGAGTGAAGTGTAGTGTAGTATATATATCCAAGATCATGGTATTCTGACAAACTGTTCAAAAGTTATAAGCAAAAATAGCCATTTTTCAAATCTCATGACCTGTAGGTGGTGCTGTTCCCAAATTTGGCATTGTCCCTCAGACCATTGTTCCAATGAAGTGTACCATTTTTTTTTATTTCAATTGCTCAAAGTTTGGCCGAGATACAGCCATTTTGCAATTTTGGGTAAACCTTGTTACGTTTGCGACATCATAACATTTGAAATAAGATGAATAAAAAAATCCTGTTTAGTCATGTCTGTGCAGCTCGGTCCAAAGATCATCTGAACCAATTTTCGTAAGAATTGGACAAAATTTGAAAGAGGAGAAGCGTAAAAACTAAATACTGTACTTTTCAAAATGGCCACTACTGTAATGGGTCTTAATGTAAGATGTTGAATGTGATCAGTAAGAAGAGAGGAATCGAGTGAAGTTTCATTTTTCTAGAACAAAGGGTTCAAAAGTTATAACCTTTAGAAAAGTGTATTTTTGAACTGCTGGTGGTGCTATGGAGTTGGTCCTAGAGACTCCACAATTGGTCAGATTACTATTCATTACCATCAGTGTGTCAAATTTCATTATTTTCCTATGTTCCATTGATAAGGCTGCCATAGACTCCCATTCGGGGAAAATAATATAAATACATTTATAAAAAAATAAATGTAATATTTAATGTTAATTTTTTTATTTTTAATACTGGGCAATCGATTAATTGCAATGTTTTAGTTCCTGCATGTGTGCATGTGAGTGTGCTGATTTAATAAGAGCTTTCTACTGTAAATAAAGAACTTTGTGATGCTGTAATAGTGCTAAAACACAGCTTGGTAAAATGTTTGCCTCTCTCACAGGAAGAGTTCAGCTTTCAGCCTCCAGTATCTGTTTACAGTGGAAGTGCTCTTTTGATCTGCAAGCAAAAGACTAGAACCGGATAACAGTGTCAGAGTTCAGTCTGCTCAACGCTTGCCTTCCGTTATCAGATTATCGTCTTATTCATCCACTTCAGTGTAGTGCCACCTCAGTAAACTGTCCATATGGCACAATCAGTGTTGTTTGGGAAGTGACCATAAGAGGGAACTCTATTACAAAATGAAGCGCACTACTTAAGTTTCTTGAGAATAGTTTTTGTTCTAATGATTATATGGTTTATTGTACTGTACAGTTTTAGGTTTTTGTTTCCATATGTGTATTACATGACAGTTTAAGTATGAGTTACCGCGCAGTTGGTCATGACTGACCCTTCCCCTTAATAAAGTGAATAAAGGAGCTCTCGGCTGTGTGTTTGTCTCCGTGTCAACGGTCGCCCTGCCAACAGAGGGGCTTGCGGCACCATGAAGAGAAGAGATGAGGGAGCCGCCTGAGAACAGCTGCTCACACACACACACACACACACACACACACACACACACACACACACACACACACACACACACACGCACACACACGCACACACCAGTCCTAGCTGTGAGAATTGCATCTTGATTATATTTGGCAGAATGAACTCATGGATCATTCCTCACACAGCTGGAGAAGAGACATCCAAAGGTGCATGTGTGTGTGTGAGTCAGAGAGACAGAAGAATAGGAGGAGACAGGAGAAATGAAGAAGATAAAGTGGGAAGTGCTACATCATGGGCATACTGTATAGTACAGGAAGCAGCCAAAGTCATTCTCTCTGTCTATATGTTGAGATTTAACAGGAGTCTGTCCTGGCAGGGATAAAGCTGTCTGTCTTACCAGAGATATAGACAATAAAGTGCTGAATACAGTCTGGTGAACACAGACACACACATCAGTCTTATCGCAGTCCAGATTCTTCATTCTGTTCATGGGCTTTGCTAAATTATAATTTATGTTTTAATAAAACAGTGCTGAAATGGCTTTATTAAAATGTGATTAGAATCCTTTCACTGCACTAAAGTGAAATAAGCACCTTCAAATGTCAGTGCTCTTATTTAGACATGACTGCACCTCACCGTCTCACTCTCTTCATTCTGTCTCACCTACTAAACTGTTCTGCATGGGCACATCATGATGTTTAGGTAAATGCTGGGGTCCTCAGAAGCAGCTTTTTACAAACTGTACACTTTTACTATAGAATAACGTGCAGTATACAATTTGTGGTAATTTTAACATAATAATAATATAATATAATAATAATAATAATGGTAAAAGGTATGGAATTTTAAAATAATGATGATTATGATTATAATGTAATATGTTCAGTGTTATTTGTTGATTGATTTAATGCATAAATAGAATATCATAAAAATTATTATTATTAATGCATTTTCTCCAGATGGGTTAAATTACAACACAATTTTACAATTACATTTAAATGGCCCTTAAGCCAATAAAATAAAATAAAATAAAATAAAATAAAATAAAATAAAATAAAATAAAATAAAATAAAATAAAATAAAATAAAATAAAATAAAATAAAATAAAATAAAATAAAATAAAATAAAATAAAATAAAATAAATAAAATAAAATAAAATAAAATAAAATAAATACACTGACCAAGGAAACTTGTAGCCCTGTATAATTTAGTTGAATGAATAAATGAATGAATGAATGAATGAATGAATGAATGAATGAGGCATTTATATAGCGCTTTCATATGTACTACTGTACACCCAAAGCGCTTTACACTCATGTCAGGGGTCTCTCCTCATCCACCACCAGTGTGCAGCATCCACTTGGATGATGCGACGGCAGCCACAGTACAATGACGCCAGTGCGCTCACCACACACCAGCGATAGATGGAGAGGAAAGAGGGTGATAGAGCCAATTCAATGGATGGGGATTATTTGGAGGCCAAGATTGGTAAGGGCCAATGGAGGGAATTTGGCCAGGACACCGGGGTTATACCCCTACTCTTTACGAGAAGTGCCATGGGATTTTTAATGACCACAGAGAGTCAGGACCTTGCTTTAACGTCTCATCTGAAGGATGGTGCTTGTTACAGTACAGTGTCCCCATCACTATACTGGGGTGTTAGGACCCACACAGACCACAGGGTGAGCACCCCCTGCTGGCCTCACTAACACCTCTACCAGCAGCAACCTAGTTTTCCCAGTTGGTCTCCCATCCAGGTACTGACCAGGCTCAGCCCTGCTTAGCTTCACAGGGAATCCAGTCTTGGGCTACAGGGTGATATGGCAGCATAGTTGTATGTAAAAGAGCAGTGTGAACATTCTTTAAAACATTTGCTTTGTGAAGATAGAAAGTCATACAGGTCATAAGTCATGGGGTGAGTAAGTGATGACCAAATCGCACCCGCTGTCACACCTTCATCACACCCCTGGCTCTAAAGTGACCTTTAAAGTATGTGCCCTTTCCTAGATAAACAGAAAGAACAAAGCATAAGGGTAGACGTCTGCAGAATCTGAGAGCTATCGCAACATGACACACAGTGTGCCTTAAAAGTTTATATAGTGTAGAAACACACATAAACCCATAAATCCCACATCATTATTCATCTCAGAAATCAGGTTTTTTAATATGTCATTAACATCTGGCAAAATGAAAACATCTCAAAGTTTCCCTCTCATTTCCTCTATGTGTACACAAAGTCATTCCAGCTTCAATTACTGCAGCTTACAGAAACTGTTTCCCACACAGAGCAGCACTACAGACCCCAACACACTGACTTCGTCCAAGACAGCGGTCATAAACCCTTAAACACTCTCCTAGAGAGAATATACCAGCTTTTAACAGTCATGACTAATGATTGAGGAAAAAGAAATCAATGTAAATGGCTTTATGTGACTAAGGAAACATATATTCTCTACAAGTATTTAAAAAATACAAATGCATGGATATCACTGTTCATTTTATATTCTACACCTGACAAACTTTTCGATCAATTGATTTTGATATTTAATGCAATGACACTGATACATTTTCATGTGTGCCTGAAGTATTCAAATACATTTTGAGGCCACTGCACATCTACATTGTCAATTTTCTTGTTACAACTCTGGCGCCCTCAAGTGTTTATAAGGTTTACAACATGCACATGCATCTGGCAAATTGATTTCTTTAGATGTCACATCAAAATGCCTTCCAGCATTGCACAGACACTCATAAACTATTAAACTATCACTATATCATAAACGCTTGAATAACACAATTGATGAGCAGTTTAAAAACTCTGATGTGTCCATTCCACAGCATTAAACAGATAAAAAATGAACTTATAATGGCAGAATTAGATTTATGTCCCGGCCAGAGGCTGATCAGGCTGGGAAAAACTGGTTTAGGGTACAAAATATTGCATTACAGAAAAAGGAAGGGAAAGATACAAAATGGAAAGTAAGCAGTGAGGTTAGAAAGATGGGATGCAAGAAGGACAGAGGGCAAAAAACTGTAATTTCTCTAATGGATCAAGGCTGCAGCAAATGATCTGATTCGCTGTCTATGACATCATCCCTGCTAGGCCGCCTCCCAGTTGGACGATGTCATCAGCACTGAGGCATGTCAGTGCTGTAATGCAGCAGGACCCCAGCTACACACTCATATACAAGATCACAGGGCTAAAAGACAATGTTTGTGTGACACAAAAATCATTCGAAGCCAGTCAAGGCTTGCACGAATGAAGTCAAATTAGTGTTAGAGAATGACCAAGCACTACAGGCTCAAGACCACTGTCCCCAATCCAGATTCCTGTCCTTTTTAACCCTAATCCAGTTTCTCACAATCCAGATTAATTGTCCCAAAAGTCACAGGCAGAGAGCACATCATCAATTAATGCCCATGTGATGCAAATCTGATTAACACAAATGTCAACATCATCACAAGATTAGGAGTTATAAAACACACATTTACTACATTACAAAGCATCATTTTGTTTATGACATCAAACAGCATTTTCTCAGAATAGAGATGTGAACAATTCATACTTCCGTTAACACAAACAGAGATGCTTTGAATCGTCACTGCAACACATGCTTAAAAACACCATAAATGTATTATTAATATAATTAAAAATAGTGCACAAAATTAGCAATATATTCATACAAACAGACTTAAAATCAAGCTTTCATCACTGACAATCTTCTCCAGTTGAATTTGAGAAGCAGATTTTTGAATTAATCATTCACAACGACAGCTTTGTTAACTGGATCTACCAATTCCTTAAAAAGGTCAGACTCAAAAGAACTATTCTTTTATAAATTGGGCATCGCTACAGAGAATTATGGAAGCTTGTTTCTGCCACAGAATTAAACATTTTAAAAGATAATTGCAACTTTTTTTCACAGAATTGCAAGATACACTCTTTTAAAAATTATTTTCAGGAACACCTGTTCAATTTCTCATTAATGCAATTATCTAATCAACCAATCACATGGCAGTTGCTTCAATGCATTTAGGGGTGTGGTCCTCGTCAAGACAATCTCCTGAACTCCAAACTGAATGTCAGAATGGGAAAGAAAGGTGATTTAAGCGATTTTGAGCGTGGCATGGTTGTTGGTGCCAGACGGGGCGGTCTGAGTATTTCACAATCTGCTCAGTTACTGGGATTTTCACGCACAACCATTTCTAGAGTTTACAAAGAATGGTGTGAAAAGGGAAAAACATCCAGTATGCGGCAGTCCTGTGGGCGAAAATGCCTTGTTGATGCTAGAGGTCAGAGGAGAATGGGCCGACTGATTCAAGCTGATAGACGAGCAACTTTGACTGAAATAACCACTCGTTACAACCGAGGTATGCAGCAAAGCATTTGTGAAGCTACAACACGCACAACCTTGAGACGGATGGGCTACAACAGCAGAAGACCCCACCAGGTACCACTCATCTCCATTACAAATAGGAAAAAGAGGCTACAATTTGCACAAGCTCACCAAAATTGGACAGTTGAAGACTGGAAAAATGTTGCCTGGTCTGATGAGTCTCGATTTCTGTTGAGACATTCAGATGGTAGAGTCAGAATTTGGCGTAAACAGAATGAGAACATGGATCCATCATGCCTTGTTATCACTGTGCAGGCTGGTGGTGGTGGTGGTGTAATGGTGTGGGGGATGTTTTCTTGGCACACTTTAGGCCTCTTAGTGCCAATTGGGCATCGTTTAAATGCCACGGCCTACCTGAGCATTGTTTCTGACCATGTCCATCCCTTTATGACCACCATGTACCCATCCTCTGATGGCTACTTCCAGCAGGATAATGCACCATGTCACAAAGCTCGAATCATTTCAAATTGGTTTCTTGAACATGACAATGAGTTCACTGTACTAAAATGGCCCCCACAGTCACCAGATCTCAACCCAATAGAGCATCTTTGGGATGTGGTGGAACGGGAGCCTCGTGCCCTGGATGTGCATCCCACAAATCTCCTTCAACTGCAAGATGCTATCCTATCAATATGGGCCAACATTTCTAAAGAATGCTTTCAGCACCTTGTTGAATCAATGCCACGTAGAATTAAGGCAGTTCTGAAGGCGAAAGGGGGTCAAACACAGTATTAGTATGGTGTTCCTAATAATCCTTTAGGTGAGTGTATAAAGTCAGAATTGCGAGATATAAATCCAGAATTGCGAGATATAAAGTCAGAATTGTGAGACATAAACTGTACTTTTTTTCTCGCAATTGCGAGTTTATATCTTGCAATTCTGACTTTATAAGGCATGTATGTGGCATCAGGCATATTCTGACTACTTTTCTCAGAATTGTGAGATATGAACTCACAATTGCGAGTTATAAAGTCCAATTCTAAGGGTGAAAAATACTTTTTGTCTCAGAATTGGACATGAAAATGTTAACTGCGTTGGGCTGAAACTAGCAAAAAACACTGGCGTCGCATTGCGCCAGGTGTATGATTGGGCCCAAAATCTCAATTGTGTGTTATAAAGTCAGAATTGCAAGATATAAACTTGCAATTGTGAGAAAAAGTCAGAATTGCGAGATATAAACTCACCATCTGTTCACCCATGGTCTGAGGTGTGTTCAGGCGTATTGTTGGCGCGTTGCTATTTTGAGGCAACTGAAAACGACTGCGCCATTGACCAACAAAAACCTAGTCTACAGTCAATAGCACAGTATTTTTTGTGTTATTTAAAGGGAGCATTAGTAATATGCGCCTATCGGCGGTCCACAATGCACGTACACTCTGCTTATTAGACATACGGACGCACAGCAGCACACAAACATTTTTAAATATTAAAAATAAAAGGATTCCTCTCTGGAGAAGCGTTCAGTCTTTCCGCTTGCAAATTCCGCCATGTAAATAGTGAATCCGCCATGGCGCAAGCGCAACTGGCTTTTAAAGAGAATGGCTTTTACGCCCAAAACACACCCATGACCATGCGCCCAAGTTTGGGGTTGGTAAGAATTTTTTTTTGTGTGTGTGTGTTTTTAAAAGAAATCTGTTATGCTCAGCCAAATGGCTGCATTTATTTGATCAAAAATACAGTAATATTGTGAAATATTATTACGATTAAAAATAAAATTATTAAAAAATTTTACTCTATATGTCATAAATTACTCCAGTCTTCAGTGTCACTTTCAGAAAACATTCTAATATGCTGATTTGGTTCATTTTAATTTATTTGAAATAGAAATCTTTTGTAACATAAATGCCTTTACTGTAAATTTTCATCAATTTAATGCATCCTTGCTGAATAAAAGTATCCATTTCTTTAAAAAAAATGTACTGGTCCCAAACAAATATCTGAATGAATTAGGTGGGGGAAAACTCCTTGCAGGGCTTGTTTTTGTATATGTGTGTCTGTGTTCATGGGGTGTGTGCTCCCAAAATTCTCTGAGCCATTGGGTGGGTGTAATGAATGCCATAAGCCTGATGTCACTTAATGAAGAACAACATCAGTTCTGCTAAGAAAAACAGTTGGAGTCTTAAGTCTGTATAGTCAGAACTCATAATACATAATACACATGCGACACTACAAAATATCCCACAATACATCCAAACAAAACAACCCTATTAATCATTTTAAAACAATAGAGATTTTGTTATTGTACTACATGTGCACTATGACAAGGTCACATTGGTTGTTATTGGAAAACATGTGACAGTTTGTTGTTTGGCCACTGCTGAATGCTAGGTTTGGAAGAGGAAGTTGGGAGGTAAACTTTCATTTGAGGAAAGGGGACTGCTGGTGGAGTGCAGGAAAAACATCTGAGGAACAGGCAGGGATTGGGGTGGAGGACTCATATGTGTCCCGTCGCTACATCTATTGTTTACATTTTCCTGAGACTTTCCCTCTTCCTTCCATTCAGATCACATTCAGAATATTGCATGACCTTAAGACAGAGATGTCGGAAGACCTGTGGACTGTTTGAGCAAATTTCCAATTGAGTGAAAGAAAAAAGTGACATTTCCAGGAGAGATTTGAAGGGATAATAAATATTCATGTGTGAAGGATTTACTCTACATAACAAAACAAACACTGTAAGCACATTTTTTTTTTTCGCTTTTAAAGCATCTGTTGTGCTCCTGCTGATCTGCACCACTGTGAATCTATAAAGCATTCGCTTCCATCCATTTTAAACCACTGAAGAAGAAGAATAACAGACAGGAAGGAGGTGAGGTGAAGATGCATTTCCACTCAAAGCATGCGGCAGCTGCCAGCAAAAGCTCTCAACGTGCAAAAAGACAAGTGCAGCATGTGTAAAAGAATGGGGTGGACGGGATAGGTGTGGGAAAGATGTTCTGCCTTATACTGAAACTTTTTCCCATCATCCCCCCTGTCAGAGTCAAATCACATTATAAAACACCTGAATATCTGAAGAACAACAGATGGGAAAGGGAATGGTTTTAGTGTTAAGATGTGTCTAAATTTTTTCCTTAAATGTCCTAACCATAAAATCAAGCTATGATTCTAGTGCTGGTTATTGCAACAATTATGTTCTGCTTAGTTTTCCCTCTCCTGTTATATCCAACACTCTCCATTAAAGGTTCCAATTACAAATGAATAAGTTGTTAATGCATGAGACAATAGAAGAATCACAAAAAACAAATAAATTATGCTGCAAAGAACAATAGCAGAAGCTTTATTTTTAAGATAACAACACTTAAAACGTAATACAATTTTCTTAGGAATGCCGATATTAAAATCTGATTTGATCATTATTTTCATGGTATGGCCAATAACTAATACATATTATTTATAAAATATAATTAAGATGATGAAGTAGTAATTTTATATATTATAGTCAGTATCTATCAAAAGTGGACCAAGGAAGGAACAGTGGTAAACCGGCGACAGGGTCAT
This sequence comes from Rhinogobio ventralis, assembly GCA_039654625.1. Classification (NCBI taxonomy): domain Eukaryota; kingdom Metazoa; phylum Chordata; class Actinopteri; order Cypriniformes; family Gobionidae; genus Rhinogobio; species Rhinogobio ventralis. Next base: position 14,194,533 of record CM077214.1, read on the forward strand.
GGGCGGCCAAGGCTCATTGATGAACATGGGGAGCAAAGGCTGGCCCATGTGGTCCGATCAAACAGACGAGCTACTGTAGCTCAAATTGCTCAAAAAGTTAATGCTGGTTCTGATAGAAAGGTGTCAGAATACACAGTGCATCGCAGTTTGTTGCGTATGGGGCTGCATAGACGCAGACCAGTCAGGGTGCCCATGCTGACCCCTGTCCACTGCCGAAAGCGCCAACAGTGGGCACGTGAGCATCAGAAACTGCACACGGAGCAATGGAAGGTGGCCTGGTCTGATGAATCATGTTTTCTTTTACATCACGTGGATGGCTGGATACGTGTGCGTCGCTTACCTGGGGAACACATGGCACCAGGATGTATTATGGGAAGAAAGCAAGCCGGCAGAGGCAGTGTGATGCTTTGGGCAATGTTCTGCTGGGAAACCTTGGGTCCTGCCCAGGGGTGCATTAACGCACAGGCTTCCATGGGCTGAAGCCCAGGGGCCTACACTGGGGAGGGGCCTACTGGCTGCACAAAAATTATATTTTTCAAATAATTATGGGTGTGCGGCCGCGCAGAAAGAATAAAATGCAGCGCAGATGACAGACGCAGACGCGGAATGTGGAAAGAAATCCATTTGATTGTAGTTTAAATGAGAAAGTTCTCTGGTCAACCGCTATAGAATTAGTATCGCTATAGTGTTAGAACCGGTGAATGCGGTTTGCGCATGTAGTCATGTTTGCGATCCAAATAGCTCAATATGAGAGGCAACGTGAAACGCAAAGACGTGAAATAAAACGTCATCATGTTTTAAAGAAGAGTGGCTTGATTAAGTGGTGGAAATAACGGATGATGAGAACAAAACAGACATTTACAGTTACACACCCACCACAAGTGTAGCGCAAATTAAAAACACCTTGGTAGCCTAACACTTGTCAGTTTAAATAGATATGTGTGTGGTTTGGGTTTCAGGGATGTTTAGATAACTATAAAATAGTTTGCATGTTTCCTTGATCATATTTAGCTATTAGATAATATATCAGTTTAAATACTTCAATTCGTTTTTATATTATATTATAGGCTATTATAATTATGTTGTATTGTAAGCCTAATTAAGAATTGATCTCACAAGGGGATTGTTTAGACATCCTTGCTATTAAAAAGTAAAAAAAAAAAACCTGATATAGAAAATCTTGGAAATTCATAAGCAATAAACAAACATTTAATTTTGATGGTTTAATGCTCCCTGTCGCCAATAATTGACTGTAAAAAACACATTAAAAACCATCTCAGTGTAACTGGTTAATTTTTAACTAAGTTACATCAATGGTTAAATAAAATAGAAATGGCACATTCAATTGAAAAGTTATAACTGCATAATGAAACCACTTTTTTGTGTGTGTTTACATATGCTGTACATGTCTGGTATAAAGAATGTTTTTGCTCAGGTGACCAAAATGTCCACCCAATAGAGAAAAGTTTTGCTCAGCGAGAAAATAAATTAGAGGAAACATTGTATGGGAGTTTGCAGCAGTGACAACAGCATTAAACCCATTTTCAGGACTCTCAACTGCATTTTTGGCAAAGCCCTGCTGTGCGAACGGAACCGGACTGGACAGTTTTCTGTAATGTCATGCAGTGCGAGAGACGCCCTGCACTGAACGCGGGTAAAGTGTGGACATAATCTGCATGTCATTTGAAGGATCGAGTCCCTGTTCCATCGGTGCTGTTTTAAAGTCTTTAAAGGTTTTCCGTCGGGGGACGGAAAAACAGAAATCGCAATATTGCTTAAATGCGATAATTAATTTTAAAGGGTTATGATTTAATGAATTAAACGCCAGCACTGCATGTTTCAAAGTAAAGACGCGGTGCTGTTGAACGTTCAATGTGCTTGTGCTTCTAGAGCAGTTTGCAATAACCAAATAGCCCACATATATACCAAGTGATTATTTTGATCTACTGTTGATTAATAATAAATATTTTGTATAATTTGTTATTTCCAACTAGTGTGCCGTGACAGGTTGCCAGGTGTGTCATGGAAGGGGGGCCTACCGCAATGCTATAGCCCAGGGGCCTTTGGTTATCTTCGTGCGCCCCTGGTCCTGCCATCCATGTGGATGTTACTTTGACATGTACCACCTACCTAAGCATTGTTGCAGACCATGTACACCCTTTCATGGAAAAAGTATTCCCTGGTGGCTGTGGCCTCTTTCAGCAGGATAATGCGCCCTGCCACAAAGCAAAAATGGTTCAGGAATGGATTGAGGAGCACAACAAGTCCGATCCATAGAGACACCTCGCAACTTACAGGACTTAAAGGATCTGCTGCTAACATACCACAGCACACCTTCAGGGGTCTAGTAGAGCCCATGCCCAAAATGTATATACAATATTGATATATACAGGTGCTGGTCATATAATTAGAATATCATCAAAAAGTTGATTTATTTCACTAATTCCATTCAAAAAGTGAAACTTGTATATTATATTCATTCATTACACACAGACTGATATATTTCAAATGTTTATTTATTTTAATTTTTATGATTATAACTGACAACTAAGGAAAATCCTAAATTCAGTATCTCAGAAAATTTGAATATTACTTAAGACCAATACAAAGAAAGGATTTTAGAAATCTTGGCCAACTGAAAAGTATGAACATGAAAAGTATGAGCATGTACAGCACTCAATACTTAGTTGGGGCTCCTTTTGCCTAAATTACTGCAGCAATGCGGCGTGGCATTGAGTTGATCAGTCTGTGGCACTGCTCAGGTGTTATGAGAGCCCAGGTTGCTCTGATAGTGGCCTTCAGCTCTTCTGCATTGTTGGGTCTGGCATATCGCATCTTCCTCTTTACAATACCCCATAGATTTTCTATGGGGTTAAGGTCAGGCGAGTTTGCTGGCCAGTTAAGAACAGGGATACCATGGTCCTTAAACCAGGTACTGGTTGCTTTGGCACTGTGTGCAGGTGCCAAGTCCTGTTGGAAAATGAAATCTGCATCTCCATTAAGTTGGTCAGCAGCAGGAAGCATGAAGTGCTCTAAAACTTCCTTTTATACGGCTGCGTTGACCTTGGACCTCAGAAAACACAGTGGACCAACACCAGCAGATGACATGGCACCCCAAACCATCACTGACTGTGGAAACTTTACACTGGACCTCAAGCAACGTGGATTGTGTGCCTCTTCTCTCTTCCTCCAGACTCTGGGACCCTGATTTCCAAAGGAAATGCAAAATTTACTTTCATCAGAGAACATAACTTTGGACCACTCAGCAGCAGTCCAGTCCTTTTTGTCTTTAGCCCAGGCGAGACGCTTCTGACGCTGTCTGTTGTTCAAGAGTGGCTTGACACAAGGAATGCGACAGCTGAAACCCATGTCTTGCATACGTCTGTGCGTAGTGGTTCTTGAAGCACTGACTCCAGCTGCAGTCCACTCTTTGTGAATCTCCCCCACATTTTTGAATAGGTTTTGTTTCACAATCCTCTCCAGGGTGCGGTTATCCCTATTGCTTGTACACTTTTTTCTACCACATCTTTTCCTTCCCTTCCCCTCTCTATTAATGTGCTTGGACACAGAGCTCTGTGAACAGCCAGCCTCTTTTGCAATGACCTTTTGTGTCTTGCCCTCCTTGTGCAAGGTGTCAATGGTCGTCTTTTGGACAACTGTCAAGTCAGCAGTCTTCACCATGATTGTGTAACCTACAGAACTAGACTGAGAGACCATTTAAAGGCCTTTGCAGGTGTTTTTAGTTAATTAGCTGATTAGAGTGTGGCACCAGGTATCTTCAATATTGAACCTTTTCACAATATTCTAATTTTCTGAAATACTGAATTTGGGATTTTCCTTAGTTGTCAGTTATAATCATCAAAATTAAAAGAAATAAACATTTGAAATATATCAGTCTGTGTGTAATGAATGAATATAATATACAAGTTTCACTTTTTGAATGGAATTAGTAAAATAAATCAACTAATTATATGACCAGCACCTGTATATAAAAAAATTATTAGACAAAAAAAATTAAAATACAAAATTAAAATTGGTCTAAACGACCGATATATTTTCTTAGTCTGTCCATAACTCAAATCTGCTATATTTCTAGAGGAGGAGGTTTCGTCACTGCACAAATAAACCTAAAGTGTCTTTCTTTTTTCCACTTCTTCTAGCTAGACTCACTTATCAGAACATATCAGAGGCTCTGGCACAAAAAGAGAGACCAGAGGTCATGATGATAATAAAGATGTTACTTTAAAGTGAATTTGGATTCCATCGCTGCAGCGTCTCATAGTGATGTTACTGGCCAGATGCATTAATCTATCCATGCATGTCAAGTTTCACCTAGTTCATTCAACTGCCTGCAAACATATTTATAACCCAGACACATTCCAGTCGCATGAAAACGAATAATCGTGTAACCACAGCCAAATAGGCCTTATGGAAAATCACATCCTTCCTAGCAGCCAGTAAGCTTTTTCCAGTGAAATTGCCCTCAATGCAGACAAGAAAAATTCATCTGTTGAATTAAGACCAATCCTTGCAGTGCAATTTTGTACATTCGTGCTAACAGCTGATTATAAAGCAGAGAAAGATAAGGCGTCATTAGCATATGGTTAGAGCAGATAATGAGGAAAAAAAGAACAAGAGACAGAGACAAAGTGAGATGACATAAAAGCGTGAAAAAAGGTCCTGACTGTTAGCAGTTACAGGGATTTCATCCATTTTATTAAGATTAGCCAAATTTAATACCCAAAGGCTCACTAAAGACCAAACATAATTAACCACTCAACACTTACACTTTCACACACACACACGCTTATGTCCAGCTGGGATGAAAAGAGCACATGGCTGATGAATCTGTAATTATAAGATGAAAGTGGGGACACTCTTAGGGATTATATGAATGTTCCATAAACCCTCGGAAATTATGGAATAGCTGATTTTTTTTCTCATTCAGTGTTTCCTTAAAGGAGACAGGGAACGATTTCAAGAACTTTTTAAAATTAATTTAAATTAATAATATAATATAATATAATATAATATAATATAATATAATATAATATAATATAATATAATATAATATAATATAATATAATATAAAAATAAAATAAAATAAAATAAAAAGTTTGGCACCCATTCAGCACCAATAAGAAATAATAAGGAATGTTTCCTGAGCACCAAATCATATTAGAATGATTTCTGAAGGATCATGTGACACTGAAGACTGGAGGAATGATGCTGAAAATTCAGCTTTACCATCACAGGTATAAAGTACAGTAGAAGAAGAAGTAAAATGATAAGTCACTTTAAATTGTAATAATATTTCACAATATTTGTGATCAAATAAATGCAGCCTTATTTTTGAGCATATGCGACTTCTTTCAAAAACATTGAAGTTTGCTACCAAAACTTGCTACTATGAATGGTTGCTTACTAGCTCAAGTCAGAAGAACTCTTCCAGGTATGATATAGCCTATAGATATGCCATGGATGACTCCTTCAATGTAAATCTATGGGATATTTCCACAAATCCATCATTCTCTAGGCCAAACTCTTGTCCAATCACATCAAAGTAATAGCACAGCTCTAAAAGACGCATGTTTTGAGGCATCATTCATATCCGTAGCACAAACAGTGCAGGGTGAGTTATGTACCAAAGTTTTTGTCAAATCTATCTTGGGCTGCAGACAGTGATACAGTATGAGCCTCCGTCTGGCATCAGTGAAATATCCACTGCCTCTCTCTCAGGCTTGGTGCCATTTGTAGGTGATCTGCTCTTGATTGCCTCAGTGGTTCCCATGGCAATGGGGTGCCTGTGGGTTACAGGCTAATCTGAGGAAAATAGTATAGGCTTCCTCATGCATTACTACCTGTGGGGATGTGATCGGTGCAGAGAGGAGGGCACATGGCTGATTTCATAGGTCTCAGAAGGCTATGGTTTGATGCTTTGGAGAAAATGCTGACTGTAATGCAGAATGTATTTCAATGTGTTAAGTCAGGGGTTTTCAAACTTTTTAATGCTTTTTTAAAACAACTTGTTTCCTAATTTGAAAAAAAATTGTGAGGTTATTAATTTGTCATTGTACTAAAGCCAAAAAAAATATAACTGTATATTATTGTTATAATACACAGAATAGAAACATTTTCAAAGCTATTCAAATGTATTTAACTAGTGATCAAGCAACAATTACAAGAAAAAACTTTACATTTTCTGCAGATTTCGTCTAGATGCCTCAGCAACATCTTCCAGACTATATTTTGACTACTGTGTTTATTCAGCTATGACTAATCATTGCTTAAGATCCTTGATCCAGTGTGGCCATTTAAGTACTTATTATTTGGCTCTCTGGAATACTTGATTCTGAATGGTCAATCACAGTATTCTGCAGTCAAATATTTTTGTATGCAAAACTGCTAAACTGTATAATGACCATCCTAGGCAATTAATTTCCAACATAGCAGTACTAAATCCAAGTCTCTCATGACCCCACAGTCTCTCCTCTCACATAAAATAGTAACACAAATCAATATTTAATATCCATGTATTTATTCCGCTGCATCGCATCAGCATCTAGATCATCTTGTCACATTTATTTTGCGATAATGAGCGGCCATCTGTACATTATCCCATATGCGTTTTTGAAGGAGAAAGATAACGAGCAACCGCAGTAGTTTATATTTATGTCAGCTGTTAAACTGAACAAATAAGCAGATACGTAACCACAGACTCTCAGGATTTGCCTTTAAACTCTCGATATTCCATGTCGCAACAGGGAATTGTGTTTTACTTCAAGGGATGATCAATCTCACAGCAAGGCATACACACTCTAAAAAATGCTGGGTTAAAAACATCCCAAGTTGGGTTGAAAATGGACAAACCCAGCAATTGGGCTGTTGGGTTAAATGTTTGCTTAAAACAACCCAATCGCTGGGGGAAAACAACCCAATTTCTGGGTTAAAACAACCCGATTGCTGGGTTTGTCCATTTTCAACCCAACTTGGGTTGTTTTTAACCCAGCATTTTTTAGAGTGCAGACAAACCACGGATGGCTGATTTAAAATCATCCTTCTGGACCCTGCATTCAGATCATAAAAGAGCAAAAACAAAGACCATCCATTCATCCAACATTCCCTTCTTTATGTGGCAAACTATAAAAAAGGCCTTAAAAACCCCTACACAGGCCAAGCGAGCTAGCAGGTCAGGCTTATGTAAGTTGTGGGTTGCCTCTTTCCTCACCACGCTGTGAGGTAATAGCAGTGGTGAGCTGTCACTTTCCCGCCTTCGTCAAGAGAGAAAAAAACAGTTAAGGAGAAAGAAGAATTTAGTTTAAGTATGTAATATTATTAACACAGGCTCATTGGAAAAACATGATTACAGGGGCAGATTATCAATTGGTAAATGTCCACAATACTATGTTATGAAGAATTTTTTATCATAGTGAACATAACCAGATCCATATATCCATAACCAGTCTAATCAAACATGAGTCATGACAAAAGAGCTCAAAGACTTTTTTAGGAAAAAGCTAAAACGACATGGTTGCTTCAGCAAATACGTTTTTATCTCAGATTTGCTTTTGTTCACACCTTGGTTAGGTTTAGGGTTAAGTTTACTGTAGGTAGTAGGCTACAAATGTAGTGGAGCATTAGAGGTCGCTTATTCAAAGCAAAGGCACAGCTTGATGACAAATTATATTCATGGATGAGCTAATGTATTAAAGATTTATTAACGTTACTGTAGTATGAAGCAGGGTGGGGCTAAAAGCTGTTGGAACGGAACAAGGCCACTGGAACGATTGCTAATAAGTGCGACACACGGCTCGGGAGACATTTGAGTGTGTTGAAAGTTAGTTTTCTGTCGATTAATGTATCCAAACAGTTGCTCACCTGTCTAATAAAACACATAATATATTAAAACGTCTTTGGTGTTTCCATGGTTTCTACAAAATAAAACAAGAAATCGAGAGTAATGCGAGTATGATGTCATTGATAGGCGACGCACAGAAATGGTCCGTGTCCTGGTTAAAATGGCTTATTTCTCTGGATTTAAACACTCTTGGAAACATTTGGGATAATGTAAGTACACAAGTCAACAAAATATATAACATTATTCTAGTGGTTTTTGGATATTTTAATTAAAAAATCTTACATATTGTGCCTTTAACCTTACTGAACTGGGTTCAATATTTTGGTGTTAAAATACTTATGTAAAGTTAGCCATTTGTAGGTTGACTCTACTGAAAAGTATAAACAGTGGCAGCACCAAAACATTGCTATTTGTTTAAGGTGTTCCAACCTGCCCAGCATAGCAACAGTTTGACCAATAGGGTGACTATCTTTTAGTACAACCAATGTGGAGCATTTGGAAAACAATTAGTATTTTGGCAATTTTGTTTTGAGATGCTGGTGACACTGAAACTACACCTTTTAGCTTCAAGATCAGAGAGTTAAAAATATGGCTTTCTAAATTAAAAACGCGGTAAAAATGTATAAATGAGGGAATACAATTTATATACAGTTTTTATCCAAGGTAGCGCCTTCCTATAATAATAGTTCCCTTCTTCAAGCGTAACTTGTGGAGTAGCTGATCAATATTTCAATCAGGTCAGAATCTTTTAAACACTGCGGCCCGGTTTCACAGCAGGGTTTAGATTAAGCCAGGATTAGACCTTAGTTAGAACCATAACTACATTAATAATTTTGTAATATTTTGCCTTATATTAATAGTGATTCTGTTTTTGATAAATGTATATTTTGTGTTATTTGTATAGTATCACGTGATTTTGAATAGTTTATACATATTAATACGTATGCATAATAATTCTGAAGAAGAAAAAAGGATGAAGGAAGGGTTGGTGCTAGACAGTGTTTTGACCATGGAAACTGATAGAATTTATGTTTTTGAACGTGAATAAGTGTAAATAGTTTTTGAGTTTGATTTCTTGTAAAATGTAACTTAACCCAAGAAAAAGTAAAGCTTTGCAAGAAAAGTTATGGATTCACGCGTCAAATCCCTTGTGGAAATAGTGAACACAAACACTTGCAGGGTTTTGATCAAAGGGAAAAAAGATTTGTCTTTTTACTATCCGATTAGAAAGTAGTACTTTCCCATTTCGAAGGAGAGCAGGATTAGTGTTGAAGAACCTTTGAGGAAGTTTGTTAAATGAAGGCGATTCAATTAGCGATTAGTTCGTATCTCTCAGCCAGGATTCTGTAAAAGGGGCATGTGCTCTCAGACAGGATTAATATTTAATGGAGAACTGATGGATAAAGACTCCTCTGAGATGGTGCTACAGGTGCAGTCGTTCAGAGCTCAAGAACAGAGGAAGCACGCTGATATCGTGTGCCAAATCTAAGACCAAATGCGTAAGGAAAATAAGCACTGAGAGTAAAAGGTTAAGTCCATCTCAACTGAGGCAGCTGTTTCGTCTGGCTCTCACAGATGGTTCAGTAATTTTCACTATGACATCATTGTCTTCCCCCCTTTTTTCTTATTCTCAAAGATTGCTGAATATTGTGCAGGGGTGGACACACAGTGAGGCATTTCTGGAAAGGAATGGAAAACTTAGGATAAAATGGCTCTATTGAAAGCCAAAACAACATTTACATTGTGTCAGCACACATATGTTGCAGGTAATTTCATACAATATAGTTTTAGCATCACTGCAGCATGTTTTGGCATTAGTTTCAGTCGACAGCCTGATACAAAATTGGTAAAAAAGTAAGAGTTGGCAAAATTCAGCAGTTCTAATCTGTCTGGCTGACCACTAGGCAGATTTTTGGAGTCTAGATGTTTTTATCAGTCCATAAAAGTTTACCAGGGTACTACAATTGCTCCATTCACATCCAAGCTGCTAATTTAATTTATGTGGAAAAACTGCAGCAAACAAAGTAACATTTCCATCCCATGTGTTCAGCACAACAAAACCAGGGAAATAGATGCAAATTATTCAGTCACATGACTTTTTTAATAAGCATCTAGGAATTTATTTTGTAAATGTGTTTCCATTTGAGTTTATGTGCAGGTCTTCTAACTGAATAAAACATTTATCCACCTCATTTATGCATATTTTGGTGATTTTATTCGCATGTTGGTGTTTCTGTATTGTAATTTCTATGCAGTATCTCACAATTATGGATGGATGGAAACCCAGCTATTGAGTGTTTCCTTGCCCAGAGATGGCTGTATCAGTCTCTGCATCAGTCTTATTATTGTGGTTTACCCCTACACATCACATTAAAGGCACAATATGTAAGATTTTTAGAAAAACACCAGAACAATGTTATCAATTTTGTTTACTTGTGTACTTTATCCCAAATGTTTCCAATAATGTTTCAATCCAGAGAAATCCACTATAACCAGGACACGGACCGTGTCATTGCGTCGCCTGTCAATGACGTCATATCTGCGTCGCCCCTCGATTTCCGCCCTCCCGTTTTACTTTTGTAAAAACCATGGAATCCCTAAAGACACTTTAATATATTATGTGTTTTATTAGACAGGTGAGCAACTGTTTGGATACATTTATCAACAGAAAACGAATCATTTTTATATAGCTCAACATGGTTAGTCTTATTGTTTGAATCACTTGTTTTCTTAATTTACTATGAGTACTATGTTTTTACAATGCCTCAGAGACAACACTAACATAGTATAATCAGTAAGAACTTTCTCCATTATACAATACATTTTAAAATTAATTGCATGTCATTTAGCAACAGTCATTTAGTCATCCATTTTTTATTAATATGATATTCTAATTTGTTTTAACCATGTAAAACAGCGCTGTATTACCCTACATACGCAACAAAAAGAGTGGAAGCGGCTGACTGCAACATAAGCATAATAAAAGCTCAGCTGGACTCGTTTGTGCTCCCACGGCTCTCGGTCCACCCTGCTTCACACCACCGTAACGTTAATAAAAAACCTTAGCTCATCCATGAGCATGATTTCTGCCCAAGTCCATCGGATTCCTTTCCATCGGCTGTGGAGGTGAAGACGACAACTCCCATGATTCCACGCTCATTCACGGCGTCATCAAGATACGCCTTTGTTTTGAATAAGCGACCTGTAGCGGCGAAAATTACATATTGTGCCTTTAAAAACACAAACTATTGCTGATCAGACAGCTAGACATGTGCTTCTATTCTTGGCCAGAATAAGCTGCATACTGATAGTCTGGCTTGTATGTTATGGCACATTCACTCTCCAGGGCCTCAGGCTCCAGACTCACAACACTATTGAAAATACCAGAATTGCAAGGCAGCTAGCTAGACCAGCAGCAAGCAAGCATAAACCTGCTGGTATGAGATTGAGTAGGGAACTTCACCAAGAGCTCCCTGATAGGACAATACAATCCCATAATAATTACCTAGTGGACCCACAAATCAAACACCCGGATGCATTAAATAAGCTAAAGGTAGATAACTTATCCTTTTGGCACTAAGGGTTATCATTGACTCTATTGTCACCAAAATACTAGTCAAGTCAAGTCACCTTTATTTATATAGCGCTTTTTACAATGCAGATTGTTTCAAAGCAGCTTCACAATGTTAAACAGAAAAATAATGCAACAGAATTTTATTCGACTGTACAGCCGCTCTGGAGAAAACAGTGATGTCATCTAGCTCATTTCAATTATCATATAGTGTCAATGCGGGCAGATCAGTAATATAATTGAAATTTTAGTGTCCCCAACTGAGCAAGCCAAAAAACAAAGGCGATGGTGGCAAGGAACCAAAACTCCTTCAGTGGCCAGAATGGAGAAAAAAACCTTGGGAGAAACCAGGCTCAGTCAGGGTGCCAGTTCTCCTCTGGCCGACGAACAAATAGAGTATGATTATGATTCTGGCAACATTACAGGTCAGAAGTCATATAACACTAGTCATAAAAGAGCCTGAACTTGAACATAATGATAACTTCAGAACAAGATAGCTGGGTTGGAAAATACAAAAATGAAATCAAGAATACAAAATATAATGACCTTCAAGTGAAGTGAGCAGAAGAACAATTGCTGGTTGAGTGCTTGCTTTAGCAGGCTGCTGCAAGGACAAAAAAAATCAGAAGTGCCGAATAAGTAACATCCTCTGCCCAACAGTTAAGAGTCTATTACACTGGCCTCATTTCCTGGCTTCTGAATCCTGAGACACACACACATGCTTGAACACAGATCCAGAAGCTTCCTCATCATAAAACTCAAGTTCTAGCTATCAGCACTACTGAATCATACTTAAATTTATACCCAGCATCTCTGGATAAACAACCATGAGAGAAAAGCTTTGATATTCCTTCCAGACATGCATGGGATGCGGCCCAAGACCTCCAGATGCAAATCTACTTAAACAGCATGGAAGGAGTAACTCGGAAAAGTTGTCACAACCCAGAGGAATTCTGGCTGCCGACATAACTCTGAAACAAATGAAAAGCAGTTCAGATTTCACTTGATTATAAATAAAGCCAACGACATCTGAATAATTTGCAACTGACAGGCATGGAACGGGATCTCATGAGATAGTCGTAAAACATGTTTACAAATCTATAAGACTTTTAAATAATCATGAAGGCCAGTGATGGGTTACAATGGAATGCCAACAGTGGTAAGAGGACATTCTCAAAGGGAATGCGTTGTCACAAACAATATGTTTGTATATTTATGTGCACGCTGTAAAACCGCAGTTCTGTGGTTTCACAATGATAGATAGAGCGCTCAGTTTCCAAGTAAACATGAAAACCGCATTATTGCCATGTTTGGTCAAAATGAAACTTTCCTTTCTAAAGGAGAAAGTATTGAAGACACAAGAAGTTTCACACCTAAACAAATTTTTATTATGTCCAAAAATGATGACAAACTACCATGATGCATGTCAAATGTTTGCCCAAAACCTTTCAGAGCCCCTCAACATGCCCAAATGCCTCCACATCCTTCCCTTAAATAACAATAAAATATGAGAAACACTGTATACTATCAAATGGAATGAATAAGCGCAAGGGGAGGAAGAATATAAACTTGCTGAATTGTTAAAAAGTAATATATATGGCACTAAAGATGCCAGTTGGAGTTGGCATTTGAGTTTTAATTGCACCCTAAACATGTCTCAATAAAAGTTACTGAAAAAAAGTTTTTAATGTGCTACAGAGGAGAAGTGGAACTGAACAATGTTTCTAATATCCCTTTACAGCTCTTTAAGTATGGAGAAAGAGAAATAGAGAGGTTGTGTTACTCACCCTATTTGCCCTGTCCAGGATCATACATCCAAACAACACCCGAAGTGTGAACAAGAGAGCAAGAGCGAATGAGACCAATTCTGCTTGCTACTGCTGCGGCTCCGACAGGGCAACTTTTTTTTCTTGTTGTAGGGCTGCTCCTGTTCGTCCAAACCCTCCAACTCTCTCTCTCTCTCTCTCTCTCTCTCTTGCTGACACTTCCTGTGCTGTCCCTTTACACCAACTCACATCACTCCTCCAGATTCAGCCAAGGAGCATTGTTTAGACAGGACGTGTTGTGCGAGCGTGTGTGTGTTTTCGATTGTGTGTTTCGATGAATGCAGTTTTTGTAACTCTCTTGGCACTCCCTTGAGCCTGGATCACCTCATTGCAAGAAGAAAAATAGGGGAATGAAGAACTTAGGGAAGAAAAGAAAAGGAGATGTGTGACAGAGAGAAAGAAAAAGCCACTGATAAAGAGTGAAGTGTGTGTGTGTGTGAGAGAGAGAGAATCCCTTAAGCTAAAACAAAACATGTGGAGGACTTCCTGCTATGGAGCCCCCTGCGACACAAACTTGAGGGCCATGTGTGTGCGCGCGTCTGTGAATTTAGAGCTTCCTCTCAAAATCCCTCAGTTTGCCGTTAGAATCAAAGCCAGGTTTCAGTCTTAAGTGATCACAACTGAACATCTCCAAAACTCACAACAGATCTGTCCTAAAACCTACTGAGTTTTGCATACTGCCTACATAGTGCACTGTTAAGAAACATCATCAAGTGACCAATCTGGAGCATTCTACATAGGTGACATCTCAATGTGATGCACAAATAGCATGAGAGACATGACCTGCAATTGATTTCAATAGAGTTGTCTGTTAACATGTTGCTAAGCACAATACTAGTGATGCAACGAAATGTTGGCAAACTAAAATATTCGGCCTGAAACAGCAACAAAAAAATAATAATTTGGCCAAAATAGTCATCAACAGAAACAGCACTTCTCTAATGATAGAGTTGCAGCATCTATTTCATGCACACAGCGTGAATAAGCTACAACAGCTAAACATTCATTCATATCAAATATTAGCGTAGCAATATGTAAAATGTGTTCGGCTGAATATCAGCGGCTTGTGCCAAAGAACTTTACTTTGGTTCACCTGTGAACATGATAACCTGAACAGCATATGGTAACATAACATTCATATTGTTTACCAAAGTTCTTACGGTGCATTCACACGGGGCGTCAGCATTAATGCTTCTCATTTACTTTGAGTGGGTGACGTCGTGTGTTACCGAACTGAATTGCGGGTTCTGTTGTGTTGCGTCACTGCCGTTGCTTGCGGCAGAAGTTGAAAAAATTTAAACTTTTCAACTGCCAACGCAGACCTCAGCCAATCAGATCGCCTATGCAAATACCCTAGCGCAGACACTAGCCAATTGCGTTCATGCAACACCGGAAAAGTAATGTGATTGGCTGTTGTCACTATGATGGTTGCACCAACACCAAGCTTCAGATACGCCTTCTGTCAAGCATTGATGTCGACACCCTGTGTGAATGCAGTGTTACCAAAACTTTATTTTCGGTTTTGGTTTTTGGCTAAATTAAAATTTTAATTTTGGTTTTAGTAAAAATTTAATTTCGGTACACAATACTTTCTACTTTCAATAATTTCTAAATGCATTTAACAAATTGTATCAATACTTTTCACTATTGAATGAATTTGAGCTTGTCGCAATGCATTCTGGGATTGGTTTTACTGTAAAAGACATGCTAATAACATGCTAAGCTAATAACATGACACTTTAAGCGTAACATACTTTGCATAAATATTGATTAAATAATACTTTTCTAAAGACAGTGAACTATCTCCATCAATGGTTTTCAATTCTGAATGAATTTGAGTATGACACAATGCATTGTGGGATTGCAATGCTGCTGCTTTTTAAATAACTAAAACTAACTAAAATTAGGTACTTTAGGATGCTGCATAATAAAGATGCCAAGCCTTCATTTCGAGAGCTCCTTAATATGCTGTCTACATTGGCAGCTCACTAGGTTTTGAAATAGAGCATATTACTGGAGTGTTTATGTATGTACTGTATGTGCAAGTATGAGGGAAGTTAGAGGTGAGTAGTGTAGTCATATGTTTTAACTGTGCTGATGAGTCAAATAATGAGGTTAATTTGTTATGCATGTTCTGTCATTTAATTTTGTGTTGTCATTGTATTTGTATTGTATTTTATTGCAACACTGGTAGACACAGCTTCGGTTTCAGTAGCAATGCTTCATACACTACAATATGTGTTAAAATCAGCACAAAATCCGTCAACTCCGACTGTCGCAGAATTTAGGCAACTATTGTGGCCTCATCCAGACTGCAAATCGGGGTAGTGTATTCCAGCCTTTAGTCACTGGCAGATGTACTGAAAGAGAGGAGGAGTGAAGAGGGAGGAAAGTCATATGGTAAATAGTGGAAAATACATAACTGTCCTTGGTTATCTGCAAAACTTACAACACTCAGGAGATTCTGACACACTCAGCCCTGCCCCCAAACACTCACATGTTAAGACAAACACACACACACACACACACACACACACACACGGATACAGTCATGTGGATGTCAAGAGACGCTTGGATAGGGTACGCTTGTGTGCTTCTGCAAACACAAACACATGCAATGAGCAGAGTGTGTTGTGAGCTACAGTAAAAAGAAAAGAAAAGAAAAGAAAAGAAAAAAAGAAAATAATGTTAATACTTTTAGTGTATAGTATAAATATGCAAATTGGGTTGGAGGATCTGCCAAATTTTGCTCCTGTACCAAATCAGTCTTATATATATATATACACACACATTCTTGGAAAGGAGTCTCTTATGCTCACCAAGGCTGTATTTATGTGATAAAAATACAGTAACTGTTTTCTATTTTAAAATGTATTTAAAATAATTTTAAATATAATTTATTCCTGTGCAGATCAATTTAATGCATTCTTGCTTAATAAAAGTATTTTTTTTTAACCTTATTTACCCTATTCTTTTGAACAGTAGTGTACTTCTGTTTGCTTACTGCATTTTAATGTGGGAGGTGAAATAAAATACTGCTTATAATAATATCTTATTATCAAAAATCTATGTCTAATCTAAGTCTATGATGACCCCAATAGAACAGCAAATGTAGTACTTATCTGTGTGTGTGTAAGGGAGTGAGGTGAAACACAACATATACAACATGATGAAAGACTGTGAAAGAGAAAAGGATAGGATGTGAAAGGATAAAGAAAAAGGAGTAAAGAGAATTAAGTTTCTACATACTACGGGGTTGTTGAATATCAAAGCTTGTTTCCGCCATAGAATAAAAAATAAAAAAGGTAATTGTGACTTTTTATCTCAGAATTCAGACTTTTTTTTTTACATCAGGCAATTCTGAATTAGTTGAATGCTTGAATCTGATTGGCTGACGAACGTTCTAAGGTGTGCAGTTATTTTCAGGAAAATGCATGGCTAAAGTAGTTCCAGGCTGGTCTTGACTGCATTACAGTTCCATATCACTTCGCCAAAGGATTTCAGTTATTTCACAGGTCCTTACACCTACAACAGCAAAAGAACCAAAACCCACAGCGACAACAAGCAAATAAATCTAGTAAACAATAGGATAAAAACGACAAATTATTTCCATGTTTTTGCTACAAAATTATGTTTTATTATGTACGGAGAGCACATACTCTCTTTCTCCCACTCGAACGCACACACATATACAGCACACACATACAGCACAGACACACACTCGAACAGAAAAGCGCTGACGATTTTTTCATAGTAAAATGTATTAGTAAAACAGTTTAGCAACTTAAAAGCTATGACATTTCTCACTAGTGAGGTATTTGCGACATCCAATAGCCGCATAGAGCTTAGGTAGTGGGATACCTTGTGACTTGTTCGCACTCAGTCATGATTTTCTACAAAAGGAAGAGTCACGATCTTATCTTGCTTTCAACTTTATTTCAACAAGGCATATAAAGACATGATTTAAACCGATGCAATACGGTCAACAGAAAGTTGGCTCCCGGTACTCACCCCTTCTACACTAGCTCAAACAATCTGCCAAAGGAAATAAAGAAAACGGAAGTGATCACCTGTGCCCATGTGACAGTGAATAACCAATAAGAAATAACAAAAATGTATGCTCCTACACGAAGTAATAACGGCGCAGATAAACTTACAGTTTAGCTACAGTTACTAGCTCTAAAATGACGTTTTGGAATTAGCAATGGAGGCGTGGGATTAGATGCGTTAAGAAATTAGTCCTACACACGAGCGTCTTATGGACAAAAACCTGACAGATGTCTTGAAATATATCATCTAAGCAATGTCTTGAGGTGTGGTAACCGTAGTTTAAGCAGAATAATTGACTCCAGTCTGTTGAATTATTTGAAAATAATGCACACTTGAAGTGTAACGGCCACTCCGGTTCCCGTCATGGCCACATTACCACTTCGGGTGTCCATTATTGTCTAATTATATTTAGAAGGCTGTCGTCAATTATTCCTTACTTAATATACAGCCATACTTTAAATCAGTGAAAATATCCAGACACCCAAGGAAACAGAAGAGAAACCATCCTGTGATGTCAGGAAATGAGGGCTCTTCAAACTTGCACTAAACGCCACGTTAAAACACTTACATCTTATTCATATGGAAACAAATTTAGATGAACTGCAGTGATTATTTCCAGCATTCCCAGCCACTAAGCATGCTCTAAAATATCATTTTTCTGCAGGCTACAAAAGTTCATGAGCTGACAGGAAAAGAGAAACAAAAAACACAGACAACGACAGCTTTTCAAATGATTTGATTTGATCTCTGGTCCAGGACGGCCTCAGATTAACTATAACTCTGCAATTTTGAGTTTTTCCTTTAATTACGCTCAACATTCCATGATCGTCTGTCTCTCTGTGAGCCCGAAGGAATTCAGAGTCAGATGAGATGAGATGATTGGTCTGGCTGTCTGAATGATGATATCATAATGGCTGAACTCATTCTATTTCCTGAGTCTGATTATGGGGACGTTTATCAAATTCTAATATGCACAGAGGCAGTTACTGACTTGAACCTAAAATGAGAAACTAACTCATCTCTGCTCTGCACACACACTAGACAATAGTAGACAAGTAGGAGCTGTTATAATCAGTGACTTTTATACAAATTAGCATTTTTTTTTTATGGACGTCATGTGCCTGATGTGAATGTGTGATGAAGGTGAAGACTTGTCATGTATAAAATGTTAATATATATACACATAGAAGTTTGAATTGAACAAACACACACACACACACGCACTTTGGGTTTCCGTGTTTTATGGGAACTTTCCATAGACACAAGAATAAAGTTTGGAGTTAGTAAGGTTTTATAATGTTCTAAAATATTTCTATTTAAAATAAATGCTGTTAATTAAAATGTACTATTCATCAAAGAGTCCTGAATGTGACACTAAAGAGTAATAATGCTGAAAATTCAGCTTTGCATCACAGGAATAAATTACATTTCAAACAGTGCTGACAAATCGGTTAATCACGATCAATCACATCCAAAATAAAAGTTTGTGTTTACCTAATATATGTGTGTACTGTGTACAGTATAATTATTATGTATATATAAATACACACACATGCATGCAGTGGTGAACAGTAACAAAGTACTTTTTTCAAGTATCTGTAATTTTCTCGAGTATTTTTATTTTGAGATACTTTTACTTTTGCACTACATTCCAAAGCATAAGATCATACTTTTTACTCCACTACATTTCATAAAACATATCGTAACTCATTATTTTAAAATGAAAAAAGCTCAGAGACGCAAAAGCGGTGTCCGATTCGTGCACAAACTGATTATTTTCAATCATCCTGTTCAATCGGTTTGCAAATCACATCAAACAATTCAGTAGTGAACTGGACTGATCGGGTTGCAGCTGTTCTCGAGTCAACAACTCACTGATTCAATGTTCTGTTCAGAGCGAGTCAACATTCATCAATCAGTACTTCTTACTTAAGTACATAAAAAATTACTTTTGTAATATATAAAAGTACTTTTGTACTTTCACTCAAGTAAAATTGAAAAGGAGTACTCAATATTTTACTGGAGTAATATTTTATTATATGTATTTGTACTTTTACTGGAGAACTTGATTTGTGTACTTTGTCCACCACTGCATGCATGTATATATCTAAGAAAAATGTGCTTTATTTATATATAAAATATTTATATTTATAAATAATATAAATGATATAAATATATATACAGTATATACATGCAAATATTTTTTAAATATATACATGTATGTGTGTGCATTCAAATATACATAATAATTATACACAGTGCACCCACATATATTATGTAAACGCAAACTTTTATTTCGGATGTGATTAATTGCGATTATTCGATTTGACAGCACTCATTTTATACTGTTGCCAAACAATTTTTGTTTTCCTGAGAAACACAAATCAACAAGCAACAAAAAGTCCCAAGTTTGTTTTTTATTGAAAATAATAATGCATATTAAAGCATAATAGACTTCTAAAAGCTGACCAGACAGATGACTAACTCATAGTTTAATAAACACGCAGCCAAAGATCACAATCTGACAATTTAATTATCTAATGGCATGAACAAGTCACAAACACACACACACAGTCAAGCCAGGCCAGCAAAACAATATCTGTCTCAACAAGTAAAGATTCCTCGCCCGATCACCCAAACACACATCTTTCAGTACCTTTTATGGTGACAGTTGTTGATGTTTCAGTCACTGGCTCAATAGATGTTGGAGAGCTTTAGACGAGCACATGCTGATTTACAGCAGCATGAATCTACACGCTGTCTTGTGACGTATATCAGCTCTGCTTGGTTCTTCAGTAAATCAAAGTGCCACGCAACTGAGGCCAAAAAATAACCCCTAAGGCAAGATATGAAATTTACCACATTTACCACATTTACCACAAAATTTCAACATCAGGTACCATCTTAAAACCACTATAATCATCATTATACAGATTGCTCTGACATTGCATCATCTTTTGGCAGAGTTAACAGGTGCTTGTCAGCACATCCCTTGTGAAGCAATAAGTTATCTTAATTTTATTGAATGTGATCTTGTAGTGTACTTCAAATCCTAAAAGTATATTTTAGAAAACAAAATGTATTTAGAGTAAATATAATATTGATAAAATAAAAGGCTACTTAAATGTACTTGAAGAAAGTACACTTTCATGACTATGCGCAAAGTGCACTTTGTAATAAAAGTTTTAGTTTAAAGTACATTTTAAAGGGATAATTAATCCAAAAATGTAAATTCTGTCATTAATTACTCACCCTCATGTCCTTCCAAACATGTAAGACTTTCGTTCATCTTCGAAACACAAAGGAAGATATTTGTAATGCAATCTGAGAGCTTTCTGTCCCTCCATTAACAGCTACGCAACTGACACTTTTTTTATTTTCATTTTGGGGTGAACTAATCATTATGTTTTAATATTTTGTCACGTTTTAAGGACAAGTACACTTATTTTAATGTGTTGACTAACTGTAACAGATTTCCACCGGAGGCATGTTGTAGTTGAACCTAAGTGCAGTTTATTTAAGTGCACAAAAACAAGGACTTGACTTGAACAGACTTGACTTCAACTCTTCTGGGAAGGCTTTCCAAGGTTTAGGAGTATGTTTATGGGAATTTTTGGCCATTCTTCTAGAAGTGCATTTGTGAGGTCAGGCACTGATGTTGGACGAGAAGGCCTGGCTCGCAGTCTCCGCTCTAATTCATCCCAAAGGTGTTCTATTGGGTTGAGGTCAGGACTCTGTGCAGGCCAGTCAAGTTCCTCCACACCAAACTCGCTCATCCATGTCTTTATGGACCTTGCTTTGTGCACTGGTGCGCAGTCATGTTGGAACAGGAAGGGGCCATCCCCAAACTGTTCCTACAAAGTTGGGAGCATGAAATTGTCCAAAATGTCTTGGTATGCTGAAGCATTAAGAGTTCCTTTCACTGAAACTAAGGGGCCAAGCCCAAACCCTGAAAAACAACCCCACACCATAATCCCCCCTCCACCAAACTTTACACTTGACACAATGCAGTCAGGCAAGTACCGTTCTCCTGGCAACCGCCAAACCCAGATTTGTCCATCGCATTGCCAGACAGAGAAGTGTGATTCGTCACTCCAGAGAACACGTCTCCACTGCTCTAGAGTCCAGTGGCGGCGTGCTTTACACCACTGCATCCGACACTTTGCATTGCACTTGGTGATGTAAGGCTTGGATGCAGCTGCTCGGCCATGGAAACCAATTCAATGAAGCTCTCTACACACTGTTCTTGAGCTAATCTGAAGGCCACACAAAGTTTGGAGGTCTGTAGCTATTGACTGCAGAAAGTTGGCGACTTCTGTGCACTGTGCGCCTCAGCATGTGCTGACCCCCTTCTTTTATTTTATGTGGCCTACGACTTTGTGGCTGAGTTGCTGTTGTTCCCAATTGCTTCCACTTTGTTATAATACCACTAACAGTTGACTGTAGAATATTTAGTAGTGAGGAAATTTCATGAATGTACTTATTGCACAGGTGGCAACCTATCATGGTACCACGCTTGAATTCACTGAGCTCCTGAGAGCAAGCCATTCTTTCACAAATGTTTGTAGAAGCAGTCTGCATGCCTAGGTGCTTGATTTTATACACCTTTGGCCATGGAAGTGATTGGAACGCCTGAATTTAATGATTTGGAGGGGTGTCCCAATACTTTTGGCAATATAGTGTACATGGCATAATTTTATGGATTTAGTTTTAATTAATTAACTTTGTCGTTTTAATTCATTTTAATAAAAATGTTATGAATTAAACAGAAAAAAAAATTAAATAACCCCTTAAACATGAAAGCATTATGCAATCACTTAAGACATTTTTCCTTATATAGAACCATTTTGACATAAATTTGTCAAAGTGTTTTTTGCTAGTTTCAGCCTGACACAGTTATCATTTTCATGACAGTTTGCAAACTTTGTCATTTTGTTAACTTCAATGAAACACACATCTCTTTTTAGATAAGAGAGATTATTAGGACTCAATGTGTCTGGTGCAAAACCAATAAGCCACATCTACAACAAGACCTGCTTCATTATCATTAGCTTCAACATCCTAAAATCGAATAAACTAATACAAGAGATAGAGCGCAATGTTTTGAACTCGAAGGTAACTCTGAATTTTTTTTATGGCTGTTGAAATTCAAAGCATGTATACAGTGCTTTGCCTATCACCTTTAAAACCTCTTCCCTTTTTCTCACTTCATTTCCTCTTGTTTCTATTTCACCGGTCTCTCTGTACCAGGAGCTTGTCTATCCATTAGATGCTGCATCAGAATGGAGCGAACAGAGAAGAAGAAAAAGGAAAAGAAAGAGTGCACGCACACATCCTACACTCAGTGCAACCATTTCAGGAAATCCCTTCATCTTTTCATCCTTGCTTAACCAGACTTTTCTTGAAACAAGGAGTCTTTTTAGGAGACGGTGTTCATTAGGTGTGTGTGTGAGTCTAACCCTCTTGGCTGACCCTAATAAGCAACCACACACAGCTTGCTGAATAGACTTCAAACAGAGACGCTACTTTTAATCAGCACTGAGAAAACCAGAGCACAACCTGTTCAGAGAGAAGTGGGCAAGAAAAAGCAAGGGATGAAGGGAAAAAAGAGAAGAAGCTAGAGAGACAGACAAACAAGAAAAATGGTAACCTCTAACAAACAACGTGAGTGGAGAGGTGAACGAAAAGGGAAAGACAGAAGAAACAGCAACAGAACAAAAAGAAGACGACAAGCTCTGGAGGAATGTGAGGAACAGTCCATCCATTGCACCAGTTTACGATTAAAAAGATACAATTTTCTGTCAGTTGCAGCTGCATGTGTGGGCCTCAAACCTGTCAGAGCTCATAGTCTCATAAGAACTCTGTGGAAACTGGGGCAGAGAACACTAGATCTCCAATTAAACTTCTGCAAACTCAGAGAGAAGTGACGTCAAGAGAGATTATTTGATTATAGAAGACATTGACGTGGCTCTAATGCTGTATTGTATAAAGCGCTTTTATTCAACTGTAAAGTAGCTCCAAGGGTGCTTTCACACCTGAGCATTTGTTTTGGAACCTGGTGCGTTTTCTCCATTGATTCGGTTCATCATATGTGAACACGGCAATCTAGTTCAAATCCACACCAAAACAATCGCTCCAAGATCGCCTGAACAATGTGGTCTCTGCCTGATTGGAAAACGATCTCTGGGATGGTTCGCTTGAAGTGTGAAAGCAGTCCGACCCAACAGAACAACGTACCAAATGGTATTATAATTCATAACAGGAAATGTGCTATATAAATAGCGGTAGTGTCTGATTCTGTGAGTGAGCACATTAGTTATCAAAACCAAAAGTATGGAAGCAAATCTGACTTTTTTTTATCAGAATTGCGAGATATAAACAAGCAATTGCGAGTTAAAAAGTCAGAATTGCATGATATAAAGTCAGAATTGTGAGATATAAAGTCCGAATTGCAAGATATAGTCCGAATTATGAGATATAAACCCGCAATTCTGACTTTATAGTGAGTGTGTGTGTCTAGACAGTTACAAATAAAGCCACAATAAGCTCATGGTGCGAACTTGCCAATCATCTTGATGGATGATGCAGAGGAAACTCTGACCAATAAGAGGACAGTTTTACTCGCATGTGACTTAAACATAAACATAAACACATTTTGGTATGCTTTGAAAGGTTGCCTTGTGAAAGATAATCGAACCAAGAAGAAAATGCAACATTTTAACAAATTAAGTCCCTGTTTCGGAACAAAACATACAGTGCATCCGAAAAATATTAAAGGTTACAGCCTTATTACAAAATGGATTAAATTCATTATTTTCCTCAAAATTCTACAAACAATACCCCATAATGACAACGTGAAAGAAGTTTATTTGAAATCTTTGTAAATTTATTAAAAAAATTAAATAAAAAAAAATCACATGCACATTAGTATTCACAGCCTTTGCCATGACACTCAAAATTGAGCTCAGGTGCATCCTGTTTCCACTGATCATCCTTGAGATGATTCTACAACTTGATTAGAGTACACCTGTGGTAAATTCAGTTGATTGGACATGATTTGGAAAGGCACACACCTGTCTATCTAAGGCCCCACAGTTAACAGTGCATGTCAGAGCACAAACCAAGCCATGAAGTCCAAGGAATTGTCTGTAGACCTCCGAAACAGGACTGGATCGAGGCACAGATCTGGGGAAGGGTACAGAAAAATTTCTACAGCATCGAAGGTCCTTATGAGCACAGTGGCCTCCATCATCCATAAATGGAAGAAGTTTGGAACCACCAGGACTCTTCCTAGAGCTGGCCGCCCGGCCAAACTGAGTGATCGGGGGAGAAGAGCCTTAGTCAGGGAGGTGACCAAGAACCCGATGGTCACTCTAACAGAGCTCCAGCGTTTCTCTGTGGAGAACCTTCCAGAAGAACAACCATCTCTGCAGCACTCCACCAATCAGGCCTGTATGGTAGAGTCGCCAGACGGCACATGACAGCCCGCCTGGAGTTTGCCAAAAGGCACCTGAAGGACTCTCATACCATGAGAAACAAAATTCTCTGGTCTGATGAAGCAAAGATTGAACCCTTTGGCCTGAATGGAAACCAGGCACTGTTCATCACCTGGCCAATATATCCCTACAGTGAAGCAGTGAAACATTCTGTGGGGATGTTTTTCAGCGGCAGGAACTGGGAGGCTAGTCCGGATCGAGGGAAAGATGAATGCAGCAATGTACAGAGACATCCTTGATGAAAACCTGCTCCAGAGCGCTCTGGACCTCAGACTGGGGTGAAGGTTCATCTTCCAACAGGACAATGACCCTAAGCACACAGCCAAGATAACAAAGGAGTGGCTACAGGACAACTCTGTGAATGTCCTTGAGGGGCCCAGACAGAGCCCAGACTTGAACCCAATTAAACATCTCTGGAGAGATCTGAAAATGGCTGTGCACCGACGCTCCCCATCCAACCTGATGGAGCTTGATAGGTCCTGCAAAGAAGAATGGGAGAAACTGCCCAAAAATAGGTGTGCCAAGCTTGTAGCATCATACTCAAAAAGACTTGAGGCTGTAATTGGTGCCAAAGGTGTTTCAACAAAGTATTGAGCAAAGGATGTGAATTATTTTTAATAAATTTGCTAAGATTTCAAACAAACTTCTTTCACGTTGTCATTATGGTGTATTGTTTGTAGAATTTTGATGAAAATAATTAATTTAATCCACTTTGGAATAAGGCTGTAACATAAAAACAATTTGGAAAAAGTAAAGCGCTGTGAATACTTTCTGGATGCACTGTACGATCTATAGGTATGAAAATGCCCTAAGGGTTTGTTCACACATGGCATGTTTGGTTCGATTAAAACGAACCCTGGTGCGATTGCTCTGTTAGTGCGGTTCATTTGAATATGTGTGGATGCTGCCATCCACACCCTGGTGTGCACCAAACAAGCGGATCGAGACCACTGAAAAGATGGGTCTCGGCCCGCTTCCAAATGAACTCTGGTACGGTTCGAATGATATATGAATGCAACACGGACCAAAGACATGTAAATGTTTGATGTTGCTTGATCACAGTTCGGTACAGGCATCTGCGTCTCCTCGCAGCAGATCGTTTGTATGTGATTTTGACACTTTCATACATTTTATAAGCTCTTTGCAAGTTCTCAGCTGGTCAAAATACCATCATATGTAGGCTTAACACATACAATGAGCACAATGAGCCCAGCACACAGCATTGTTTTGGATGTTCGGTAAGTTTCGTCTCAAAATAGGCAATACACCATACAAGCCGACCAATCAGGTTGTGAACGTATCCCTATGCCTTTAGGTTCAGTATCTTTTGGTTTGGTGATAAAAATGGCAATCTGAATTTTTTTTGGTCCGGATCAAACGAACTAAGCAAACCAAACCAAAAGTGTGAACACACCCTAAAAAGACAAGAATAAACAGTCATTATTCTGTTAAAAGGATTTTAGTGTTGATTGATAACTACTTTAGTTTGGTTCGATAACTGTGAAGTTCATAAATTATGGATTGAGTTCAATTCAGCTATAAAGCAGCTCTGGAGAAAACAGTGATGTCATCATCTAGCTTAGTTCATCTGTAGCGTCTGGACTAAATCACGATGAATCGATTCTGCTCTAAGCTTCAGAAAGCTTTTAGCCTTTTGACATTTGCATATAAATTAATGTCCTAGTGCCAAGAAGTCTACGGTGAATGGCCTCCGTTGTCACTTTTGTGGCCTGGACATTGAGAAACTCATCCAATACACATAGTACAGACATTCTCCTCATTTCCCTCATAATTAAACTATTCCAGAATGTATATCCCTGTGTGTACACATGTTCCCTATGTTATACTCTACTAGTCATGATGTGTGAGTAATGTTAAGGTCATTTTAAATGCTTGTATTCTTGTGTAAGAGTGTATTTCTGTTTTAATATTCTCCAGCCAGACTTTGTTTGGTACCTAAATGTTCCTCTCTCTTTTTCCCAATCAACGGTGCACAGTATGTGATTATGAGATGCATCATTTATGTTTACCACCCTTGGGAGTAAAACTGTACCAATTCTGACACCATCATAAATTAGGCAAATGGAGTTGTCAAACAGACAAATGTTCTCCTGCCTAAAGTCCACACATATGATTGGTCATTTCAGAAAAGATGGGCGTATGTTAATGGGACAATGACACAAGCGCATCTTTGCTCAGTCGATTCACAACTTTCGACGAGACAATCTTCCTTTCCTCACCTTCCGGCAACATTCGCTAACCACCTTCAAACTTCCAGTGGATCGACAACACAAGCTCCAGAAGAACCAAGAGAAAGCTTCAGCTCACGAACGCTCTGAGAAACTCCAACACATGCATCTCGCTTTACTCAGCACAAAACCCCATGCAAGTATAAATTTTATCGATCTTTAGATGCGTTTAAGACTACGTATGTATTCGTAGTATCATCTATTAAAACCATAATATCCACGTTCGATTTGTCATTGTTGCAGCTCACAAACCATAGTCACTTTAATGTTCAGATTTTGCTACAAGCTTTCATATAGTATCGTTGAATACTTTAATTAATATTCTAATAGATCAGAAAGTTATTCTTCACGGCCAGAAGGATAATCTTCCTGACGATTTGATAGAAAGAATAAAACAGTGAGAATGATCAAAAGATGGTACTATCGGTTCGTCGGACGAACGGATCGGTCGATTTGAAATTAATTCTTTAAAGGTTATTCTGTACTGACTTAGCATATATATTCGTAGTTAATTGCAATCCATTGTTATTAACTATATATACATATTGTACAAATACCT
This sequence comes from Rhinogobio ventralis, assembly GCA_039654625.1. NCBI lineage: Eukaryota > Metazoa > Chordata > Actinopteri > Cypriniformes > Gobionidae > Rhinogobio > Rhinogobio ventralis. The sequence goes on from CM077214.1 coordinate 14,222,142, forward strand.
AGGTTAGGTATTTCCCTTTTGGGTGATTTAGAGATTTATAATTTGATCATAACACGTTACGATTAATTATGAATAATTCATTATAAATACATGTAATTACCTATTGAGCTAATTTAATTTATTAACATATGTAGCCGAGTTGTTACAGTCTAATAGTGTCAGCACATTCAAGTCAATATTTCCAAATATTAAGTGTCCCCATAAGAAGTTACAGTGGCTCCATAAATTATTGGAGAATTCAGTTACACTTTAAATGTTTGAATGTCATTAGCCTGCATAGACATTGAAGAAACACTGCACAAACAAGCCTTTCAAGGAAAACATTTCACAAAAAGTGTGGCTTAACTACTAAAAACCAGGCAACACTGTTATTATGTAATCTTTATTAAATCTCAAAATAAATATACATTTTTCACACTGTACATTATGATTTTGTAATGGCCAGATTCAATAAAAAAATGGTTGATTTTATTTTATATTTATCTTTGGCAAAATAGTATAGAATACTGACCGTTTATCATCAACCATAACATATAAATACACAATTATCAGCTTATGCATATCTATCAGATATATATCAGAGGGATGTCTTAGTCACTTTAACTTATATTGTGATGCAAGCAGATGAACTTTCACAGGAATTCCACCATTGTGGTACTTTAAATAACATGCTCACAGCTGGGAACCAAAGACTGGATTCCCATCCAGGAATAGTCACAATGGAAGGAAGGAACAGTTTTAGTCCAATCCTGCCATTGCAGATCTAGTGAAAACAAAGATAAAAAAAAAACTTCATGTCTTGTCAGGAGTCAAGAAAACTTCCAATCTAGCATGGTCTGGAAATTAATATCTGTCTCATTCTGCATAGTACAAGTGTTCTGAATCTCTTTGTTGTGGTGAGGTGTGCAGATTTCATCACATAACTGAAGGAGTATTTGTAATTCTAGTATGTGTACTCTTTCTTTTGATAAGAAAGCACGACAGCTGAAATCGTACAACAGTCTGACTGATGTTTAATTAACAGTGTAGTTACCATTAACTAAAATGTAACTAAAAACTAACATTTTTGGTATACTAAAATGAAGCTAAAATAAAATATAAATATTATATGAAAAACTTAAATGAAAATGAGAGATGCTTTTTTGGCAGCTAACTATTTTAAGTTGATGTACTAAAATTACTAAAACTAAAAATGAATAATAAAAATAAAAATAAATGAAAGATAAAAACTAAAATTAAAAAGATAACAAAATTATACTATATACGAGTGGATCAAACTTATATTAAATTTAAAATGGAAAAAATAAAATGAAAAAGCTAACTCAAGATATAAATAAATACTAAAATAGTATATAAATTATACTAAAATAACACTGAATTATAGCATTTGTAACAAGTAGCCTCTATTTACAACAGAGAAACACAGGATGAGAGGAGTGTGTGAATAGACTACATGTGTCAGAACTAAAAAGCTAAAGCCCGGGACACACCAAGCCGGCGTTAAAGAACTAGCTACGACGAAAACTGACTGTGTTGTCGCCTCCCGTTGGCTGAATCTCGGCCAAAAAGCTGCGCTTGAACACCAAAAGGACATCCTCATAAACCCATCCCTGGCGTGATGACTCCGATATTTCAAATATTCCTATTTAATAATTGTTTAATCGACATGTTATCCTCAATAAACCCGTCTCTGGCGTGATGATTCCGATCTTTCGAATATTCCAATCTAATATGACTTCTGACCTGTAAGGTTGCCAAAATAATAATCATACATTGTTTGTTAATTGGCCAGAGGAGAACTGGCACCCTGACTGAGCCTGGTTTCTCCCAAGGTTTATTTTTCTTCATTATGCCACCTTGATGGAGTTTTGGTTCCTTGCCACTGTCGCCTTTGGCTTGGCTTGCTCAGTTGGGGACACTAAATTTTCAAATAAATATCCAAATAAATTTAATTACTAAACTAAATTAACTATGTCAACTACATTACTTGAATATATATGATAATTGAAATGAGCTGATGACATCACCGTTTTCTCCAGAGCGGCTGTACAGCCGAATCGAATTCGGTTGCATTATTTTCCTGTTTAACACTGTGAAGCTGCTTTGAAACAATCGGCATTGTAAAAAAGCGCTATATAAATAAAGGTGACTTGACTTGACTTGACTGAACAACCAATCAGAGTTCTCTCTCTCACTGATGGCCCAACGCCGATTCAACATGCTGAATTGGCACAAAAACCCCAGACGGCATCCAACTAGAGCGAACAACACTGAAAAAACTAAGCCGACTGACGCTAATAAACGTCTATTGCCCGACGGCCGACCGTCTTGGCCTTAAGAGGTAGCAGAATAGAATAGGTTTGTACAACCTAACTGCCTTTGTAGAAACATGGAACATGACAGAGAGGCATCTGGTTATTAAAGTAGTAGTTCACCATAAAATTAAACATAACTTTCTTTCTTTTATGAAACACAAAAGCAGTCTTTTGAAAGAATATCCATCCTTTTTCAAACAATGAAAGTGGATGGGGACTGGAGTTGTCAAGGTTCGAAGAGGACAAAAAAGCACCATAAAAGTATCTTACGCTCCACCCCATGAGCCCGTTCCAGAGTCGTGTTAGGGTGTTGGGGGGCTATATGTCCCCGGCCATAGTGGCCGAGCCAAGTTCCAGGGTCAAGGCCACTGAGGCCAATCCTCCCTGAACTGCCGGCGCCTCCCCGGCTCCCTGAACTGCCGGCACCTCCATGGCTCCCTGAGCTACTGGTACCTCCCTGGTCTCCTGTTCTACCGGTACCGTCCTGGAGGCTACCTAGCATGCTCATTCCAGCCACGACTCCAGGACACCAAAACACCCCCTCCCAGAGGAACAGAACTTTAGTTAAGAATGACATAAGGGATTTTTAGGGGGGTGAAATATCTCTTTAGCCATTTTCTTAGTTCTACAGTGCAAGAGCTTTTTTTTCTGCTGGAATCAACATCTTCAAAATCTTCAGCATCTATCAACATCTCAGACACAACATCTCAATTTCTTGCGCATGTTTTTATTGATTTCTGCTTAGGAGAGTTATCTCTGATAGCTCCCCAATGACACTTGGACATACTCATGAAGAGGCACTTAACAGAATAAGAAAATGTATCTGTGTATATCATCTACAAAGTTCTTTAGCAATAACAACCGGCACTTAACTGCAGTCTTCACATATGATGAGCCTCAGGGCATGAATTCAGCTCAGAGGGAGATAAACAGTAACAACAAAACCAGGTGTGTCACCGCTCTGTCTTTAGCTCTTTCTCTGACTCATATCACCCTAGACACTTTGTGACATCTAAACCGTGTAGAGCTACACCATGAATCAATACAAACTGCCTCGAATGTCAATATACTTGTGCAAATACACACAACTTGTTGGTTCTTGCCTAGTCAGTGACCCAATACAATGTTTGTCTAAGGTGGGCTTTGTTGAATGGGTCTCACCCTCCCTTTTTTCCAGATTTAATATACCTCAGGTTCTGGATACAAAGCATAGTAATTCTCATTTTTAAAATACAAGTTTGGTTGCCTGTCAGTTTTTTTATTACATATTCACCCTCATGGGGTTTCAAACTTTCTTTCTTCTGAAATCCAAATTGAAAAAATTTTAATGCTGCTTTTTTCAATGCAAAGAAATAATAAGTAGACATTCTGTTAAACATCTCCTTTCATGTTCCACAGAATAAAGAAAGTCATACAGTCAGTGACCTAATTCAAAGTTTGTCTAAGGTGGGCATTGCGGAAAGGGTCTCTCCCTCCCCTTTTCATCCAGATTTCATTGAACTCAGGTTCTGGTTACTGGCGACTGTGTCCTGTAAGCCATTTTTCGCAGCCTATGAGCTCAGCGGAAAGGATTCTGGAAAATTCCTTAAGTAAGGAAAAGTATCTTAAGTGCTACTCCCTCTACTGACATTAACTCTCCTTGAATGCTTTAGGAGACTAGAATATCTCGCAACACAAAATGGTAAACCTTTTCTTTCTTTCTCTCCCTCCCCTTTTCGATCCTTTCTGCCAAACAGTGAACAATTACCAGATTCCATTTGCCATTAAGTTAAAGCACTCAGGCACTTTTCATTAGCTGAGCTGGTCGGTGACCTGTGGATCAACTTCTGCCCACATGAATTTAGTTTTTCACAAACAGAGCACTCCATCTGTCTGAAGGAATAATAGTCTGCTGGTCCGAGATAAATGCAGTGGCTTCCAAACACAAAATACCTCATTTAAGAGAGTAATTTGGTTACAATAAATCTGGGATGAGCAAATAGTGTCCATGTCCCTCCATGTCTGCTTTCTGTCTTTCAAATATCTTAAAAATATGCTTAAATAAAAAGCACAATAGTTCTTATTTGTAAAAAAATATATATATATGTATATATATATATATATATATATATATATATATTGTTACAATGTTGCATTTTCTTCTTGGTTCGGTTCGCCTTCACAAGGCAACATTTCAAAGCGTACCAAAATGTGTTCACGCAAGTCACATGCGAGTACAACTGTCCTCTTATTGGTTATAGTTTCCTCTGCATCATCCATCAAGCCTTATTGTGGCTTTATTTGTAACCGTTGAGACACACGCAAACATATACGAATGTAGCCCTCATTCCCTCTGTTGAATTATATACTACATTCGTATTAATACTGCAGAAAATTCAAACACACTCTCTCTGGATCTCCCAGCGCGGAAGTTAACTGTGTCAAGACACACGCAAACACTGTCAAGGCTTCATCGGGACAGCATTCTCGCACAGAGAAGCGCAATTAGACAACATTTTAAGATGAAGAGGGACTCTTTTGGTTTTCAACTGTGATAACTAATGTGCTCGCTCACAGAATCAGACACTAGTCCAGTGTCGGCTCCAGCCCTTGAGTCCGCTCCAGCCCCTGAGTCGGCTCCAGTGTCGGCTCCAGCCTTTGAGTCCACTCCATTGTCGGCTCCAGCCCTTGAGTCCGCTCCAGTCACGGCTCCAGCCCCTGAGCCCGCTTCAGTGTCGGCTCCAGCCCTTGAGTCCGCTCCAGTCACGGCTCCAGCCCCTGAGCCCTCACCAGAGTCCGCTCCACCCCATGAGCCCGCTTCAGAGTCATGTTGGGGTGTTGGGGGGCTATATGTCCCCGGCCATAGTGGTAAGTTCCAGGGTCAAGGCCACTGAGGCCAATCCTCCCTGAACTGCCGGCACCTCCATGGCTCCCTGAGCTACCACCACCTCTCTGGCTCCCTGTTCTACCGGTACCATCCTGGAGGCTAAAATAACTGTTTTCTATACAGTATTTTAAAATGCAATTTATTCCTGTGATGGCAGTTGAATTTTCAGCAGCCATTACTCCTGTCTTTAGCATCACATGATCCTTCAGAAATCATTCTAATATGCTGATTTGCTGCTTAAGTGTAACAATCAGTCCACTGAAGGCAAGCTTTTGACAAACCCATGTGCAGCTTTATTGAAGATAATCCAAAATGAAAAAAACAAAACAAAAAAAATCTTGACTTGACTATAATGGACTCACCAAACAGCAGGTTACGCCAACAAAACACGACAAGGTAACTTGGCAAACAAGGGCTTATGCTGCATTCACGCTATGTCATAATTACTGTAGTCTCAAGATAACAACACGTTATACTCAGAGCTGTTCACGTCCTCGAACTGGAAATTATGTGTTTCTATGGCACCACTATCAACGCCTAAATTAATCTGCAGCGGTCAGGTGATACAACTAGTCAAGTAGGAGCTCTCAGACAATTCCCATCTTAAAAGCTGTAATTACGAGCTCTACAAGGACGTGAACGCTTTTTACAAATTGAAATCATGTAATTGTGGCAATTATGACATGGCGTGAACGCACCTTTAAATACACAAGGACTAATGAATAAACGAGACACACCTGAAAGCAATCAAGATAATGAACCAATGAGAAAACAGAACTGAGAAACACATGACCAAAACAATCAGAAAATGACACATTAGAAGCACATGACACGACCACATGAGGGCAAGGGAAACACATGACAAAACCAGGAACCTTGACTAAGAAAATTACTAAATAAAAGACATTAATTTAAACTTGAGTTCTCTTTCAGGAATGTACACATCATCACAATATTCCTCAATTAAATAATTCCTACCCAAGGCATATGCAAAAACAATGGGACGAGGCCTGGCTGAGTTGCGTTAGCAGTGGCTAAGCCTGAAAGATTAAAAATGCTGCCTTCGGAAAATGCATTCCAAGGTAGGAAGGCATCAAAGCTCGCTGAATCCAGTGATAGCTTCACTTCTTGTCTTCTGAGACCTTCATCTGATCGATTTATGAAGGCATAATTTAATTACTACAGTAGCAATTTTTTGCTAGAAATGATATCAAAAGTGGAAGACGTTGGTCAAAAACGTACATTTACACACACTAACTGACCAGCAACTGAACCTTTTACACACCATCTTTCTTTTTCTAGCTCAACTGTCACCAAATGGAACGCATAGGATTGTGGGATATCAAAGGCAGTGAAGGTTACATCTATGCTGCCTTCATAAATCGATCAGATGAAGGTCTCTCAGGAGACAGGAAGTGAAGCTAAAACTCGATTCGGACATGCCTTGATGCCTTCCTACCTTGGAATGTATCCTCAGAAGGCAGCATTTTCCCAATTTCGGATGCAGCCATTTTGTTGAAACTCGCGGTTATGGTAAGGGAAGTGGCATTTCCTAAAAATGCTCAAAACTGTTGACCAATCACAACACACTGGTCCAGCCGACCAATCAGAGCACATTGCGCTTTTTGGAAGGAGGGTCTTCATATAGACAGGAACTAAACAGAGCATTACTGACAGCCTGAGGAAAAAGGTGCTTCATCAATGTAAAATGTGTGAAAAATAAGGTGTTTTTTTGCATGAAAACCTATTCTAGTAGACCCCACAAACAGAATTAATATGTGGCAAGCAGGACGAGGCTGAGGGACTGTGAGAACGGGGTGAGGCCGGTGGCGTGAGTGATAATGAGCGCCAGCTGCGCACCGCACTGGTCTCGTGTCTCACGGTCCCTCAGCCTTGTCCTGCTTCCTAAACAAGACTTTGCAAAAGGCCTCTTTAAATGAAAAGAAAATGACTAAACATATGACTGCACTGTATCATTTTCTCTTGATTTGAGTCCCAGAATGTAAAAAAGCTTAAGTCAAACTGCACTATTTTGGTGTACAAAATACACTGGCTATCCCATAAACCCCCAGTGAAATGTTATGCTTCTTACATCAGCAGATCTCAGACTGATATGTTAAACACATCTATCCGGGTGACCACTCATATATAGTCTAAGCATGGAAAAACTAAACAGCAAAAGCCTGAGTACAGAGATCCAACCAGCTTAAGATAAACTTGTGATCAGGGGACTGTCTCTCCCTCCCTCCCTCCCTCCCTCCCTCCCTCCCTCTCTGCCCTCTTTCTTTCCCATAACCTCTGTCTGGCTGAACCATGAGTAAGCAAGACCACCCAGCCATGAAATTTACTGACTGTGATACAGTTCTTTGTCCAGCTACACCTGCTTGTGATAAACTTTCAAAGAACGCTAACAGTAGTTTAAACAAAAGACTGAACCATTTTACCTGCAGATAAACAGAAAACCCCTTTAAGAAAGCCGACTGCTGATAAACAAATCTCTCCTTTATCACTCTATCTGTCAGACATTAAATGGGCAAAGAAAAAAAAGAGAATGTATTTGATTTCCTTCCAGATGTTTCTTTGAGGGCATGTTTAGGTAGAAAATATTATTATCAGATAGCAGGTGATTATAATAGACTCTTGCTTGCTTGAATCTGGGCGGTTCTTCAAAACATAAAGGAAAAGTATAACGTTTTGTAATTAAATATAGTGTCATTATAAACAGGTAATTCCACTCTTCACTGGCAGTCTGATTTCTAAGATTAAATACTAAAATCTGCATTACGTTTATTAAAAAAATTAAATGCTAATTACAAAAAGATGCACACACATTAACTCTCCAGCTGGGAAATGTATCCACTCATTCCCTTTTTCGAGAGCCATTCATCCATGTTATGACCTGTGTTTGAACTCTAAGTCTAGAAAACATTAACTCTTATATGGTCCATTTAAAATCAAAAAAAAAAAAAAAAAAACTTTAAAAAAGTTACTTCTTGTAATGTTACAATGTTTACCATTGGGCAGATCTGAGAGACAGTTTCCCCAAAAATACATTTCTGTCATTTGTTGTTATTGTTAATTAAAACTAAAACTATTGTAAACAATTTTCCTTAAAATGGCTATATGAAGAATTCCGAACCCATTGTTATTAGCGACACCGCTGGCCGTTAAGTGAACTGCAGCCAGCAACTCATGTTCTTTGCTTAGAAATTTAAAAAAAAACTATTCTTAGCAGTGATATACTTTTAACGAACATCCCGACTCTGTCAACGAGTGTGCTGAGAGTGACGTTTAGACGTTAAGAAAGCATCTGATCATAGTGATGTGGATATGTTTGCACAAGCTCTGCAATTCACTGGCATCATGTCGACAGATGAGGTAATTAAAATGAAACTGTTTAGAGTTTGATTATAAAGTATATTTGAGACTATAGACTATAGATCTGACTATGTGAGACTATAATTTCGAATAAATCCCTTTTCTTTGCATGACACATTGACGTTTTCATGAGTTCACACTTACAAATAAGTCGGATAGAATAAATGGTATGCATATTTGGCTTGCTGTCCAAGGAGAGGGCTCCGAGCTTGGTATTTGGCCTGAACCCAGAGAACTCCCCCCATATTTCTGGCTGTGGTAGGAACAAGCCAAGAGTGAGGAGTCGGGGTGGTGGAGGGATGCTGAAATCTGTCGAGGAAGGTCAGTGAGTCGACTGTGTATATACATATATAGGCTTCCTCTCATGCTGATAGGATAGATGTGGTAATTGCTGATGTAAGTTCGCCCAATCGTCCCAATGGAGGTGTACGATTGGTGGGTGAAGGTTTCCTGCGTGTTCTGTCTTTTCAGCTGGGCAAAGGGATTTAAGTCTAATTTAGTTTTATCTGACTCCATTTTATTATGACCTCAAATTAGAATGCCAATTGGTTATTTGGTCATTTATATTTAATAGTTTCCACATTTAATTATTTAGTTTAACCCTTTGTTGAAATTACACCCATTCATAATCTACTAGAGATAGTCAGAATAAATCAGTCAGGTAAATGTATCATGCCAATTACATAATCAATTCAAAGATAATCCATACATAACATCAAATGCTTTGAAGTATAGAATAAAATATGGATACCTGACTTCTGAAAATTACATAACGCTGAGCATCTAAGAGACACAGCGTTACGGGCTGACCGATATAAAGGTTCCAGCCCCGAAGTCTCTGCAACATCTCCTTAAATACCCAGACCAAGACAGAAACCTCTTTCAAATGGAAACGTGTTAACAATGGGAGTTTACATTAATCACTGTCCCATAGACCTGTATTGGATGGGAGGAGGTAGAGAACATTTGGCCGGAGACACACTCATCACACCTTAGGCACAATATCTCTAAACTCTTAAAACCTTTAGTACCTTTTGGTTTACATCTGTGGGGATGAGACATTTGTACCAGTCGCAGTGAGACATTTCCAATTATATCAAACATGTATAATACTATAGTACTTGTTCACATTCAACCATATAGATTTTAGGTGAATTCTGGAGGAGAGATGGGGGAAGAGGCAGTGAAGGGAAAAACATGTAAATTAAGGTGATCTTTAGATGTTTAACTCGGTGTGATGTCTTCTCGGATGGAGACGCTAAATGCACGAGAGTGAGTTCAGATGTTAATTTCCTTTGTTTTCTCAGAGAGTCACAATCTACTACAGTCCTTACAGTCTCTCTAGTCTTACACTTATGACGAGTTGTTTGGATAGATCATTTGAACATGCTCCTCCTGAACTTGTTATTAAAACATCACACAGTACAGTGTGTAATACTTTTGGCATTATCCTGAACATTGTATAAGCATACATTTCAAGTGTGATAGAATGAAATAGAATGGTTCTCTGAAGCGTGCGTAAACGTCACATCCTTTTGATTTTCCTGGCAAAAGCGACCCGAGTTCACATAAAAATCAATCTACAGGCTTTGACAACCAAGGAAGTCGAGGAAGGTCTCGTTTTTTAAAGGTTCCTTACAAGCTGTTCACACATTGGCAATAAAAATTTGATTAATACATGAAAATTATTTTATAGCCCCTATATAGCCCCTTTAACACTGGTTGAACATTAAAGGGGGGGTCTAATGCTATTTCATGCATTCTGACTTATTTACACTGCTAAAGAGTTAGATTCTCATGCTAAACATGGCCACAAAAAAAAACAAGTTGGCAGTATGATGGAGTATTTCTGTGCCAAATACACTCCTTCAGGATTCGAACAAGTTTCGGAAAGTTTTTTCGATTATGGCCCTGTGTAACGTCATAAAGGGCGGAATTCCTTGTATGGGCACTTCTCCCGGATGAGCGAGTGCGCACATCAACCAGAGCGAGAGCAAGAGCGCACATCACAGAGCTTCGTTCGGGTTACGGAAGCCGTCAGTAGTGCTGTCATTTTGATTTTAGACCACAAAATCAACAATGTCACTAAAGAAGTGTGCTTTTGGTTGTGTGGGAAAGATAACCTTTTTTTTCAGCTTCCCAAATAACTCAGCGTTAAGGAAACAGTGGATGCAGTTTGTTTTTCCGGAACAGCAACGGAGTTCTGCAAGTGTGTCTGTCTGTTCAGATACGGCAGGAAATGAGTGAAACTGCATCAAATGTCTGTTTTGTTGAATCGAAAGTTATCAATACATAATGCCATGATGTATTGTGTGTGTGTGTGTGCTCGTGACTCTTTAGCCCCACCCACTGTTTTCGGAAAGAATCAGTACAGCGTATCTGTCTTTTATAAATATGATAAAACTAAAGACTCTTTTGAGATATTTTACTAAAGTAAAAAACTGTGTATGAATCATAATGTTTGTTCTTTTTGTAGTCTTTTGGACACCTGTAAACATCATCCATCCATCAATGGCACACACTGTGTAAAATGTCTGTGTTGAGTGTTAATGATTCACCTTGAAAATGTTTCAAGCATAATATGTCTATGCCTCTACTAAGCTGCTACATCTATGGAGGACCAATTTTCATGGTAACATCTGGATTCTAGTGCCTTTTACTGGATGGAGGTAAACACAGGTATTACTTAGAAATGTCAGAAACGTCTCGGTTACGACTGTAACCTTAGTTCCCTGAGTAGGGAACGAGACGCTGCGTCACCGCTTTGGGAACGCCTCTGCGTGATTGCGTCGTGAAGCACATGTGTAATCAGTCCAATGGAGAGACGGAACGTCATAGGCGGGTGACGTCATCGACCCGGAAGGTATAAAGCATACCGGCAAACAAACGCCGCTAGCTTCTGTGGTAGAGTGAAGCAAGACGCTTTTGCGGGCATGCGGGGAGTATGGCAGGGTGACGCAGCGTCTCGTTCCCTACTCAGGGAACTAAGGTTACAGTCGTAACCGAGACGTTCCCTTTCGAGGGAACTCGCGCTGCGTCACCGCTTTGGGAACGAGAATACCCACGTCCCCATAGGAGCCGGATGCCCGCCTGTGCATTGTCTAAAAGGCGAGCACCCGAGCCCCTGGAGTAATGTCAAGTTCGTAGAACCTCACGAAAGTGAGCGGCGAGGACCACCCCGCCGCGTCACAGATGTCTTGCAGGGAGGCCCCTGCTAGGAATGCCCGAGAGGCAGCCATACCCCTAGTCGAGTGTGCCCGGACAGCCAAAGGGAAAGGCTGCCCGACCACCTCATAAGCAAGTGAAATAGCCTCAACTATCCACTTGCTCATCCTCTGCTTAGAGACCGGACCCCCTCTCGAGGGTGGACCGTAACACACAAACAACTGTTCCGATTTTCTCCACAGGGCAGCTCTGTGGACATAAGCGTCTAGTGCGCGAACAGGGCAAAGCAGATTGGATCTTTCCTGGTCAGACGTCAGAAAGGGAGGTGGACAAAAGGCCATAAGTACTATGGGTCTCACAGTATTAGTGGGAACCTTAGGAACGTACCCCGGTCTGGGGTGCAGAAAAGCTTTAGCCATACCGGGAGCAAATTCCAAGCACGAGGGTGCCACAGAGAGGGCTTGTAAGTCCCCTATTCTTTTCAAGGAAGAGATAGCCAGCAGAAAGATGGTCTTTAAGGTGAGGAGTTTCTCAGAAATTTCTTCAATGGGCTCGAAGGGAGCCTGAGAAAGGCCCTGAAGGACAATAGATAAGTCCCAGGCCGGCACCCTGGTGCGTACTGCGGGCCTCAGTCTGATAGTGCCACGGAGGAAACGAGTAACTAGGGGGTGTCGCCCGAGGGTAACACCATCGAAAGGAGAGTGGTAAGCTGCTAAGGCCGCCACGTACACCTTCAAAGTGGAGGGAGCTAACCCAGCGGAGAATTTCTCCTGCAGGAACTCCAGCACCGCGCTCGCAGGGCAGTTAACTGGATCCCACAGGCGATCTCTACACCATAAGGTGAAGAGTCTCCATTTCAATGCGTACAGTTTCCTCGTGGAGGGAGCTCTAGAGTGTAGGATGGTCTCCACAACCTCGGTTGAGAGACCGGAGCTTAGGAGCTGGGCCCCCTCAGAGGCCAAGCCCACAGATTCCACAGCTCTGGGCGTGGGTGCAGGAAGGCACCGCCCGACTGAGAGAGCAGGTCCCTCCTGCACGGAATCTCCAGGGGAGAGCCGTTGAGGAGCGACACAATGTCCGAGAACCAAACCCGGGCTGGCCAGAACGGAGCTACTAGGAGCAGATGGGCACCGTCCCGACGAACTCTCTCTAGAACTCCCGGAAGCAGAGCGATCGGGGGGAAAGCGTACAGGGGCAGCCTCGGCCACTCCTGTACCATGGCGTCCAGTCCCAAGGGAGCTGGAGGAGTTAGAGCAAACCATAGACGACAATGAGTGTTGTCTTGGGTTGCGAACAGGTCTACTTCGGCTCTGCCGAATTTTTGCCAGAGGAGCTCCACCACCTCGGTGTGGAGTCTCCACTCCCCGGGCCTCGGCCCCTGCCTCGACAGGATGTCTGCTTCCGTATTCAGGCGCCCTGGGATGTAGATTGCCCTGATTGAGAGCAATTTCCCCAGGGCCCACAGGAGGATTTGACGAGTCAGCTTGTACAAAGGGCGAGACCTCAAACCCCCCTGGTGATTTATATAGGAGACCACCGATGTGTTGTCTGTGCGAACTAGAACATGATGGCCCCTGAGATACGGCAGGAAATGTCTCAGAGCCTGGAACACAGCAAGCATTTCCAGGCAATTTATGTGCAACGCACGATGAGAGTCCTGCCACAGGCCCTGGGCCGAGCGACCACTCATGGTCGCCCCCCAACCCGTAAGGGAGGCATCCGTGGTCAGAGTGACCCGCTGGCACGGTACCCCCAGTAACGGGCCTTGGGCTAGAAACCGAGGGTCCTTCCACATGACTAAGGCGCGGAGGCATCGCCGCGTTACCTTGATCACGCGAAAGGGATTTCCCCTCGGGGAAAAACCCTTGGTCTTGAGCCACCACTGTAAAGGTCTCATGTACAACAGGCCACAAGGAATGACGTTGGACGCTGCTGCCATCAGGCCTAACAGTCTCTGATACTGTTTGACAGTGAGTGGCTGGTCTAGTTTCACCCCTTTCACAACTGAGAGAATCGACCCTACGCAAGGCTCTGATAGACGGGCCTGCATCAGGATCGAATTCCAACACACACCCAGATACGTTATTTTCTGTACTGGAGAAAGAACGCTCTTCTTGAGGTTGAGCCTCAGCCCTAACCTCTTCATGTGCGCGAGAACAACATCTCGATGTTGAACCGCCAGACGTGCTGACTGAGCCAAAATCAGCCAGTCGTCGATATAATTGAGAATGCGGATCCCCTGCATACGCAAGGGGGCTAATGCCGCGTCTACACACTTGGTGAAGGTGCGGGGTGATAGGGCTAGACCGAAGGGAAGCACCCGATATTGGTACGCTTGTCCCCCGAAAGCGAACCTCAGGTACTTCCTGTGCTGCGGAAGGATGGAGATGTGGAAGTAAGCATCTTTGAGATCTATCGTGACAAACCAGTCCTCGGACCTGATTTGGGACACGATATGTTTGAGTGTAAGCATCTTGAACCTGAACTTTGCCACTGCGCGATTCAGAGAGCGCAGGTCCAAAATGGGGCGCAACCCCCCATCCTTCTTTGGCACTATAAAATAGCGACTGTAGAAACCCGACTCCCTGTCGGAGAGAGGAACCTTCTCTATGGCCCCCTTCCGTAGGAGGGTCTGGACTTCTTGAGTCATAACCAGAGCCTGCTCGGGGCCCACCAAGGTAGGTAGGACCCCCTTGAAACTGGGTGGACGACACCTGAACTGGATGGCGTACCCTGATCTTATTATCTGCAGGACCCAACGAGATATATTTGGCAGTTTTTCCCATTCTGGCAAAAAATCTACTAGGGGTACCAGTCCCTCGAGACTGGCCTCTGGTATACTGAGTGCTGGGAGCACAGCGCCCTGAAGCGGATGACCGGCAGGGAACGGCTGACTCGACAGCGCCACCTCCTTGTCTGGAGGACGCGGGCCATCCTCGGATGACTCGCGAGGGCCTTCCACGCCCCGGCACTCGGGCGGGGTTAGTGGAGAGACCCTGTGAGGGTACCGGAAAAGGACGGGCACCGTATGCTGAGGTGAACACCGCCTGTTCCCGAAGGGGGAAACCCTCATTGTCCTGGGCCCACTGGCGTCAGGGCTTCTTAGACGCAGCCTTCCTAGAGATAAGAACAGTCCGCAGATCTGCTCTACCCCTAGAGGGCTGCGTCTGGGGGTGTCGCCCACCGCCCCACCCTTTCTGAGGGGGAGTACGAGTGGCGACACTCTGTTTCTGTTGCGCCCGGTGTACGGAGCTTGTACTCGGTGTCTGCTGCTCCCGCACAGCAGCAGACGAGGCCTGGGGCTTTCTCGGGAGGAGCTGCTTGAGCGCCGCAGACTGTTTCTTTGCCTCCTGAAACCTGTCGGTGACGGGAGTGACAGCGTCACCGAACAGGCCGTCAGGAGACAGCGGCGCATCAAGCAGAAAGCTCTTATCTCTCTCCCGAATCTCGGTCAGATTAAGCCACAGATGCCTCTCCGTAGCCACCAGGGCTGCCATAGAACGGCCTATAGATTTGGCCGTCTCCTTGGTGGCTCGGAGAGCTAAATCTGCTGAAGATCGGAGCTCATTGACTAAGTCTGCTCCGATCTCCTGGCTGGACCCCAGGTCTCTTAGCAGGTCGGCCTGGTATGCCTGCACGATGGCCATAGTGTGCAGGCACGCGGCGGCCTGACCCGCTGCCGAGTACGCCTTGCCCACCAAAGAGGAGGTGGTTCTTAAAGGTTTGGTGGGCAAGGTCGGAGTTTTAATGGCCGATGCCGACTGAGGAGAGAGATGGCTCGCAAGCGTCTCCTCCACCTTCGGCATCGGACCATACCCATGCTTCTTCAGCCCCTGGATGTTACTATACACGGATGTTTGGGGGCTGAAGACACGAGAGGACATGGGCCGCTTCCACGTTCTCGACACCTCAGTGTGGAGATCCGTGAAAAACTGTAAACTCCGACGTGGAGGCTGGGCAGAGCGGGTGGGGAGAAAGCGCTCGTCCAGACGGCTCTTGGACGAGACGCTCTCTTGATTCTCTTGTGGCCAGTCAATGTTTAGTTTGGCCACAGCTCTGCACAGCACCTCCAATAGCTCCTCACCAGCAGGGGATTGAAGTGGCGAGTCTTCAACCCCCGCGTCAACGCTGCAAATATCGATCTCGTCAGAGCTTGATAAAAGCAGCGCTGAGGCTGCCCCCTGGGTGGGAGAAACCGCGGGGCGGGCTCCCGAACCCAGAGAGGCAGCACTGGATCTGCCAGGTGAGGGCAGAGAAAGGGCTGGGCCCGTCTCTAACCCCTCTGACAGATCCATCTGCGAACCCCACGACATAAGCTGCCGCTGTGCCTCAGCAACAGCGGGGCCTGTGCCGCGGGGAACGCGAACCGGGACACCCTCCTCAAAAAGTGCCCGGCGGGATCGCAGCACTCTCATAGGCAAAGCCTCACAATGCTCACAGCCGGCCCCCTCGAGAGCCGACTGGGCGTGCTGTTCACCCAAACAAACAACGCACATCAAGTGTGTATCCCCGCTCGTGATGTGACGAGAGCAGGGAGGAACACACTTTCTGTAACGCTGTTCGCTCGCCATAATGTCTCTCTCTATATGTCAGTGTGAATGCAACTTGTAGAAAAACAAGGAAAGTCTGAACTCAGACACAAACACAAAACTGGCAAAGACAATGAAACACAGAGCGCTTGCTGAAAGCAACAGAAGCTAGCGGCGTTTGTTTGCCGGTATGCTTTATACCTTCCGGGTCGATGACGTCACCCGCCTATGACGTTCCGTCTCTCCATTGGACTGATTACACATGTGCTTCACGACGCAATCACGCAGAGGCGTTCCCAAAGCGGTGACGCAGCGCGAGTTCCCTCGAAAGGGAACCAGGTTTTACTGAGATTCCGACTGACATCAAACAAATGTATGACAAATAAGAGTGACACACTCATTACTGTGCGTGCATGTGTGCATGAATAACTAAAAGAGGGGTGTTAACCTCAAGAACTTACAGTGCTTAGAGGGATACTTCACAGCTGGAAAGATGAATGTGTATTTAAACTGGGTCATTTATGTAGTAGAAATGTGAAATTATTTTAGAAGTTGGTGACTTCTAGACTGAGAAATGTGGATGAAAGACAACAACTCCCAGAATGCACTTGCTTCTCTGCCCTACGAGGCCACTCCCAAGCCACGCCTACCGGTTACATCACTTGCCCACCGCGGCACTGCCCCCACCGTCGTTTTCATTGTTATAGTAATAAAATCATTTAGTTCAGTTAGAGAACAGACACTACAATTTAAAACTGAACGTGTCTGACTAATACAGCATGAGCCGAACGAGAGTCACAGCACAAACGCAGCAGGAGTCAGATCTCATTCATCACAAGAGCAAACAGCTGACAGACAAGATGATCGCGGAAGATTTGGTTTCAAAGCGAAATGCGCCTATTTAAGTAAGTTTGTCATTGTATCGTTTTGTTGTTGTGTTTTTCATTAGGAATGAATTCAAGCAACCCGCTAATTCTAAACTGAAACTAAAATGAGCACAGCCGCACGGGCATTCATTCATGGCCGCACAGTCATTCACGGTGCGTGTCCAGTCTGGCGCGTTTTCAGTTCATGCCTATGGAAGCTTAACTTTCATAGGAATTCATTGAAAACACTCGCTTTGCTCCGCACCGCTCCGTTATGAATGCCCGAGCGGCCGTGCGCATTTTACATTCTGTGAGTGAGATCCCACCCCCTATGGGCGGGTTGAAAACATGCGGAACTAGCTCCTACTACTGGCTGTAGTCTCTAGCCTCTGGCCAAAAAAGCCTCCAATGATGCTAAATGATGATTTTGCGTCATCTGAGGTTTTTTTCCAGAAAAAATACAGAAATCTCTCATCTCAGGGGGGCATGAGGGAAGGAAGCACGGTTATTCGAATATACTACTGGGTTTTTACTGATACAAAACTTAATGCTGAATCGCTGAAGTAACCCTTTAATATCACCACGGTCTAAATCCCCACCCCAGGGGTGCGTTCCTACAATTTCACTGAGAGGACATGACACATGACATGTTTTTTAATCACTACACATCGAGTGATTGACAGGCACCAGAAGGCCGCTGAGGTGACAGGATTTGGGCCTTATATCATCATTTTAGAGCAAGTCTGAGTTGACATGGAGCTCTTCAACCACAACCAGCAGGATTAAAACCCACTGGGGCGGAATGTGATAAAGAGGTGCATAATCACACTCACAAACACATGCACACACACAAACTGACATTAATCTGCACCCCACTGTGCTGGAATGTGGAGGCAATGTGATGGTGAGCCCATGTGTTTTTTGTTTTTTGTTTTTTGTGAGGAATGCAGCAAAAATCCACAAGAATCAAACCTGCTACTGATCTAATCCCACAAAACCCATATCTGTATATGAATAAATATAAAACCTGCACCAAACACTTTTAGCTTAATACCATCTATGCAATTTACTCACATTCAGACACTTTAAACCAATAATGCAAATCTGCTTAATACACCTAAAGGACTTAAACTCTGCAAACAAAACAGTAATTTTTTACTCATACTCAACAGATACTTCAACATCTCACACCAAGCATAATATTATCTTAGGCATGTACTTAGTCAACAATAAAACTAAATGTCTACAATATGTCACAATATTAAGACTATACAACTTATGACTAATATAACAAATAAGAAATTATATAACACATTTGTAAGGTCAAAAGTCTAAAAAATGTGTCATTACTTACTCGCCCTCAAGTTGTTCCAAACCTGTATGAGTTTCTTTCTTCTGTTGAACACAAATGAAGATATTTTAAAGAATTTTGGCAACCAGACAGTTGACGGCACCCATTGACTTCCATAGTAGGAAAAAAAATACTATATAAGTCAATGGCTACCGTCAACTTTCTGGCTACCAAAGTTCTTTAAAATATCTTCTTTTATGTTCAGCAGAAGAAAGAAACTCATACAGGTTTGGAACAACATGAGGGTGAAGATTTTGGGGTGAACTATCCCTTTAAGTTTTGTGGTTCTGGTTTGTGTCTCCTCTAGAGTTTCAGAGATCTCAACAATGTCTTAAACTGTGCTTAAATTTACCAAGACACCGAAGTCTACAATCAAAAGCATGATATTTTAGTATGAACACAGACAACTGACATTAAATTAAAAGATCATGATTTTTAGTCTTTTTCCAATTCTTACAAGAAATGTTTGGAGAAACATCTGCGGCAAGGTTAATGTGACACACCTGAGAACTTTTTTAACGACCCCTGAGTCATAAAAAAAGCAACATCTGCACAATGACATTTTCCTATGGGAATTGATTCATTAAAAAAATAATAAAAACAAAAAATCTGCGATCAACATTGACCAGAGTCCAAACGTCAGCGGTCAAAATATGAGAAGCACAGTACATTATAATCTAGTTGTCTAATAAATCTGGCATTGTATATTGCGAATATTGTTGGATTTTGATTAAAGTGTCTGCTAAATGCATAAATGTGCGGGTATCCTTCTTTGATTATCTCATACTTACTGGGCTGTGTGACTTGCTGGGTTACGCTTGCCGTGGACCCTTTAGGTGGACTGATTCTGCTCCTTGGTTGGGCCACTTCGCCCTCTTCCTTTATATTAGTGTTTTGCGGGATATGCGAATGTGTTGTCCCATTGACGGGAGGCCTCTGTCCGGCTATATTGCCCTCACTTCCTGTCCGCATCACCTTCTCCCCCATGCCAAGCATTCTGGGTCTGCCGGCAGGTGTATCCCGACGGGCCGAGGGGAGTTTGGAGCCGGGACCCGCCGAGGATGGACGAGCAAGTCGTGAAGGTTTAGACATACTGTAGAAATGCTGATTTAACTTGAGTGAATTCAATTAAGTCAGTTCATCAGTCACTCACTTGGTATTCCATTTCAGTCATCCAATCAAATTGCATTAGTAGAATATCCAGAATTGTGTTCCACAGGTGTCCCTGGATTTTCACCGTATTCCACAGAGAACAAACTGCACTGTCTTGGTATTACTCTCCCTCCTTCTCTCTCATCTCTCTTCCTTCCTGTCCTTCTGTGTCTTTACTCACCGAACGAGTCCAGACGAGTGCAGGTAAAAGAACCAGACGGCGAAAGAGACGGAGGAGGAGGAGGAACGAGGGGGAAGGGGTTAATCACCACCTTTCCAAACGGAGCCTCCAGCGTTCCGAAGTATACTGACAAGGGGACAAACGGAGATAAGCAGCCTGTTCCCATGTATCAGCGCATTCCAACACACAGTCTCAGTCTCTCTCTCATTCTGTCCTCCTAAACACAAACTCTCTTTCTCTTGCTCTCTCCACCTTCTTTTTCCTCTTGTCTAGATGCTCTCAGCTTAGAAAGTCTCAATGCTTGGGAATAAAAAAGGAAAAGAATGAAAAGGGAGGAGAAAAGGTCTTCTGTTGCTGTCACAGCTGTGTATACTGATCCTCATGTGAGTCTCTCTCTCTGCTGCTCTTTTAGTCTCCAATTTAACAGGCTTGAAGACCATTGCTGTGGTGTGTGCTGAAGAAAATTACACACATACACACACACGTGCCCGGGTATTTCTGGAGAATTACAAAGCGGCAAAAAGGAAAGAGGGATTACACTAACATAGCTCGCACTTGAGCTCTGCAGTCTGTGTGTGCGTATCAAAGCAAGGCATGCTGGAAGCTTTACTTTGTACTGAAAAGAGTTGGAAATGGAGGAAAAATCCTGTTTGCTGTTGTCAAAACAAGCACAAACACACTTGAAGAAGGTTTGCACAACTAAATAAAGAGAGAGAGAGAGTGTGTGACAGAATAACTTTTTATTATGCCAGTAAAATATATAAGGAGTTTTATTTTGTTTTATTGCCCTTTCCGCAATATTACAGGTCCTTAGAGACAATTGTCATTAAAACACTTAATTATTTGCTGCCACAACAAAACATCAGTATTAATAGACCGACAATTTAAAATAAACTAAATTTTAAAGTAGAGCAAACTAAAATATACAATTTACTTATCTAATTTCTCATATCGCAAAACACAATTCTAATTTATTTCACATAAATATCACAAAAATATCATCAAATTAAAGATATACAATTTTATATCATCATTTTATTTAATTTGTTATATAGTTATATAGTTTTGAATTTAATTAAATTTAACATCTCAGATGTGTTTTACTGTCATAATTCACTCACATATAATCAAATCTAAGGGCATATGCTTAGCTTGTAAAAATTCATATCATCCATCTCTCGTCATTGCTCAGATTTGCTCTATACTGTCACAGAATAACTTTTTGTGTAGTTTTTACCCAGGGTGCTCAGAGTACATATTAATCTGATAAATCTCAGTTTATCATAAACAATAATTGTAACAATTTACTAATAAAAACACACACACTAAATATTATGGTTCATAAAGGGTGTTGGATAAAGGTTTTTGAATGGATAACCTACTAACCCAAAAGTCTGTGCCTCTTGCCGCTGCACCAGATCGCCGGATTCACCGCCCCGTGATTCCATTTCACAGAAAAGCCCGGATCAAACCATCCAGAGGCAGGATATTTACCTTTGGATTTCATGCATGGAGTCCCAGTGGAGCAGATTTGGCTGCCACACAATCCATAAAAAAACTATGGGGAAAATGCATACACATCTAGACAAGAGATTTGAATGTACAACATTTCATCACTGGATTAAACCCCCGCTGACATGGCTTCAAACCATTCGGCCATCTGGACAAACCATCAATCATTTTAACACGGGAAGTGATCAGAACATTTATGTGTTGAAATAGTGACCTATTAAAGAAGAGGCAAACAGATATACAGTATGTATCCTAACAACTTTTTCAGTCATCCATGGACCACCAAAATGGACTTTCTTTGCAAAGTATTACACGTATATGCATATCCATGCAGAGAAAAACTAAACCAGGGTACCATGGCTGACTTTTGACCTACATTTCTTCCCTACTAAATGACCTTTGACCATGCTATATACAAAACAGATGGGCCCATTTTCAAACGTTCAAACCTGTACAATGCAGATGTTGTGTATTGGCTTCTGTGTGCGCATACATATGTGTGGTTTGCATGTGATATGCACGTGTGTGCCTTAGCTAGTGAGCGTGCATATGTATTTTGAGTGTGTTATGGGGTAAATTAAAAGCCCTCTAATAATACACTATATTTGGCTGCCTCATGGCTCCACCCTATGGACTCCATTCACTGCTATAGCTCAGTATAAGCTATATTTAACTCTTTAAATAATATATGACCTATAAGACTGCTTTATTTTAAACCATTTTCCATTCATTTCCATTCAGGAACTTCATACCAAAATCAGATACATTGTTTCTGCTAAATTCTTAACAAGAAGTCTTATTCATGAAACACAAGTAAAATGTATTTGTATACATTACACAATTTGTATATAATTTAAAATTATTTATAATATTAAAATGTGACATTAAATGATTTGCTTTTTTTAGTTTTACATTATTTTAATTTTTTATTTTATTATTTTACGTGACCACTGTTGCAATTTATTTTTTTAATGAATTTTTTTTGTAAATTGTTCATTACATTCTTTTGTACTTACATTGTCCCAGGTTTTGTATACAATTAAGTAGATTTGGTAGGTGGATCTGAGTAAGGAATTTTTTCGATTCTTGGACAGCGGTGACCCCCACCTGACATATTCAAACCTCGTGTCCCTAGTTACTAAATAATCCAGAGCAAACAAAGAGTGTGTATCAGGTAAAACATCTTAAGAGTTTCCCAGAAGCAAACAGATACATCATTATATATCTTGAGTGTCTCATACCTGACTATCAGCAGAGTGAATCATTACTGTCGCGACATGAAAAGGGTGTGTGTGTGTGTGTTTTCATGCCCCCAGGGGCCAGTTTCGTCAAACACATTCAGATTTTCATGAGCCAGAACTGATTTCTCCACAAGACGCTTACAGCTCCTCAAGTGTTTCCTGTTATCCCTGATGTAATCACACAAACTACTATAGGAGTCTCACTGTCTTTGAAAGAGGTCGTCTGTGTCAATAGTGCATATTACTGCAGCAATAATAATTTTAGGTACACAATTTTATGGATATTTATATATAATTACTGGTATTCACTAAGGCAAGCATCACTATTACTTTTGCTCATTTGTGTGTTACAAGTTGCTCTTCTTCAACTCTTCTTCTTTGTGCTATGTGTAACTGCACCAAATGTGACCGGTCCTACTCGTCCCACTCCGAGAGGGATTTGAACCGGTCTCTTCGAACTGGTCTCCGGCATGGGAGGTGGGTGTGATAACAAGGGCCCTGTCCCAAATGGCACACTTCATATGCACTTTCGGTGTTGTGGACTTAAAATGGCTGCTGCATGCGCATGTCCGTTAAGTCATGAGACCGTAGGGTGTCCAATTTGTCATTTTAGGTTTCAGAAGGCTGCTCGCGAGCACTCCCATTTGTGGTTGATATGCGCCCTCGTTGCACATTTCTGTCAAGCCTGCACTAAAACGAGCTCTGCAGCAGACTTCTTAGGACTCCTAGGAAGACCACGAGTGTTTAGGGTGCCATCTGGGATAGGGCCAAGGACCTCACTCTTCTCCGGGTCATGGCACCAAATGTATTACTCAACCGGCTTTGAGCGTGATTCTAACCAGGGTTTCCAGCCTGGGAGGCGGACACACTAACAAGGACGCTAAAGGCTGTGCAATTAATTGTATTTTGATTTAGATTTTGGCTTCCAATGATTATGAAAACAAGGTTATCGAGGTAAAACGATTATTGTGCCACTGATAATGAGTGATGTAAAATGCAGTCTACTGTTGCTAAACTGTGGGATGTGATTGATATTAAATAGTGTTTAATATCTGTTCCCTATGTGGCCGCCTGTGTGCGCACTCTGAGACGGGGCTCTGAAATGGTAAAATAGTCTACACACAAGTATGTCGCAATGCCGTTTTGCTAATTATCCTCGTAAACACAGCTGGTTATGTCTTAAGTCAATGTAAACATTTGAGAAAGCGTATTTGAAACTCGTGTGTAACAGTATAATGGGTCCGTGCAGCTCTTAAAGTGACAGCAGACACATGACTGCTGCAGTCCTTAATGTTAATCAAACAAGAAAAGACAAAGATAAAATCACTCACTGCTCTTGAATGAATAACTTGTGTAGTTTTAAATAAGGATTTGTTTATATTTAATGTATACAGCAGTGTTATTTTACATTTCATTACTGTGTTCAATTTCTGTTGTAGGCTATCTGAATACCACTGTTAGTACTTCCTGAAAAACCTAAAGCACTGTTTATTTCATTTGTATTTTTGTTCTGTTGTATTTTTTTGTTTGTAATTAATTTCTTTGTTTGTATTTTATGTTTCGATCATTGTGAAATTTTACTGACATTTAAAATTACTCATATCATGAAATAAGACTTTGATCATATTACCCACCAATAATCGTGTTAAATAGTTGTGATTTCAATATTGACCAAAATAATCGTGATTATGATTTTTGCCATAATCGAGCAGCCCTAGACGCAGGCTCTAGAGTCAGTCGCTAGTGCGCCTCTTGAGGCCAGAGGAGTGAGGTTTACACGCACAGCCATACTGGATTACGTTACAAATGGATATGAATGATACCTCAAATCATGCAGTTTGTTGAGGAGAGGTAAATGTGAAAATCTAGTTCACACAATATTGTTTTACTATTTAGCAAAAGTCATTTCAGTCAACTTACATTTGCTCACATTAGTGCTTATATAATTTACAACTTGTGACACTAAAATAGACCATTTAACCTTTTTACAATTTCACCTCACCTCCTCAGAGACACATAATACAGTACATTGTTCTTTCTCCAGACGCCCATAATGACTATTCCTGCCTCGCAGCTTTTATTAACAGTATTGCAGGTTTTTGCGACAATTAAGAGAGAAGCTTACCTTACCTGAGGTAAGCAAAAATGCCTCAATAGAGAGTTTAACCAGAAGACAAACAACGGTTACATTCCTCAGTAATGAGCCAGAAATCGCACGTCAGATCACTACAAGAATATACAGGGACTGAAATTCCAGATACTAGGAAAGGGAATAATTAACTTAAAAATGCCCAGAAGTCATATAAAAAATTCAAGATTGAAATATAGTCAGCTCCCTGGCTAAAACAACCATGATCACTTTTCTCCAAACCTGAGCAATAAAGGCAGATCATAAAAGTATCTTCAACTGCTGCAAAAAAGGTTAATAATTTATTCAGTACTAGCTGGATGGAAAATTGCACAAATGAACACACTGAAAGTAAAATGACATAAACATGTAATAAGAAAAGACATATCTTACCAAAACGTAGTAAGTGGATGGATGGAAGAATGGAACATTTTATAAGTCTAATAAAATTATATAAACATTTAAAGCAGTATCAAACTTTCAAAGGACATTACAAGATGGCATTAGGAGCAAATAAAATAAAAGCATTTGAAAAAGTTACAATTAAAATACTTAAAAAACAGAAAAGATTGTGTCAGTGTTTGACAGTAAAATGATTTGCTGAGATCCCTGACCCCTGCGTCTCTGGGGCCCCCATGTGGCCTAACCATTAAACTCCATCTTCATCTGATACACTGTAGTGAATAGAAACTAATGAATGCTTGCTCTGGCTTTAATTTGTCCTTTTAGGATGTTTAGAACTCTCTTTCAATTATCAATAAGTATTTTCCCACAGGTATAGGTGAAAGACCTCCCTGCTGTGTCACAAAAAAGGAATATTTGACCGTCTTGACATTTTGCAAGTCAAAAAGTCAACACACTGAATAGTCCACATTCATTGATTGTATTTATTACTGTTGGGAGAATTACAATTACAAATGATGCCTATTATCTCTGTTCTACAATAAACCTTTTTGTCATTTGTTAACTCCTTGCTTTATTAAGACCAATGCACTATAAGTTAGCAAAACTAGAGGAGTAATGGTGGGAGAACTCTTGAGGAGGATGTAAATAAGAGACAGTGACAGCGACCTTATGGGCTTATTGATTTTAGCTCAGCACTCTGTGCCAGGCTAATACAGGTCTGAGAGATGAGCACAGGACCGTTACAGAGCCGCCAAACAAACCAACAGTAGTACTCCAGATGGAAGAAAAATCTCAGTTTAAATCAATTGTGCCACTTTTATATTCAAAATCAGTGCTTTTGAAACTAATACTACATTCGTTTAGAAACATTTTTCTGTTAGTGAGAAAAAGTTGTACCTTATGTACAGCATCATGCAATTGGTATTTCATGAACCATCAAGAAAAAGGATAGGAGATTGAGTTGTATTTTAAAACTTTCAATAGAAGCGGATTCATTTAAAATGGTGAATGTGATTTTTGAGCATGAAATCAAGCGCTCTTGTGTAAGACTAATTATGCTGCTTTTCTAAAGGAGAGCCATGGACAATCTGTACGGAAATGTCGTTTGAGGAGCAAATGCTGTACTTGCAATAGCTGAAATGTGTATTCAGCAGTTCAGTGGGCTGAAGCGTATTGAGGTGAGTGACGTCTAGCTAGAATATCTGCTTCTGGCCAAGACCTGCCCATTCAGACAGTTAGAGACCATCTGATTGTTATATATATATATATTTATACTACAGTTTAAAAGTGTGGGGTTGTTAAGATTTTTAAACTCTGATGTGACAATTATTTGATAAAAATTACAATAATATTGTTATATATTATTATTCTAAAATAAATGTTTTCTATTTGAATATATTTTAAAATGTAACGTATTCCTTGATGGAAAAGTATTTTTTACTTTTCACATGATCCTTCAAAAATAATTCTAATATGCTGATTTGCTTTTAAGAAACTTTATTATTATAAATGTTGAAAACAGTTGTGCTGCTTAACATTTTTATGAAAGTCGTGATACATTTGTTTTCATGATACATCGATTCCTTGATGAATATAAAGTTCACATGAACAGCATTTATTTAGATTTTTTTGTAGAATCATAAATGCCTCTTTTGATTAATTCAAAGCATTCCTACTGAATAAAAGTATTCATTTCTTCAAAAAACGGTTTGAATGTTTGTGTATATACACTATATTGCCAAAAGTTTTGGGACATCTGCCTTTAAATGCACTTTAATGACATCCCATTCTTAATCCGTAGGGTTTAATATGGAGTTGGCCCACCCTTTGTAGCTATAACAGCTTCAACTATTCTGGGAAGGCTTTCCACAAGATTTAGGAGTGTGTTTATAGGAATTTTTTACCATTCTTCTAGCATTTACCATTCTTCTAGCATTTGTGAGGTCAGGCACTGATGTTGGACGAGAAGGCCTGGCTCGCAGTCTCCTCTCTAATTCATCCCAAAGGTGTTCTATCGGGTTGAGGTCAGGACTCTGTGTAGGCCAGTCAAGTTTCTCCTCACCAAAGTCGCTCATCCATGTCTTTATGGACCTTTACGCACCATAATATCCCCCCTCCACCAAACTTTACACTTGGCACAATGCAGTCAGGCAAGTATCGTTCTCCTGGCAAATGCCACACCCAGACACATTTGGAGGTCTGTAGCTATTGACTCTGCAGAAAATTGGTGACTTCTGTGCACTGTGCGCCTCAGCATGTGCTGACCTGTGATATTACGTGGCCTACCAATTCGTGGCTGAGTTGCTGTTGTTCCCAATTGCTTCCACTTTGTTATAATACCACTAACAGTTGACCGTGGTATATTTAGTAGTGAGGAAATTTCACGAATGGACTTATTGCACAGGTGGCAACCTATCACGGTACCACGCTTGAATTCACTGAGCTCCTGAGAGCAACCTATTCTTTCACAAATGCTTGTAGAAGCAGTCTGCATGCCTAGGTGCTTGGCTGTAAATGCCATGTGACTTATGATTACTCTGCAGCCAATTGTTTAAATAAATTAATAAATACAAATTCTATATGTAAATATAGACATATATAAAAATTTACATTTCAAATCATGTACTTCTAGATAGTCATGTGCCTGCCAAGCAACTGCCATTGAAATGAATGGGAATCCTAAAAGATGCAAAGCCAGTCAGATTGCATTTTGCCATTTTGAGAAAGCTCCAGCCAATTTTTGTCAGTTATATCAATCAAATGGCCCCTGAATGTCCTACGGCTGCGCCATCTGAGACTGGAAACTCACCTGAACGCTCCTGTTGTTAGTTCTACACTACACTTGTAAATTCAGGTTCATCCTTTTTGTTTCTTCGTTTCTCTCACTTTCACTATCCTCTGAACGAACACTGGCTATTTTTCTTGGCCATTTCAGCATGCAGCTGGTTTATGTTAATATGTAATTATTCCACCGTCTAAACCATCAGAATGGATTTTAAAAGGTCACTGCAGTGAGTGCGAGAGCAGCTATAAAAGCCAGGGTCAGTGCTCAGTCTGAGGGTGACTAACATAACCACCAGCATGAACACCAAAACAGTGTGGCTGGAGTCAAACAAGGGGAAGGGGGTAGACAGAGTCATCGCTTTTTCCTCCCATTTACTGGCTGTTAATAAAATGAATGGAATTGTGTGTTTTCAGGGGATAAGGTGAGTGAGCATGCTGTATCTGATATGGCTAAATTCAGGTCTAACCTGGTCTTAGGACCTAAAGCTGCTAACACTAATGGAAATTAAGGTTGCAAAAAGCTAATTTTAAAAAGCAAATGTGTGGAGAATGCGGAGACCCTGTCTCATTTGAAAACTGAGATTTTGATATTTTTTATTTGAACAGTACTGTTCAACAGCCACGTTCAATATGTCAAAGTACAAAGTACAGTATAACTATTTACAACAAATAATGTTGTACTTACACATTTAAAATTAAGTAACAATTTATTACATTTAGAATATAAAAAATACAAATGTCAAATAACAGTACACTTAAATGTATAATCAGGTACTTCACATGTACTTTAGTAACATCAGAATTAGTGTCCTTTTTTTTAACATGACAATAGATTATTAAAACATGATGATTTAAAATGTACTTTAAAGTGAAACTTTTAATTTGACATTAAGTTGTTCCCAAAAAAAGGATGGCACAGTTATTTATGTTATGCTCAAGCTACCTCTACCTTTCTTCTGCAAACTTGCTTGTCTGCACACACACACATGCATATACAGACACACACAGTCTCAAGACTATGGCTGCGTCTGAAACCACATACTTCCCTATTATATAGTAGACAAAAAACAGTATGTGACAAAAGAAGTATGTCCGAAATCACAGTAGTCGTAAAAGAGTTTATTATCCCATGAGGCCGCGGGAGAGGATTTGTGAATGACAGTGAAGCGTTGCAACTGACGCAGGTAGGTCACATGATAATGACAAAATGGCGAATTACATCCAGATTTCATTTCTTCATATTAATACAATATAGAACACACTTTTTTAGTGTTCACAAAGTAACTACAAAGTCAAGAGAGTATGCGATTTTAGGTGCATGTGTCTCTTGCTGCATTACTAAAAAGAAGGACAAAAAATATCCCGAGGCCATGGCGCGTACAGCAGATACAGAGAGGTACACTGATGACACCCATACTTCAGCTGACAGAGCAAAAACATAATTCACACCATACTCTCACTTAGCAAATGTCATTAGAACTAGATCATTAAAGTTATTTCAACTATAACTTATTGTGATAAATCCAAGTGAAACTGAATTTGCTGTTTCCAGAGAATTAACACATTATATAGTTATATAGTTAATAACGGCTGTGGACATTTAGAGCAAAACCTGACACAAAACAAACTGAAATAGCTTATAATGACATTCCCATGATCCTCGGCTTTAGCATATTCACACTAAAAAACAGGAAGGGGTGTCGTTTCACATCGTGGTGCTAATGGAATACCAAATTAATTAATGATCGCTAGAGCGTTCACCATTTTATTCTCAGTCAGCTCGACTCTCAAAATAGCTTCATTAGTCACTGGTAATTAAGCGAGCATATTGAATGTCTTGCTGTGTTATAATACAGATGGGATGAAGCAGCTATGTCCTCATTATATAACAAGCAGTCAGGCAATAGTGATGATCCTCTGTCCAATCTACAAGGCCAGAGCCTGAATATGCATGAGTATGCAAATATCCTTATTAGGGATTTGTGATAATGGAGTGGAAGGAACAGGCAGACAGACTGAACCAAAGACAGGTGGAGAGACAGACAGGCAGATATAATTATTCTAGTTACTGTCATCAGTGAAGACTATCAGACGCTACAAATGTTGTACATTGTTAAAACTATGCACAACATTATGTCAAAAAATTTCAATCTGAAGACATCATAAAATACAAAGAAAAGGGAAACTGGACCCACGTATACAGCTTAAAGGTGCTGTATGATTTTTTATGAAGCATAAAAATACCATAATATGCTTCAGATATTTAGGAAACGTGCTAAGTTCACATACCCTTTTCTCTGAAAAACAATGCTACAGCCAGTTATTCTACTTTGAAATATGCGTTCTGTGTCGGAATGTCTGTTTTTGTTTTGGTCTGTGTGATTTAACCAAAAGTATTTCAACAACCCGGGTTGCCAGTTGCCTTAAAACAAAGCGTATTGCAGCCATGGAAGCCAGCAAATTAACGGAGTCAGAGATCGCAGATTCTACCCCACCTTAATAAGCGTCGACATTCATCTAAAAATCTCTATGAACGGGAGCATATTAAAGCATGCATAAATAAACTCATCAACTAATAGAGTAAGGCTAAACGTCTTCCATTGTCAATTGCACTGGTTCCTGTTGCGTGTCCTCAATCTGGCAACCCACGTAAGCATAGAGTCTAAGGAGGAGGGGGCGGTGGAAACAACCCTCTCCAATATTTTGAATTTGGACCGCAGTACCCATTTCAACCACTAGCTGTCAATATTACATACTGCACCTTTAACCTGGTAAATTATGTGCATAGACTGCAGTCTGCAAATTGTGTGTGCATACTATTGCATGATGTAATGTTGTTTGTGTTAATTAAATTAAATTAAAATAAACGACTTAAAATATTTTTTGTTAATTGAAATAAAATAAAATATAAATATTAGACTAAAATCGCCTCAGGTTACATACGTAACGTGGTTTCCTGAGAACGAGATGTTGCGTCATGGCATTGCCGCTATGGGAACGCGTCTGAGTGATTTTGGCTAAGCTATTGAACATCCTGAACAACCCCTCACACCCCCTGTACGAGACAGTTGGGGCCTTAAGCTAAATTTAAACTTCTGCGTCGAGTGTACGCCGTAGCTACTACGTAGGCTGTGTGTTGCACGCGTAGCCTAAAACGTACCCTGACGTGCACCCCTTCAAAAATTTAACAACGTGTCAATTCTACGCAGACCGCAAGTGCTGTGATTGGTCTGCCAGAACTCCTCCCTCAGGGGTACACATGCTCCCTCTGCATGTGTAACTGCATGTCGACGTGGACAAGGACGCAGAAGTATAAATGAAAACCGACGCATAGCCCATGGCGTAGAGGCTACAGCGCAGGTCTGACGCAGAAGTATAAATCAGCCTTTAGGTAGCTTCTTTAGTCAGAGACTTTTGCACCCCCGGGGTAGGAAGGAGCGTTACCAGAGATCCTTTGTTCTGACAGCAGCTAGACTTTTTAATTTCCTCATATCTCAGTATTGAGACTACATTAGGACCAGTTTTAGTTTTATTTATTATTTTTTAGGAGAGTATATTTACCCATATAATTATATTTATGATATTTATTTATTTAAGTATTTTTCATTTATATTTAATGGTAGATCTGTTATAATGCTTTTTTGGTCTTCCTATATAATTTATCTTTGAAATATATAGTTGTAATATGTTTTTTTGTTCTTTGCTGCTGTAACGCCTAAATTTCCCCTTGGGGATAAATAAAGTTTTATCATCATCATCATCATCATCATCATCATCATCAATTTCAACGTCACCACGCCCAAGGCAAAAGCCTGCACACAAGGCTGTGTATAAGCACAAACTCATGTTGAGCACAGACTAGACTTGGACTAACCATGAAGGACGGGTTTCTGGGGTTAAATCTATGTCTAAGCTTTAAATTCTGATGATAGTGTGAGGAGAGGACCAACCTGCCACAGCACAAACGCTTGTAAATGTGCAATCCTCGCAAGAGCTCTTGAAGATGCTACATACCCTTGGAGTGGGCCCTAACACCTAGAGGCGAACCAACTTCACGCGCCTCATAGGAGAGGGTAATAGCATCTGTAATCCAATGTGAAATTCTTTGATTAGTAACGGCATCACCTCTGTTGCGGCAACCAAAGCATATTAAAAGCTGAAAAGATTTACGCCAATGGCCTGAGCGTTGGACATAAACCCTCAGAGCATGGACCTGACATAACAAATGGTTTTGCGTCTCATGAGGCAGAGAAAAAAAAGCTTGCAACGTAACTGGTTGAGGAGCCGAAGAAGGAACTTTAGGTATGTAGTCCGGTCTAGGGTGCAAAATAACTCTGACATGACCTGGAGCGAAATCTAAGCAGGAGGATGCTACTTAAAGGGCCTGTAGATCTCCTACTCTCTTTAGTGATGTTAGCGCTTCAAAGTGGAAGAAGCCAACCCTGCTTCAAGATGTTCTTGAAGGGAGTCTAGTACTGGAGCAACTGAGAAGTTAACTGGGTTCACATCACAATCTCTACACCATGTTGAGTGCACACAATTTTCTGGTAGACAGAGCTCCTCTGTAACCTCAGCCAATTGACCAGAATCTATGAGCTGGTACCCCTCAGGGGGTCTAGGACGAAATTTAATCAAGTCAAGTCACCTTCATTTATAATAAAGCGGCAGACTGAGGAAGCTGCCCTGACAATGCACCTGCCTGCTTTTCTGCATCCAATCCCTCAGGATCAGATGCAGAAAGGGTTCCTCATCCGCAGAATTTGCAGAGCGAGCTTCAAGATCCAGAACGAGTCCCCTGAGTCAGCAGAAAGAACCAGAGTCTCAAAATCTCCTTTCTACGAACTCAACCTGCGAACCCCATTATCAAAGTCCCCAAAGTACCCGAACCATGATGTGCAGGCACTTGACTCTCATCCCTCGAGAAGAGAGCCAAACAAGATTGGAGCTTGTGAACCCTGAACCCCTTGAGGGCTGACCTAGCATGCTCCTCTCCCATACACATCATGCACATCAGGTGAGAGTCGTCAGATGTAATATAACAGGGACAGGGAGACAAACACAGTTTCAACCGATTTTTTGCATTATAATCCTCAGAATGCACACACAAGAAGATTGGTCTGGACCATCAATTGTAATAACATTTTCACATTGAGACGAGATCTCACAGAGAATCACGAGATCAAGCGTGACTTGAGAAGAGAAACAGATGGAGGGCGATCGATGTCGTCAGCTGAGTTTTGTTTTATGGAAAGAAAAACAAAAGAGAAAAAAAGAGTATGGGTGATCTTTCTCAGTACTCCACTTTCATGGCATGTTTGTGGCTGACAAATTTCAGCAATAGAAGCATGCATAGAAGCAACATCTGGTTGGTGAAGCAAACATGTTTGATATTTACGATTTGGGATTGTGCAGGCTCTGTTGCGATCAGGAGCAGTAAAATAATCGCAATTGTCACTACACAAATTTTTGAACGCTTGGGGGTGCAAATCGGGCTCAAAATTGGGCTTAAAATCTTTAAGTGTGTGGCCAGCCTAAGCTCCTGTTCTTAAAGGGATAGTTCACCCAAAAATGAAAATTACCCCATGATTTACTCACCCTCAAGCCATCCTAGGTCTATATGACATTCTTCTTTCAGACGAACACAATCGGAGTTATATTAAAATATGTCCTGGCTCTTCAAAACATTATAATCCATATTTAAATATCCGTGTGGATTACTTTTATAATCGATCGATGCACATTTTTGGTCTTCAAATTTTGGGCTGCCATTCACTGCCATTATAATGCTTGGAAGAGCCAGGACATTTTTTTATATAACTCCGATTATGTTTGTCTGAAAGAAGAAATGTCATATACACCTAGGATGACTTGAGGGTGAGTAAATTATGGGGTAATTTTCATTTTTGGGTGAACTATCCCTTTAAACACAGACACACAAGACACATGCTCAACAAACCTACGGCTTCTAAAGACAAAGCAGCTGTCAACGTGAGTTTCTGGCGTCTATTTATAGAGTCGGATACGTACTACAATTACTAAAACTAAAACTGATATTAAAAAGATTTTAAGCTAAATAGAAAATTAATTTTAAAATAATAAAACAAAAATTACAAAAGCACAAGATGACTAAAACTTATACTTAAATTAATATATATATATAATAAAAGTCAAAGTATTAATAAATACTATAATATCATATAAATAATATTAGCATGGTGGTATATGACAGGGATTTTCAAACCTTTTGAGGCCAAAGACCCCAATTATGATGATGTACTATATGTACTAAAGCAGTGGTTCTTAAACTTTAAGGCTCCCATTTAAAAAAAATATTTTTTACTCACTATTTCTACCCCACATATTTGGCATAACTAGAAATGTATTCATTATAAAATTGCACAGTTTTAAGATTTTATTCATTTACATTACTCTTCATGTAAAGTCTACAAATAAAACTTTTAACCACCTCATATATCAAGGTTTTTCAAGACCGTGTGAATCCTGGGTCTTCAGAGAAAATAAGACAATATCTGGACTTTTTAGTTTATTTTAATGTAATTTTAAGTCATCTTGAAGCCTCCTTAAAAATGTATGAATTTCATAAAAAAATATGAAATTATTATCTGAAGAATATTTAAGAATACGTTTTCAAGGGGATTAGCCAACCTTGGGAAGAGTTTGAAAACCCCTGGTATTTAACATCCAACCTGCCTAAGACTTAATAACTAGTTGATCATCATGACCCATCCCTATAGTCTTAGATGTTCTTTGGTCAATAGAAAGGAAATAACACGTTTCCAATTGGTCCTTTGCTTTAGCTTAGAGTTAAAGGGTCACAAAGCTTGGCCCACTTCTTTCTCTACATGACTGAATGGCATGTCATGTACATGTGTACACATGTGTTTCTGCCTTTGCTCTAACATAAAAACACCCAGTGTGACCTCTGTGGCACATGTATGTCAGCTCAGCCCTCCTAGAGACCATCCTGTGCTGTACTCAAACACAAAAATGTTCTTGATTATACATCTGGCTAGAGAGGGCCTAAATGAACTGCTGAAAATCTCACAGGAGGAATAGAGGGAGAGAGAGAGAGAGAGAGAGAATAAAATAAAGAGATGGAGGACAGGGTGAAAAGAAAGAGAGAGTGAAAGAGGTAGCAGGTGAAAGACATTGCTGGCCTCTTTCCCGGACTGAGGCATTAAATTAACCATCACTTCATTAGATCCTCATCAAATTCCTCATTTCGACATCAAAGACTTCCCGCGTTCTCCACCACATTCTATCTACAATTCTCAGGACAATGAACTGCCCAAATCTCAGCAAAGAGTTCCAGAAAAATAGTCATAAAATCAATGGAGGGTCTTGGAATGCATTAGAATGTCTCTCAAAGTCATGAAGAAGTTCTGCAGGGAAACTTTCTGTCAATGGGAAGTTTTGAATTAAAGTGGTCACCATTTT
Source organism: Rhinogobio ventralis (assembly GCA_039654625.1). NCBI lineage: Eukaryota > Metazoa > Chordata > Actinopteri > Cypriniformes > Gobionidae > Rhinogobio > Rhinogobio ventralis. The sequence goes on from CM077214.1 coordinate 14,257,473, forward strand.
TATGGTGAACTGCTACATTTCTTCCTCAAGACTCACACAGGTGACAAACCACAAGAATGTCCTTCATCCCAAAAATAAAGACATATCTGTAACTAATTTAAACAGAACATAATACAACATATAACTGGCCATCAGAACCAAGTTACTAAAACAGACCTTACAGGGATAATTCAACCAAAAAATAAAATAAATAATTAATCAACATCCAAAACTATATGAATTTTCTTTCTTCTGATGTGGAAGATAAAAGAAGATATTTCTTTTATAAATGTCTAAACAATGGACATAACAATACAATGTTTTACAATACTAATGTTTTTGACAGTTTTTGATGTCAATATTATACATTTACATTGGACAAAATACATTTACGTGGAGATTAAATAAAAGGACACTAGCACTAAAAAGACAGCTAGAAAAGTTTTCCAAGCTATTAAAGGCGAATTTAACACAATTTGGTGTATTATTTTATTTTATTTTATTTTTATATATTATTATGCCTATATGGCTCTTTATAAATGGTAGAATCCTATGCATACTTGGACCATTGAGAAAATGAAAAAAAGAAGAAGAAAGTAGAAAATATCTCTTTACCGTATTTATTTTATATGACTTGTTTTTATTATCATTGCTGGCACTTAGATGGTTTTTTTTTTCTTTTATTGCAGATGAGAAGATCAGAAGGTGAAAAGAGTCTTCCCAGGTGAGAGAGAGAGAGAACAGAAGAAAGAGATACTGTACAGCAAGAGACAGTTAATAAGAGTGATGGATGAAGAATAAACATACTAATGATGATCTATAGAGAAGGTCAAGTGACATGCTGAGTGGAAGAGACACAGAAGAAAGAGCAACAGAAGAATAGCAGCCATGAATTAAAAAGAGACAGAGAGAACGAGTAACACCAGTATAATGGCTTCACAGCTGGATGGAGGACTTTAAGGCCATGCCTTTCTGTTCGGACGATACCCTATAACAGGACTCAGAAGAACTCAACACTAAACACCATCTGTTTCTCCTGAGCCCAGCTTTCTGCCAACTGTTTAAAATTACTTAGCATTCTGTCATGTCTCTAGAAAAGATTAAACGCACACAGCATTTCAAACTGTGGCAAGATTTTCTGCATACACAATCATGTTATTAGAAAGTGTGTTAATTGTTTTCTTCTGCAATTAGGCTAAGTAATGAGAATATTTTTGGCAATATTATATTCCATTTAACTTTATCAAATTCACTCTATTCATAGTAAAACCAATTAATGTCAGTCATCTATGCTGGAAAGGGTCTCATTTGTGGGAACTTCTAGACAGACATGATAGATAGATAGATAGATAGATAGATAGATAGATGAATGGATGGAAGGACGGACTGACATAGATAGATGGATGGATGGATGGATGAATGGATGGATGGACTGACGTAGATGGATGGATGGATGGATGGATGGAAGGACTGACGTAGATAGATGGATGGACAGACTGATGTAGATGGATGGATGGATGGATGGACATGATAGATAGATAGATAGATAGATAGATAGATAGATAGATAGATAGATAGATAGATAGATAGATAGACATGATGGATAGATGGATGGATGGAAGGACGGAAATGATGGATGGATGGAAGGACGGAAATGATAGATAGATAGATAGATAGATAGATAGATAGACAGACAGAAATAATGGAGAGTTTGTGAATCAGAATCCAACTGAATCTGGAAATCTGTACAGAATCAGATGCATTGTACTAGAGGTCAAACTAGACACTTTAATTTTAATTAAAAAAAAGAGGGATTGAGATGGGGAAATGACAAAAGCAGGATGTGAACTCAGATTGCATCATCGTGTAACAGGTCCATACGTGCAGTAACCACAGGCCACATTTTTTTAGTGTGAAAGAACAAACTTGTTTTCATAGTTCACTTCTGTAGCACAAATTCAATTTCATTTCCCGATCGTTTATGCAACATCTCTATATCACCTTATCAGAGGTCACTGTGTGTCTGAGTGTCTGTGTGTTGAATATTGCACTGCATGGTTTGTAATGGAGCGTTCACACTGGCATCAGTCTTACTCTCACATCACTGGGTCTGACACCCTCTTCTGCCCTCCAAACACCCTGCAGGCCCGACTGTCCTTAGATTCACATGGGTGTAATTGCAGACGAATATTAACCAAAAGAAGCTCCTCTTTTAAAGCCTCATGAAATAACACTGAACCCTGCGCCAAGAGTCTTAAGGGATCTGAGAAATGGCTTTAATAAACCTCCTCACTGACTTGCTGAATTTGTTTTGGTCTGTTTGTGTGAGAACATGCACTTGATTGTGTTGCAAATAAGGTATCAAAGCAATTCTCTCATTAATGTCTTATATATGCAGTCTAGTGTTTCCTCATATACAATGCTGGCACCCTGTGATTTAATGTCTGGGCAAAATGGGATTAGAATAGCTGATAATGCTGGCACAAACATATATGATAACATGTGGATTCTCTCTCTCTCTCTCCCTCTCTCTCTCACACACACACACACACACACACAAATAAAGGTTCTAAACCTCAAGGATTTGCATATCTTAATGCAAGGTTCAGCTCACCTTTCTGTGCACCACCATCATGCTGAAACGTGGTTAATTATCTGAGTTGCTCCACATTAAAAGGAATAGTTAACCCCAAAAATGAAAGTCTGTCATTATTTACTCACCCTCATGTCTTTCCAAACCCAAATGACTTGCATTTTTGAAGAATATTCTGGCGTTCTTTTCAATATAATAAAAAGTAAATGAGGACTGGGGCTGTCAAGCTTCAAAAGGACACAAAAGCACAGATACAGTATCATAAAAGTGGCCCATATGACTATGGAAGTCTTCAGAAATCAGACTATAGCTTTGTGTGAGGAACAGATTGAAATTAAGCCATTTAATTGTTTTATTGATTTAAGTTCATTAATAATCTTCCCTTCCAGTGAGCTCTGAACACCTGCAGCCGAATCAGTGAGTTGAATGTAATAAACGGATTAGTACAGTTTGAGAAAGAATTATAAAAACTTGTTGATTTGGATCAAAAGAATGACTGAAAATATCTGATTCAAAAGAATGATTTGTTTATTAACAAGACAAAAATGAAAACAAACCATACAGGTCATAAAGTCATACAGGTTTTTGGATGAACTACCCCTTTAAATTTATGAGAATTTAAATTAATATGCATTAATACTAATTAAGTATAAAATGTAACGTAACATGCATGTGACTCCTTACCACTCATGTTTGCATACATCACCCCACTGTCACTGTTACTGCTGCTGTTGTTGTAACACTAACGTACTACTTTCACTAACTTACAACTAACTAACTAAATAAATAAATAAACTGGTGTTGTCAAATCAATTAATTGCGATTAATCCCATTGAAGTTTTTGTTTATATAATATATTTGCGTGTATATATTATTATATTTATATACATATTGTATATATGTATATGTGTGTGTACACACACCCATTTTTGTATGCATATACACTCACCTAAAAGATTATTAGGAACACCATACTAATACTATGTTTGACCCCCTTTCACCTTCAGAACTGCCTTAATTCTACGTGGCATTGATTCAACAAGGTGCTGAAAGCATTCTTTAGAAATTTTGGCCCATATTGATAGGATAGCATCTTGCAGTTGATGGAAATTTGTGGGATGCACATCCAGGGCACGAAGCTCCCGTTCAGCAACATCCCAAAGATGCTCTATTGGGTTGAGATCTGGTGACTGTGGGGGCCATTTTAGTACAGTGAACTCAATGTCATGTTCAAGAAACCAATTTGAAATGATTCGAGCTTTGTGACATGGTGCATTATCCTGCTGGAAGTAGCCATCAGAGGATGGGTACATGGTGGTCATAAAGGGATGGACATGGTCAGAAACAATGCTCAGGTAGGCCGTGGCATTTAAACGATGCCCAATTGGCACTAAGGGGCCTAAAGTGTGCTAAGAAAACATCCCCCACACCATTACACCACCACCACCAGCCTGCACAGTGGTAACAAGGCATGATGGATCCATGTTCTCATTCTGTTTACGCCAAATTCTGACTCTACCATCTGAATGTCTCAACAGAAATCAAGACTCATCAGACCAGGCAACATTTTTCCAGTCTTCAACTGTCCAATTTTGGTGAGCTCGTGCAAATTGTAGCCTCTTTTTCCTATTTGTAGTGGAGATGAGTGGTACCCGGTGGGGTCTTCTGCTGTTGTAGCCCATCCGCCTCAAGGTTGTGCGTGTTGTGGCTTCACAAATGCTTTGCTGCATACCTCGGTTGTAACGAGTGGTTATTTCAGTCAAAGTTGCTCTTCTATCAGCTTGAATCAGTCGGCCCATTCTCCTCTGACCTCTAGCATCAACAAGGCATTTTCGCCCACAGGACTGCCGCATACTGGATGTTTTTCCCTTTTCACACCATTCTTTGTAAACTCTAGAAATGGTTGTGCGTGAAAATCCCAGTAACTGAGCAGATTGTGAAATACTCAGACCGGCCCGTCTGGCACCAACAACCATGCCACGCTCAAAATTGCTTAAATCACCTTTCTTTCCCATTCTGACATTCAGTTTGGAGTTCAGGAGATTGTCTTGACCAGGACCACACCCCTAAATGCATTGAAGCAACTGCCATGTGATTGGTTGATTAGATAATTGCATTAATGAGAAATTGAACAGGTGTTCCTAATAATCCTTTAGGTGAGTGTATATACACTGATCAGGCATAACATTATGACCACCTTCCCAAAATTGTGTTGGTCCCCCTTTTGCTGCCAAAACAGCCCTGACCCGTCGAGGCATAGACTCCACTAGACCCCTGAAGGTGTGCTGTGGTATCTGGCACCCCAAGATGTTAGCAGCAGATCCTTCAAGTCCTGTAAGTTGCGAGGTGGGGCCTCCATGGATCGGACTTGTTTGTTCAGCACATCTAACAGATGCTCGATTGGATTGAGATCTGGGGAATTGGAGGTCAAGTCAACACCTCAAACCATTCCAGAACCATTTTTGCTTTGTGGCAGGGTGCATTATCCTTCTGAAAGAGGCCACAGCCACCAAAGAATAACGTGTACATGGTTTGCAACTATGCTTCGGTAAGTGGTGCGTGTCAAAGTAACATCCACATGGATGGCAGGTCCCAAGGTTTCCCAGCAGGACATTGCCCATGTTGGTGCTTTCAGCGGTGGGGTCAGCATGGGCACCCTGACTGTTCTGCGGCTAAGCAGCCCCAAACTGTGATGCACTGTGTATTCTGACACCTTTCTATCAGAACCAGCATTAACTTCTTGAGCAATTTGAGCTACAGTAGCTCGTCTGTTTCATCGAACCACACGGGCCAGCCTTCGCTCCCCACGTGCATCAATGAGCCTTGGCTGCCCGTGATGGTCATAATGTTATGCCTGATCTGTGTGTATATATATATATATACTTTTTACAAAGTATTTAAAAGAAAAAATTGCCATGCAGGTCTGTTCAAATAATATAAGTCATACAAATTAAGGGTCTGTAGATTTTAAATAAAAATCCATAAGACCATTTAATTCAGGGGCACTGAAGGATTCAGAGTTGTTTAAAGGTTGATTGGTGTAGCCCCATGCGCAATTTTTTAAAATTATTTTATTATACCACCTAGAGTCAGGTGGGTGTATGTGCACTATTGTAGGACAAGAAAAAAGAACAGAATAAACTTATATATTAATATAAACAATGTTTTTTGTGAGCATGAGTCTTTTAGCTGAGTTGAGATTGTGAAGAAATCAATCATATTAAGGTCATTCAGAAAGAGAAAAAGAATTGTCTCAATGATAAACTACATACCCAAGCAGAAAAAGATGCTTGTCTGTTATTGAAACATTACAAATTGACAAATTAGACTTTCCAAAAAGCTGACTGACCATTTATTTATACTAATTAATTTTCCCTCTGAGTGAGAAAGACGTGCTTGCATTGGTCAAACACAAGATGCCATGTGGTCTGAAACGCTCCACCAGTGTCAATGGAAAAACTGGCACCAGAACAATGTTTAGAGATCTTTTTGAAGACTTTTTCTTATGGCATTTTCTGAATAAAATTCAGACTGACTGAGTCTAACTCCTTGTAAAGTGGATTTGGGGCAGAGAATTGTGCTGAATGAAACTAATAAATCTAGTGGTTAGACCTCCGCGGCTAGATTTGGTTCCCCAGAAGAATGTGTAAAAATCCGACCCACCCTGCTGGCTGCCTTTCATATTTATTTAACAGCTGAGTGTCTGTGCATCTACATGTCTGCAAGAGAGAAACTACAAGAGCTTTCTATCAGTCTCAGCAGCCCAAAGTGTTCTCTGAGATACTGATGAGTGTCCCCTATACTCTCTGTGATTATATTCACAGGGCCCGTGTGTAGTGTTCACTGCTTTCTACACACAAAGAGTCATCAGACACAGATAATACTTGAGTTGTGCAGATTAGGTATGTATGATGGTGACAATATACTTGGGTAAATTAAAATATTGTTTATTCTTGTGTAAATACAGTATATACATACAAGTTTGGTATTGTTAAGAATTTTCTATCTTTTTTGAAAAAATCTTTTATTCTGCATTAAGGCTGCATTTATTTGAACAAAAATGCAGTAAAAACTACGGAAGCTTGTTTCCGCCACAGAATACATTTGTTTAGTTAAATTTGAAAAAAAAATTATAAAAAAAGGTAATGGACTTTTTATCTCACAATTGATCTCACAATTACTTTTTTTCTCGCAATTGCGAGTTTATATCTCGCAATTCTGAGAAAAAAAGTCTGAATTGTGCAGAGAGTTGCAATTACCTTTTTTTTCAAGCTTCCATAAAAAAAACCCCGTAATATTGTGAAATATTATTACAATTACTTCAGTCTTCAGTGTTTCGAAATCATTCTAATATGCTAATTTGGTACTCAAGACACATTTCTTCTTATTATTAATGTTGAAAACATTTTGCTAACACTTCATAATAAGGTTTTATTTGTTAACATCAGTTAACTACATTAGTTAATATGAACTAACAATGAACAATACTTTTACATACATTTATTAATTAAAAATTTTTCTTTCAGAATTTTTTGATGAACAGAAAGTTAAATATAACTTTTTATAGAACATTGTTATATGGTTGCTAAGGTGCTCTAGATGGTTGCTAGGTGGTTACATCAGTTAAACCAAGCCCTTATTATATTCCGGTTTCTAGTTATGACAAGGGACCCTATATGGAAGCCTATGGAAGCTTGTTTCCACCACACACAAAAAAAGATAATTGCTACTTTTTATCTCACAAGTCTCACTTTTTTCTTGCAATTGCGATTTTATATCTTACAATTCTGACTTTTTTTCATGCATTTGCGAGTTTAGTCAGAATAGTCAGAATTGTGAGTTATAAAGTCAATATATATATATATATACATACACAAATTGATATTTATGTAAATATGCTTTTGTCCAAAGCGACTTAAATTGCACTCAAGTTATATATTTCTGTCAGGACCACTATTGTCAAAGATGATTGACAATTAGCATACAGTTTGGATTGGCGATATGGTTCTGTTCTGGGCAAGAACTCCCTGCACATCCATACAGCCTAGCATGGATAAGAGCAGGGAGAGCAGCAATAACCTCCCTTAGGGTAAACAGAACAGAACCAACATAATGTATTGCAGATATCATTAATGTCAATATTTAATGTACAAAATAATTTGGGAATTTAGTCTGATTCAAGGGGAATAAGAATACCAAATCCTGACTGGCGAGAGGAGGAGCTGGGGATGGAGGAGTGTAAAGCTCTGAAGAAACGCGATAGCTGCTGATAGTACTGAAGGAGCTTATATATGATAGACGTCGTATTCCTATAGGTATTATATATATAGTATTTAGTTTATATAATTAATGTATGAATTGTAAATAATAGAATTTAAGTCAAAAATTCACATCTGTATCAAAGAACCCCTGAAAAAGACACATATTACTTTCCATATCATTATTTTGGCTTGTCATCTCCTCAACTGTCAGAACAGTCAGGATGACTGCAGCGACCTGACATCTCACAGAGAAGTGAAATACAGATGGGTACAGAGTGACATATTCATGCAGGCTTGAAAGCGTGATGTGATTGTGTGTGTGCCTGCTTTCTTCTCACAAGTGGCTTGTGTTGAGAGAAATAGGTGCCATCTGCTACACCAAGCAGTCTGGAGACTTGTCTCTCAGGTCCTGTTACAGGTACCCTCTGAATAATACATGGCACATGGGGACCTTTCTGCCACATTCTTGTATGCCACACAGTTTGTGGGTGTTGTATGGATGGGTATGGGATCAAGCCCTCATTCAGTTAGATCATGGAAGATTAAGACTAGCTAATGCTAAACACACCAAATCACTCTGTTTTTAAGGAGGGACCTATAGCATATGGATCTTGCAGTTGTAAATTTATATGTCACAATGTGACTATTTTGTAAGTGTTAATTTGGTTCTTGCAAATGTGACTTTATATTTCACAATTTGACTTTATAAAGTCAGAATTGCGAGATATAAAGTCGCAATTGTGTGTTATAAAGTCAGAATTGCTAGAACTTGCAATTCTGAGAAATAAAGTTAGAACTGCAAGATAAAAAGTCGCAATTGCGTATTATAAAGTCTGAATTATAAATTTGCAATACTGAGAGATAAAATCAGAATTACAAGATAAAATGTTGTTTATAATTAAAAACTTTATAACACACAATTGCAAGTTTATATCATACAACTGTAAGGAAAAAAGTGAGACTTGTGAGATAAAAAGTAGCAATTATCTTCTTTTTTTTTTTTTTTTTCGCGGTGGAAACAAGCTTCTATAGGCTTCCATATAGGGTCCCTTGTAATAACTAGAAACCGGAATATAATAAGGGCTTGGTTTAACTGATGTAACCACCTAGCAACCATCTAGAGCACCTTAGCAACCATATAACAATGAGCTAAAAACACTCTTAAAACCTTAGCAACAGCATAGCAACACTATGGAAACCACTCTAGAATTACAGCAGTGTGTTTAGTTACCAATGTAATCTGTTTGCAGCTACACTGATTTGTGCATTTGTTCAGCACATGGGTCTCAATGTGTGTGGGAGCATGTGAGCTTGTGCTTTTTACACTCCCCTCAAGCCTCAGTTTTATAAGAATGTTTAGTCTGTCGTTAATGCTGCAAAATTTGAGGGAAATTTCTGTGGTTGGGGAAGTAAAACTAAACTTCACACCGTGAGAAGTGTCTCGGCATGTCAGCAAAAAAGGAGGGAGAAATAGAAACCTCTCATTCACTGTTTCACTTAAAGTGTGATTCATACCTTCCTGACCAGAGGAATGAGAAGAGAGAAACAGAAATTCACTGCTGGAGACAATGCTCATGATTTGCATCAAGGTAGAGCCGTAGAGGCTGCTGTGCTGGTGTTATTTAAGATGGGGGAACTTAAGAGCTCTTGCAAGCAGAGCAGTAAATCTGCACAAAAACAGCTGCTAGCATTGTCTGGGGAATACAATTATTTTACACAGAGGAAACCCTTCTGTTCTTCACATATAAACCAACAAGTATCTCTTTCAAAGCTTTTCTGGGTTCTTTTCTTTTTCTCTTATGTTCTTAAAGGAACAGTTCACCAAAAATATAACTTCTGTCATTGTTTACGCAGTGTCATGTTGTTCCAAACATACGAGACATTCTTTTTTCTGTGGAACACAAAAAAACTGTCAGAGATTGGCATGGTAATGGTAATGGATATGGCAATGTTAAAGGGATAATTCACCCAAAAAATGAAAATTACCCCATGATTTACTCACCCTCAAGCCATCCTAGGTGTATATGACATTCACGAATACAATCTGAGTTATATAAAAAAATATCCTGGCTAATCCAAGCATTATAATGGCAGTGAATGGCAGCCCAAAAAAGTGTATCCATCCATTCTAAAAGTACTCCACACGGCTCCGGGGGTTAATAAAGACCTTCTGAAACGAATAGATGGGTTTGTGTAAGAAAAATATCCATATTTAACATGCTATAAAGTAAAATATCTAGCTCCCGCCAGACCGCCTTCCATATTGAACTTACGGAAAAAGCGTAACTTGGCGTATGACGTCAGTAAATGTTTTGAACTGCGAGAGGCATTACACTTTCTGCGAAAGTTGAATACGGAAGGTGGTCTGGTGGAAGCTATTTTACTTATTATATGTAAATATGGATATTTTTCTTACACAAACCCATCGGTTCACTTCAGAAGACCTTTATTAACCCCCCGGAGCCATGTGAAGTACGTTTATGATGGATGGATGCACTTTTTTGGGCTTCAAATTTTGGGCTGCCATTCACTGCCATTATAATGCTTTGATTAGCCAGGATATTTTTTTATAAAACTCTGATTGTATTCGTCTGAAAGAAGAATGTCATATACACCTAGGATGGCTTGAGGGTGAGTAAATCATGGGATAATTTTTACTAACCCTTTAATGTATTTTGTTTTGGCGGAATAGATCTGCTACACTATGCAAATTTTAATGATTTCACTCCACTAATCTATAGGTAATACATAATACAACATAATACAATGTCATAGATCACTATTTTCCAGAGACACAAAATTATATCAATTAACATCAAAACTGTTTTGACTGACTAAATCTCACAAATGTTAATATTCAGATGAAATGACAAAATTAAAAATAGCGTAGCCATTCATCAAAAGTGCTGAGATTAGATTTTTATGTTCTATGGTCAGTAGTACTAGTAGTACTTGCTACTGCCAATACATTCACAGACATCAACCCCCCCCCCCCCCCCCCCCCCCCCCTTCTGGGGAAGATTGAGGGTTTCTAAAAGCACACTACCGGTATTTGTTTGAATGTTGAGCAGCAGCTCATTGGCCACTGATGCAACAGCAGCCAATCAGCTGCACTATGTAGATGGCAATGCAATCGCTACCAAATGAGTTTAAGGTGCAATATGTAAGATTGATATCTAGCGGTTGAAATGGGTACTGCAGTCCAAATTCAAAATATTGGAGAGCATTGTTTCCTCCGCCCCCTCGTCCTCAGACTCGATGCTCACACGGGTTGCCAGTTTGAGGTCACGCGACAGGAAAGAGTGCAATTGACAATGGAAGGCAATGAGATTTACACACTGTAAGTTGATGAGTATTGCATTTTTATGCTCCTGTTCATAAAGATTTTTACATAGGTGCTGAGGCTTTTTATGTCAGGTAGAATCTGCGATCTATGATCCAGTTTGTTCATGTCCATGGCTGCAATACACTGTGTCTTTCTGCCAACTGGCAACCTGTGGTGGCGAAACACTATTGGGTAAATTGGCAACGTGTGGAATCACACAGACCAAAACAAAAGATATTCCGACACGGAACGCACATTTCAAAGTAAAATAACTGGCTGTAGCATTGTAGCAAGTGAAATGAGTATGTGAGCATGTTTCCTAAATATCTGCAAACATATTATGGTATGGTTTTTATGCTATAGTACAGTCAAAAACTTACATACAGCACCTTTAAGGACCTATCAGCCTGTGCCATCTAGAGTTTCATGCCAGAACTTAGTATATATTCTGAAGAATGTTCATGCTGCTATTTTTCATACAATAAAAATCAGAGCCTAAAGGATAAAAAAGCACCATAATTGTTCTCCATGTGGCTCATGCACTTCTGTTATGTTCAGTTGCACATGGTAAAACAGTATTGTTATTGTTAACTAAAACTATTAGCTATTTAATTATTAAACTATATGTCACTGTTATTCTCTGTTGAGTTAGATTTTCATTAACTTTTAGTTTGTTTGTCTTCAGTTTCCTGTTTCCTTTGCTCTAGTTTCCCGCCACTTATCAGTTACCATGGATATGTATTGAATCATCACAGCTGTTCATTATTGAGTTCATTATCCTGTGTATTAAAGTTCCTCTTGGGTTTTTGTTGGTTGACTGGTATTGTTTGTGCCTTGAACAAATGTGTTGTTTGCTCTTGTTAAATAAACCTTGTTGTTATTTTGAACCACTAAATCTGCCTTCCTCTTCATCATTGGACTTGATTCGTGATACTGTAACTTTTATAACTATTAAACTTTACTATTAAAACTTTAACTACTGTTAACTATTAATTAAATAAAATATAAATATTAAAATTAGAATATTAAATATTAAAAACACAAATTAGAAATGTTGCATTGGCAATAAATAAAATAAGTTGAAGCTAAAGTAATAAAATTACTAAAACTAAAAGAGAAAATAAATATAAATGAAAGCTTATAAATATTTTTAAAAAAGTAATAAAAATGACAAATGCACATAAAATTACTAAAACTAATATTAACATTAATTTAATTATTTAAATATTAAATAATAATACTCTACAAATAATGTGAAAACTCTGGTGCAAAAGAGATTTTTTAATCCTCTTTTGTTGTATGTAAAAGAGCAGCATTATTCTAAATATCTAATTTTGTGTTCCACAGGAGAAAGAATTTCGTGCGGGGATGAGTAAATGACGCTCAAATTTTCATTTTTGGGTAACTATATACCTTTAAATGTACTAAAATTTTCTTTCATTTTCTTTTTCCTCCCTTTTCTCCCCTTGTTGCTGTTTTTCCCTCCCTCCTCTTTTTCAGTTTCTTACTGATTCCCCAACTTCTCACATCTGTCCTCCCATTCCCTCCATCTAATTAAAACCAAAATGATATACAGGGACAATCTCAGCAACTTTACATAATTTAGAGGCCAAGAGGGCTGGAAAAATAACTGCTAGCAATAAGCATTAATGGAAAACAAGAAGCAAGAAAAACTGATAAATGTGAATAACAGTAAGGTTTTTTGTGGTTGTTATTTTGGCGATCCGGTTTCTTGTGATAGTTGGAGGTGATATGTGAAAGGTGAAAGGTTAGATTTGGTCTGTGGGCCGGTTTATCTCTAGGTGCTAGGTGGTGATATTGACATAACAAGTGTCTGGATTCTCAAAGAGAACATAGTGTCCTCCACACGCACTCGCTGGAGGCTTATCTCCATGAATAAGTGGATAATGTTGGTGCCCATGCTGTGAAAGTGTTTCTAACACGGCATGATCCCACACTGTAGAGCCAATCAGACACCACTCTCAGACGGGTTTATCACCTCTAACACACTGTAGGCTACACAAACAAACATTACACTGTCGTTTTATTTTCTGGCCCTGTTCTGCTTATTTGGCCAATCAATGTCTTTGTCAATCATAGAAGGTAAATGTCAAGTGCTATAAAGTAACAATCAGAGTATTTGTATTTTGGGAAACTTTCACTTTTACTTCACTACATTCCAAAGCATAATATCGTACTTTTTACTCCACTGTCTACTTTTCACAAAAACATGTTGTTCCTTGTTATTTTGAACATAAATCATCACTTGCTCAGGGACACAATAGCGGTGTCCGTGAATGAGCTGATTCTTTTAAATTAACCTGTTAAATCGGTTCCCAAATCGCACTGAGCAATTAATTCATAAATTGAACTGATCCGACTGCATCTGATTCAAATGATCCATTCAGAGCGAGTCTACTGTTAACAATTCACTGAATTCACAAGAACGGGAGTTCCTCTGAGCTTGAGTGCACACGTGACTCATGGCGCAAAAAGTAAGTTACTATTGCCGAATTTCAGGATTTACTACTGTAAATTAAAATCATATTTAGGTCATGACTGTCAGTTGTTTGTGAACTAAATCTGCTGTAAAAGGGTGAGCTGTTTAAGCCCATTGTATGTCCACATTTGACACTCATATGTCATTGACCCAGTTATGTTTCATATAGTCTCAGATTATTATCCTGTTACTTCAAATAATTTCAAATTTTTTATTTTATTTTAGCTACTACTTTAATACAGAATATTCTTTAAAATGTCTATATATTTTACATATCAGTTCATGGACCTTCTGCAGTATCTTCATGACCACTACAGCTGAAAATCCCTGCTTGTAAGTAGAAGGGACGAGGAAAAGTGTCATCAATTTTAGGCTGCCATCTGTAATTTAGCAATTTGTGCAAAGTTCTCAGTGTGGGCAAAACTATAAAGTGGGGAGACTTGTTAAAAAGAATGAGGTAATCTTCTGTTGGCACCCTTTACTCTCTGATCGCTAGAGATTTGAACACCCCCTTACCCAAAGTTTCATGGCAAACTCTATGTAATATATATGCTGTCCTCGAATGGAGGCAGTGATAGAGAGGAGGATGGGAAGGGATGGTAGGAGGGGTGTTTCGACAGTGGGAAAGCAGGTTCTCCCCAATTCCGAGAAACCTAATACCGTCCAGTACTGTAGCTTCATCAGCATCTAAATATGGGTGGCATCCCACAGCATGACCCTGGAGATTAAGGTCAACAGTTGTGTATAAATCCGGGACTTTCTAAATTGCTGTCATGCCTACACTAATCCACCTAGAAACCCAACATAGATGAAAATTTTATTGCTCAGATGTTATGTTCATATAGCTCATGCAGCTGTTATCTACTGTATCTATCTATCTATCTATCTATCTATCTATCTATCTATCTATCTATCTATCTATCAATAACCCCCCCCCCACAATAAAAATTGTCTCGGTTACGACTGTAACCTTAGTTCCCTGAGTAGGGAACGAGACGCTGCGTCACCGCTTTGGGAACGCCTCTGCGTGATTGCGTCGTGAAGCACATGTGTAATCAGTCCAATGGAGAGACGGAACGTCATAGGCGGGTGACGTCATCGACCCGGAAGGTATAAAGCATACCGGCAAGCAAACGCCGCTAGCTTCTGTGGTAGAGTGAAGCAAGACGCTTTTGCGGGCATGCGGGTAGTATGGCAGGGTGACGCAGCGTCTCGTTCCCTACTCAGGGAACTAAGGTTACAGTCGTAACCGAGACGTTCCCTTTCGAGGGAACTCGCGCTGCGTCACCGCTTTGGGAATGAGAATACCCACGTCCCCATAGGAGCCGGATGCCCGCCTGTGCATTGTCTAAAAGGCGAGCACCCGAGCCCCTGGAGTAATGTCAAGTTCGTAGAACCTCACGAAAGTGAGCGGCGAGGACCACCCCGCCGCATCACAGATGTCTTGCAGGGAGGCCCCTGCTAGGAATGCCCGAGAGGCAGCCATACCCCTAGTCGAGTGTGCCCGGACAGCCAAAGGGGAAGGCTGCCCGACCACCTCATAAGCAAGTGAAATAGCCTCAACTATCCACTTGCTCATCCTCTGCTTAGAGACCGGACCCCCTCTCGAGGGTGGACCATAACACACGAACAACTGTTCCGATTTTCTCCACAGGGCAGCTCTGTGGACATAAGCGTCTAGTGCGCGAACAGGGCAAAGCAGATTGGATCTTTCCTGGTCAGACGTCAGAAAGGGAGGTGGACAAAAGGCCATAAGTACTATGGGTCTCACAGTATTAGTGGGAACCTTAGGAACGTACCCCGGTCTGGGGTGCAGAAAAGCTTTAGCCATACCGGGAGCAAATTCCAAGCACGAGGGTGCCACAGAGAGGGCTTGTAAGTCCCCTATTCTTTTTAAAGAAGAGATAGCCAGCAGAAAGATGGTCTTTAAAGTGAGGAGTTTCTCAGAAATTTCTTCAATGGGCTCGAAGGGAGCCTGAGAAAGGCCCTGAAGGACAATAGATAAGTCCCAGGCCGGCACCCTGGTGCGTACTGCGGGCCTCAGTCTGATAGTGCCACGGAGGAAACGAGTAACTAGGGGGTGTCGCCCGAGCGTAACACCATTGAAAGGAGAGTGGTAAGCTGCTAAGGCCGCCACGTACACCTTCAAAGTGGAGGGAGCTAACCCAGCGGAGAATTTCTCCTGCAGGAACTCCAGCACCGCGCTCGCAGGGCAGTTAACTGGATCCCACAGACGATCTCTACACCATAAGGTGAAGAGTCTCCATTTCAATGCGTACAGTTTCCTCGTGGAGGGAGCTCTAGAGTGTAGGATGGTCTCCACAACCTCGGTTGAGAGACCGGAGCTTAGGAGCTGAGCCCCCTCAGAGGCCAAGCCCACAGATTCCACAGCTCTGGGCGTGGGTGCAGGAAGGCACCGCCCGACTGAGAGAGCAGGTCCCTCCTGCACGGAATCTCCAGGGGAGAGCCGTTGAGGAGCGACACAATGTCCGAGAACCAAACCCGGGCTGGCCAGAACGGAGCTACTAGGAGCAGATGGGCACCGTCCCGACGAACTCTCTCTAGAACTCCCGGAAGCAGAGCGATCGGGGGGAAAGCGTACAGGGGCAGCCTCGGCCACTCCTGTACCATGGCGTCCAGTCCCAAGGGAGCTGGAGGAGTTAGAGAAAACCATAGACGACAATGAGTGTTGTCTTGAGTTGCGAACAGGTCTACTTCGGCTCTGCCGAATTTTTGCCAGAGGAGCTCCACCACCTCGGTGTGGAGTCTCCACTCCCCGGGCCTCGGCCCCTGCCTCGACAGGATGTCTGCTTCCATATTCAGGCGCCCTGGGATGTAGATTGCCCTGATTGAGAGCAATTTCCCCAGGGCCCACAGGAGGATTTGACGAGTCAGCTTGTACAAAGGGCGAGACCTCAAACCCCCCTGGTGATTTATATAGGAGACCACCGATGTGTTGTCTGTGCGAACTAGAACATGATGGCCCCTGAGATACGGCAGGAAATGTCTCAGAGCCTGGAACACAGCAAGCATTTCCAGGCAATTTATGTGCAACGCACGATGAGAGTCCTGCCACAGGCCCTGGGCCGAGCGACCACTCATGGTCGCCCCCCAACCCGTAAGGGAGGCATCCGTGGTCAGAGTAACCCGCTGGCACGGTACCCCCAGTAACGGGCCTTGGGCTAGAAACCGAGGGTCCTTCCACATGACTAAGGCGCGGAGGCATCGCCGCGTTACCTTGATCACGCGAAAGGGATTTCCCCTCGGGGAAAAACCCTTGGTCTTGAGCCACCACTGTAAAGGTCTCATGTACAACAGGCCACGAGGAATGACGTTGGACGCTGCTGCCATCAGGCCTAACAGTCTCTGATACTGTTTGACAGTGAGTGGCTGGTCTAGTTTCACCCCTTTCACAGCTGAGAGAATCGACCCTACGCGAGGCTCTGATAGACGGGCCTGCATCAGGATCGAATTCCAACACACACCCAGATACGTTATTTTCTGTACTGGAGAAAGAACGCTCTTCTTGAGGTTGAGCCTCAGCCCTAACCTCTGTATGTGTGCGAGAACAACATCTCGATGTTGAACCGCCAGACGTGCTGACTGAGCCAAAATCAGCCAGTCGTCGATATAATTGAGAATGCGGATCCCCTGCATACGCAAGGGGGCTAATGCCGCGTCTACACACTTGGTGAAGGTGCGGGGTGATAGGGCTAGACCGAAGGGAAGCACCCGATATTGGTACGCTTGTCCCCCGAAAGCGAACCTCAGGTACTTCCTGTGCTGCGGAAGGATGGAGATGTGGAAGTAAGCATCTTTGAGATCTATCGTGACAAACCAGTCCTCGGACCTGATTTGGGACACGATATGTTTGAGTGTAAGCATCTTGAACCTGAACTTTGCCACTGCGCGATTCAGAGAGCGCAGGTCCAAAATGGGGCGCAACCCCCCACCCTTCTTTGGCACTATAAAATAGCGACTGTAGAATCCCGACTCCCTGTCGGAGAGAGGGACCTTCTCTATGGCCCCCTTCCGTAGGAGGGTCTGGACTTCTTGAGTCATAACCAGAGCCTGCTCGGGGCCCACGAAGGTAGGTAGGACCCCCTTGAAACTGGGTGGACGACACCTGAACTGGATGGCGTACCCTGATCTTATTATCTGCAGGACCCAACGAGATATATTTGGCAGTTTTTCCCATTCTGGCAAAAAATCTACTAGGGGTACCAGTCCCTCGAGACTGGCCTCTGGTATACTGAGTGCTGGGAGCACAGCGCCCTGAAGCGGATGACGGGCAGGGAACGACTGACTCGACAGCGCCACCTCCTTGTCTGGAGGACGCGGGCCATCCTCGGATGACTCGCGAGGGCCTTCCACGCCCCGGCACTCGGGCGGGGTTAGTGGAGAGACCCTGTGAGGGTCCCGGAAAAGGACGGGCACTATATGCTGAGGTGAACACCGCCTGTTCCCGAAGGGGGAAACCCTCATTGCCCTGGGCCCACTGGCGTCAGGGCTTCTTAGACGCAGCCTTCCTAGAGATGAGAACAGTCCGCAGATCTGCTCTACCCCTAGAGGGCTGCGTCTGGGGGTGTCGCCCACCGCCCCACCCTTTCTGAGGGGGGAGTACGAGTAGCGACACTCTGTTTCTGTTGCGCCCGGTGTACGGAGCTTGTACTCTGTGTCTGCTGCTCCCGCACAGCAGCAGACGAGGCCTGGGGCTTTCTTGGGAGGAGCTGCTTGAGCGCCGCAGACTGTTTCTTTGCCTCCTGAAACCTGTCGGTGACGGTAGTGACAGCGTCACCGAACAGGCCGTCAGGAGACAGCGGCGCATCAAGCAGAAAGCTCTTATCTCTCTCCCGAATCTCGGTCAGATTAAGCCACAGATGCCTCTCCGTAGCCACCAGGGCTGCCATAGAACGGCCTATAGATTTGGCCGTTTCCTTGGTGGCTCGGAGAGCTAAATCTGCTGAAGATCGGAGCTCATTGACTAAGTCTGCTCCGATCTCCTGGCTGGACCCCAGGTCTCTTAGCAGGTCGGCCTGGTATGCCTGCACGATGGCCATAGTGTGCAGGCACGCAGCGGCCTGACCCGCTGCCGAGTACGCCTTGCCCACCAAAGAGGAGGTGGTTCTTAATGGTTTGGTGGGCAAGGTCGGAGTTTTAATGGCCGATGCCGACTGAGGAGAGAGATGGCTCGCAAGCGTCTCCTCCACCTTCGGCATCGAACCATACCCATGCTCCTTCAGCCCCTGGATGTTACTATACACGGACGTTTGGGGACTGAAGACACGAGAGGACATGGGCCGCTTCCACGTTCTCGACACCTCAGTGTGGAGATCCGTGAAAAACGGTAAACTCCGACGTGGAGGCTGAGCAGAGCGGGTGGGGAGAAAGCGCTCGTCCAGACGGCTCTTGGACGAGACGCTCTCTTGATTCTCTTGTGGCCAGTCAATGTTTAGTTTGGCCACAGCTCTGCACAGCACCTCCATTAGCTCCTCACCAGCAGGGGATTGAAGTGGCGAGTCTTCAACCCCCGCGTCAACGCTGCAAATATCGATCTCGTCAGAGCTCGATAAAAGCAGCGCTGAGGCTGCCCCCTGGGTGGGAGAAACCGCAGGGCGGGCTCCCGAACCCAGAGAGGCAGCACTGGATCTGCCAGGTGAGGGCAGAGAAAGGGCTGGGCCCGTCTCTAACCCCTCTGACAGATCCATCTGCGAACCCCACGACATAAGCTGCCGCTGTGCCTCAGCAACAGCGGGGCCTGTGCCGCGGGGAACGCGAACCGGGACACCCTCCTCAAAAAGTGCCCGGCGGGATCGCAGCACTCTCATAGGCAAAGCCTCACAATGCTCACAGCCGGCCCCCTCGAGAGCCGACTGGGCGTGCTGTTCACCCAAACAAACAACGCACATCAAGTGTGTATCCCCGCTCGTGATGTGACGAGAGCAGGGAGGAACACACTTTCTGTAACGCTGTTCGCTCGCCATAATGTCTCTCTCTATATGTCAGTGTGAATGCAACTTGTAGAAAAACAAGGAAAGTCTGAACTCAGACACAAACACAAATCTGGCAAAGACAATGAAACACAGAGCGCTTGCTGAAAGCAACAGAAGCTAGCGGCGTTTGCTTGCCGGTATGCTTTATACCTTCCGGGTCGATGACGTCACCCGCCTATGACGTTCCGTCTCTCCATTGGACTGATTACACATGTGCTTCACGACGCAATCACGCAGAGGCGTTCCCAAAGCGGTGACGCAGCGCGAGTTCCCTCGAAAGGGAAATTACATATTAAATAAACTATTGTATTTAAAATGTTATATTTTGACAATTTAGTTAAGAGTATTCTATGACGTATACAAGCATATGCATATTTATATGCCCATATTTTAATTGAAGATATGTCATAATAGCAACACTATGCAAATTTTAATGATTTCACTCCACTAACCTATAGGTAATACATAATACAACATAATACAATGTCATATATAACTATTTTCCAGAGACACAAAATTAGATCAATCAACCTCAAAACTGTTTTGACTGACTAAATCTCACAAATGTTAATATTCAGATGAAATGACAAAATTAAAAATAGCGTAGCCATTCATCAAAAGTGCTGAGATGAGATTTTTATGTTATCTATGGTCAGATGAAAAAAATAAGGTGTGTGGGGGATCTTACCCCAACCTTTCCTATACATTATATTGCCAAACGTTTAGGGACGCCTGCCTTTACATGCACATGAACTTTAATCACATCCCATTCTTAAACTGTAGGGTTTAATATGGAGTTGGCCCACCCTTTGCAGATATAACAGCTTCAACTCTTCTGGGAAGGCTTTCCACAAGGTTTAGGAGTGTGTTTATGGGAATTTTTGACCATTCTTCTAGAAGCGCATTTGTGAGGTCAGGCACTGATGTTGGTGCAGGCCAGTCAAGTTTCTCCACACCAAACTTGCTCATCCATGTCTTTATGGACCTTGCTTTGTGCACTGGTGCACAGTCATGTTGGAACAGGAAGGGGCCATCCCCAAACTGTTCCCATAAAGTTGGGAGCATGAAATTGTCCAAAATGTCTTGAGAGTTCCTTTCACTGAAACTAAGGGGCCAAGCCCAACCACTGAAAAACAACCCCACACCATAATCCTCCCCTCCCACAAACTTTACACTTGGCACAATGCAGTCAGGCAAGTACCGTTCTCCTGGCAACCGCCAAACCCAGACTCGTCCATCGGATTGCCAGAAGAGAAGCGTGATTCGTCACTCCAGAGAACACGTCTCCACTGCTCTAGAGTCCAGCGGCGGCATGCTTTACACCACTGCGTCCGACGCTTTGCATTGCACTTGATGCTGTAAGGCTTGGATGCAGCTGCTCGACCATGGAAACCCATTCCATGAAGCTCTCTACGCACTGTTCTTGAGCTAATCTGAAGTTTGGAGGTCTGTAGCTACTGACTCTGCAGAAGGTTGGTGACTTCTGTGCATGCGCTGACCCTGCTCTGTGATTTTACGTGGTGCCTAGGTGCTTGATTTTATACACCTTTGGCCATGGAAATGATCGGATTCAATGAATTCTTGAATTTAATGATTTGCAGGGGTGTCCCAACACTTTTGGCAATATAGTGTATATATATATATATATATATATATATATATATATACACATATGATTATTTACAATAATATTATAAATGGAAAATAACATATTAAACATTATAAACTACAATACATTAAAGTACAAGCTCGATCTTGGAAGAATTTACTAAATTCATATTGAAAACCCTAACATTTGATTGCAGTTTCTGACATTTTTTAAATCTCTTTTGGAAACTCCAGAGGAGACACGTGTGATTATTTGGAGAAAATCTGAAAAACAAGACTGAAGCAAAGTCCCCATTTAACAAAAGCAAACGTCCTCATTTACTTCCCATTAAAGTTTTTTCTGCCTGTGCAATTCTACAGTTCTGAATGTAGTCTTCTCCCTGTAGCTACCCTTTGATATTTCTGTTCCTTTTTCTGCCTTTCGTTTATCTCAATCCCTCCTTCTGTCCTAATCAGCACTTGTGTTTGACATCCATTGACTATAGTAGAGAACGCACATACACACTTACATGTGCTGAGCTAATGACACTCGGAGGGATTTGTCAGATCTGGCAGTTCTCCACTGTGTCGACTCTCACGTGGTATATCAACTGCCCTGTCACCATGGAGATTCAGTATTTTCTGCCCTGTCATCCAGGGATGTGTGTCTGTACCTGAGCTTGCATTTCTCCCTTTCACACACATACACATGCAGACATGCATTCCTCTAGGACCTCTCTCTCTGTGTATTGGGTTTAACTGATGAGCCAGAAAATTAAACCCAGGCCTCAAGCATTTCGAGTCCAGAGTCACTTCAAAGCCTCGCTGAGGAAAGCATCATATGGCCATGCGTGACATCTGCATCCAATTAGAGCTATACATGAACAGGATCCTCAAACCCTTTGGCGTATCTGTCACGACCAATCAGCCAATCACAAACCACCTCCTTAAAATAGATTTAGAAGCCATTTGGATAAGTCAAAAGCACTTAGATGAGTTGATTGACGTCAACTGTCTTTGATTTCGTATTAATAGTGCTTTAACCAGTCACTATGTATTTTAAAGATCCCCTGAGGTGAAAATCAAGTTTTTAATGTTGTTTATATCTCTGTGTGGTGTTTTTAATATGCTTTAAGACAAACTGTGTGCACATTCATCAGTCAACACGATTGCTGAGTATTTTCTCCTTAAAACTGCAGTGTACCAAAAACACAATGTAAAACCATCCCTCTCTTCTACCGTCACAAACTTGTAACCAATCCCGTCAACATGCGGGTTAAGGCTTTTCCTATCATTATTTTTAGGGACACTGATTTTTAGAAGGTAGCTGTCTGACTCTGAAATGGCGAACGGGAACATGGTTTGTTTAACATTAGCAACACATTATTAGCAGTTTGATAATGTAGTCAAGCCAAAGGCTAATCATATCAGTTATGTGTCGACTTTTATTTTAATTCTAAATGGATTATATTTGGTCTAGAAAGTGCGTAAAGATAGCTCACTTTATAATAACTAAAAAGCTGTCACTCTTCTCAGTTTGCTATCTCTCAAAGCCCTGTTATAATCAATGAAGTTTTCTACACTGCACAATGAATCTCTTATTTACATTGTCTACACTTTGTTAATGAGAGGATTCGCAAGCGTGCAAAACTCAGCACAGAACAAAAACTCCAGCCAGCGTTTTGACAAGTGAGTGGATTCTGACTAAATTAAACACCCCTGATTGGCCACTGCTTTCAAGAGAACAACAAACATGTCTGTGATTGGCTACATCGCTCACCGCTGCAAAAACACGTAGTAAAATAAAAACATTTGACATTCTCCAGAGCGCAAACACTGGAGCCTCAGCGTTTACCAAATCTGTTTTGTCAATATGATATTATTACAAATATAATACAAATATAATACAAATATTAGAATTCGCTCTTCCTTTTCTTGTGAATCAGTTTCTGGTTCAAAGATATATGGCTGAATTAAACCAATATTTATACTTGCTATTGTTTAGCGTTTACTATATTTGATTGAGTGGATCAGGTAGTCTGATATAGTGTGAGTGAGTGGAGGCAGGGCCTAATTTGCATATTCATGGTCCGCGTATTCTAAATGAAGCAAGGGTGTAGAGTTACATTCAAGCTATTTTAAGGTATGAATATGTTATTTTCACAGGGAAAAAACGCTTAAATATGTAATTTTGATGATCAAAGTTGAGTTTTAAGGGATAAAAATTGCTGCCTGCACGGTACTTTAAAAGACTTAGCAAAATGCCACTGGAATAACAGTGAATAAATCTAACATATACTCTTCATTTCACACCCTCTCATTGATCGCTGAGCAGGCGAGGAGACGCAACAACTCTTAGAAATGGAGAGAGACCAAGGACAGTTCCTTTGTTAGACATCCCAGCCCATTTTCAGACAGCTAAATCCTCAAAATTTTTCAGATTAAGCAATGCTCTCTGAGTCTGCATAACCAGCCATGACAAGTAGAAACCTGAGACGCAATGCTGTAAAACTTCATATCACAGTTTTCTAATACATAACTGCTCAAAGTTATACGCTTTGGCTTTAGTACACGGAACCAAACATGGTACTTATAGAAGGCTAAAATACTTTGTTTTATACTGTTTGAGCTCAAAAAGGTTATATAAAACGTCAAGGTATGTCCCGTTTTGCATACAAGGCAAATGTGAGGTTGTGCACTATGAGTACTTGGATGATGTTCTTGTTTAACTGAAGTGTGCAACAGATTTTTTTTCATGTAGCAACAGATTTTTTTCTTCTGTATTGTGACACATCGAAGAGAAATGGATTATTGAAAAATAAAAAAATCTAGGGCAGGGAACTTGGTTTTATTCATTGTTTGTTGACTGGATGGAAGCAGATCTGAAGCTTAAGGGTCAATTGTAAGAAAGGGGCAGGATGTAAGCTCACTAAATGATTGGAGAAATCTGTTTCACAGCAAGATTGAGTTATGACATTTTGATTAAAAATTGCAAGGTCAAAATAAACTTGGGTTGAGTTAGAAGCTTTACCGTCACCACACATTGTGTGTTTTGTGTTAGAATAATCATTGGAATGAAGGTTGTCAAAATAGTGCAGGTTAGCAACCATGCTAAACCTAACAGCAACACCATGGCTGTGTCTGAAATCGCCGCCTATACCCTTAAATAGGGCAATATTTGTGGGGACAGCCATTTGTAGTGGTGTCCGAAACCATAGTGGATGTTACTGAGTGCACTCATTCAATCCCACAATGCACAGCAATAATGAGTGTAAAATTGATGCACGCTCAATGGCTAGAGAATACCCATTGTGAGAGTCGCGCGCTGAATGAATTCCCGCGCCTCGCCAGGAGCTGGTGTCCGCAGCTAAATCAATCATCCATCCATTTTTGACCGCTACGCTAAGTTATGCTATGCAAGTGGGAATCTGTACTGGTAAAGGACTGGAAATCAAGTGCAGCATTAGTTCAGTCAGGCCACTTAGGCATAGCGCTGTCAGCTGTCAAATCGCTCCAATCACTACCATTCTCCTATTAGACTGGGGATATATATACATGGCATTACTGCTCGGGAAGTATGCTCAAACTGCTCGCAACCCTCCCTCCCTCCCTCCCCACTATAAGTATCAGCACATTACTGTGTGTGCACCTTTTTTTTCAGATTACCAAGGCTTCAAGTCCTAGCTGTTATGGACCTCACTGCCGAGAGACACTCATCCTCATAGCCAAGCTACAGTATAGACGTCCAGGGATTCACTGCACGTCTACACATTACCACTGTTTCACTTTAAAGACATTACTAAAGTGTCTTAATCGTCTGTATATCACTCAAGCTGATGGTTCCATGGGGGGTTAATGCTAAAGCTCTTGTATGTTCTATTAATTATGGAGCAAGAACCCCCATAAGGAACCATACTGCCAAAGATAACTTAGTAAGTAATTTTTTGGATTTATTAACTGTTTTTTTTTTCAATTCTTGCTTACCTAAAATGAAGACCCGTCATGGTAAAGTAAATCTACGACTGTGAACATATTAACGTGTGTGTGGACACTGCAGTAAATAACAAGCCGGGCATGTCATTAACAAGTACCGTCCAGCATCCCTCAGCTGCTTTAAGTAATAGACTTGGCTGCTTACATACAGGTATACATTCCTTTTTAATTGATTATTAAATTGTTTAATTACAGTTTATACATGTTAGTTTCCATGGCAGAGTTCAAGATAAATCTTTACATTACTACTGGAGCTGCCCATTTGCTACATTTTAAATAATTATTAAACAGCGAGCAGAAACTATGCAAAAGCATCAGCCCTTCCAGTGTCCAAATTCACTCACTCGTTTTCATTCACTCCTTCAAGTGGACTATATCAGTGGAGTAATGTAGGAATAGTGAATAGTGGGTATAGGGGGAGATTTCAAACACAGAACATAACTTTCCCTTGAACTTGCCTAAAAAAATTGCATTTAGCAACGTTAGCATTCCATTTATGACAATAATAATTACATTTTACTTTGCATATGAGATGGGCAGTGTTTAGTCCATAACTGAAGACAACTTAAATCTAAAGTTCATTTTAGCGTTAACACTTGATTCATTAAAGGGTTAGTTCACCCAAAAATGTAAATTCTTTCCTTAATTACTCACCTTCATGTCATTCCAAACCCTTAAGACCTTAGTTCATCTTCAAAACACGAATTAAGACATTTTTGATGAAATCCGAGAGGTTTCTGAACCACACATAGGCACCAACGCCATTGCAACTTTCAAGGCCCAGAAAGGTAGTGAAGACATCATTAAAATAGTCTGATCATGACTCCAGTGGTTCAATCTAATGTTATGAAGTGGCAAGAATACTTTTTGTGCGCAAAAACAAAACAAAAATGACGACTTTTTATTGTGTCAGACTCCTACGCTTTTGACGTAGTGAACAGTGCAGCATTTACAGGTAATGAGATAATGAGGCGGCATTCTGATGTAGAACCTGGAAGCGCAGCACTGTGTTTACTACCACAGTGTTGACGTGGCGAATACTGAAACTTGGGTTGAGTTAGAAGCTTTACTGTCACCACACATCGTGTGTTTTGTGTTGAAATAATCATTGAAATGAAGGTACGTAGGTCAAAATAGTGCAGGTTAGCAACCATGCTAAAGCTAGCGGTAAGACCATAACTTTGCCTTGAACTTGCACACAATAACATTTTACTTTGCATACAAGATGGACAGTGTTTAGTACATCATTTAACTTAAATCTAAAGTTCACTTTAGCCAGGGTTGCCAACTCAACACTTGCTTTCAGGCTCTGTCTCATGCTCTCACTCTGCCCAAGTAAATCTCACGCCAAATTGCCGAACCTGCTTTTGATATGAAACAAAGTCTAAGCTTTTTTTAAAAATTTACGTTTTAATACGAAATTCAAACGATAAATACCGTTTTGGCGCACTTAATGTGGCATTAAAGCCAGAGCCGATGAAAAACAGTTGCGACATGCTTTCCTCTCCCGGCGGCGCACGCGGTCACATGGTTCATGGAGCTCTCAATAGTTTTAAACAAACCAGTGCTGTCGATACATTTGAATAGACAACAGCTTCACTATACAGGTATTTGCAGCAAGTTTTGGTAAACAGTACAGCACAGTGTGCATTGATTATTACGTCAACCACATTTAAAGTATCATTTTATTATGGAGAGTGATGGAGATGCAACATTGTTAACATTAATGTTAATGTTTTTCTTGTATTTAGCCCTCAGGTATTCCTTACTAATTGGTCACACTCATACTCATTGGTGGTCAAATGTGACCATACACCTTAACTATTTTTCAATTAAATGAATGTTCTATATTTTAGTTCAATAATATTTATTGAACATTTTGAGGAGATCTTTTGGTACTAAATACTATTTGGGCAATAATTATCGTCCATTAATGACCACTTGAAATATTTTTTTATTTTATTTTATTGTATTATTTATGTTACAATTAGTGTAGTAATTTAAAGGTTAAAATAGAGAATTCCAATGCAAAGAGGAAAATTAGAGTCATTTTGTGACTGGAAAAATAATTTTCATTTGTAATGCCATTACCTACTAGGTGCCTGTATGGCTCTTTAAAAAATATACAAAAAATGTATTGCAGATCATAACTGTTTACTTATTTTTAGGTTTTGCATTTGAATAAATATTTAGACATGATCAAACACTAGATTTCTTTAAATGTGAAATTTTAAAACGTTAATAACTTACATCCTAACATCTTTAATGATACTTATATAAGCAAACACAAGTGAATATTAATGAATGCAAGCAAATATATTTTAAGCCAAGAATAGTTTAAAATAGGCTATAGGCTAGTAGGCTATATACATATGAATTCATACTGAATCAAGATCGAAAAAGATCACTCCAACCTGAACTTAAAGGAACACGCTGACTTTTTGGGACTTAAGCATATTCACCGTATCCCCCAGAGTTAGATAAGTTTATACATGCCATTTTTATCTCCGTGCGTGCCATAACTCTGTCTGACGCACCCACTGGTAGCCTAGCTTAGCACAAAGACTGGAGGTAAACCATGGGTAAACCTGCCGTACCATGGGTGCAGCGGCGCAATGATATTACGCAGCGCCTGAAAATAGGCTAACTTCTGTCAACATAACCAACGTGACAACCTGCTTGCACAGAGAGCGTGCTGGGGACTATTTTCAGGCGCTGCGTGAAAATAGTGCCTGCTGCACCCATGGTACGGCAGCAAAGTTCCTGGATTATTACGCAGGAATGAGAGTATAGTCCCTAGCCATATTGGTCTAGAAAATTGCAACTTTTCATTTTCCGTCGGTCTTAGTACACGATTTAACTATACACAACACAACATGTAAATAGGAAAATGTTGCCGTTATTTTGTCACTTATTGAGCAGTAGACTAGCTGGAGCCATTTACCGCCAGTCTTTGTGCTAAGCTAGGCTAGCGGTGGGTGCGTCAGACAGAGTTATGGCACGCACGGAGATAAAAATGGTATGTATGGATTTATCTAACTCTGGGGGATACGGTGAATAAGCTAAAGTCCCAAAAAGTCAGCGTGTTCCTTTAAAAGTTGGCAACCCTGCTTTAGCGTTAACACTTGATTCATTAATACTAACACTTACTGTTCTATATCAATCAAAAATACCTTGGTTTGTGGACTAACTGGGACTAGTCACAACACTTGCATATTGTTGCCCTATTGTTGGTTTGATGTCTTCTATTGCTCTCCTCATTTGTAAGTTGCTTTGGATAAAAGCGTCTGCTAAATGATTAAATGTAAATGTAGTGTCTAAACGGCTCAAAACCTTCAATGACCCACTTCAGTCTCTTTATGTGTGTTTTCCAAACAGCCTCTTCTAGCTGAGCAGCCCTGACAAACACTTCCTGTCCTTAAGATTGTGTATCAGTGGAAAGGATCCAAACAGTGAAATCTTACGACACTCTGGCTTGCAGTCCTTCAGTGGTCTGCTGCTTCTCAGCTGGGTGGTGGGGGGATTTTTTTCTCTGGTTTGCACCCAGAGAGAAAGTGAAAGCGAGAGAATGAGCAAGAACTTTATAATATTACAGCTCTCTGGCTGTTATATTGCTCTTTTCTTATATCTCTCCCCACTACCTTGGCTCTCTCTTCTGTCATCATGTCTGATAGTCCAGGAGGCACTCAGTTGTGGAGTAAAGGACTCATCAAAGCCATTCAAAGTCATTTCACATGTTCTGATTAGAAACAGCCATGAAGCAAATAACAGTTTTTCCAGGTCACTAGTGGATAGTTTGGGCTAATGCAATGCACTCAATTCCTGACATTCTTGCACACAAGACCATAAATAAAATGTCTAAATCTAAATTTCTATCCAGTAACCTAAAATGCATATTTCTCTCTAAGAGGATTCCTAAAGGAACGTACTAAGAATCCCTAACGATTGCTAATGGAATCACCGGCTGAATCCGAAATTGCATACTTGCCTACTATATAGCAGTGAAGCAAAACAACTGAAACTAGTAGGTCACATGATAAGGGCAACATGGCGAATGTAGTACATCCAGATTACACTCACACTACACACATTCATACTATATAGAACATACTTTTTAGCGGTCGTGAAGTAATTACTTATTCAAAATAAGTACCTACTCAAGAGAGTATGCAATTTCGGACGCAGCCTCTATCATAATTTTGAACCAATTTAATGGGATCAAACAGAAATCAGCTAAAACTCAAATATGAGTTCTAAGAAATTAACCACATACCATTGGGTAAACTTAATTTTATCCACTAATTATACACTAAAGAATCCACTGATTCTTTGAGGATCCTTTAGGATTGGTTCAAGTTGTGAAAGGGATCCCACTTGTTTGACTAGTACTACTTTAGTCATGACATTTAACAAATAATAGCATGTCATACATACATGGCATGGTTGTTTTCTCTCAGCTATAATGTCAAATGTCTTGCATTAGAGCAGAAATTAACAGCAGAAAATGTAGCAACACAAGCAAGAAAAACTAAAAATGTTCACTCAGGGATTTAAATGTAGACCGTGATGTGATATGAAACAGCTGTTTTTGTTCAAGTTTTCTGATAAGCTTCAATCAGCAGAAAGCCACTGCTTTCAGTGGAAGCATAGGCAACATCAGCAGATCAAAATCAGTAGGGAAGAGTGGGGTAAGATGTGTCAGTTGACACGTTCTGTCGCCCCTTTAAACTAGCAAACTATAAATAAAAAGTAAATAAATCACGATTGTTATTGTTTTATCCGTGACCGCAGTATATTTTGCGGGAATTTAATCCCATACATTTTCCTTAAAAAAATTTTAGCTGTGGGGTAGTGTGTCAGCTAATAGATAGTGAACTTTGCCTCCAAATACAGGAAGTTCACATCTTCAAAAGTCTTTAAAATTGTCACTACATTCAAAATGTATGAATAGTAAGGGTTATCCTCCAGTATGAATTTATGAAAATGTAAATAATGTGCCGCAAAATAAGACTTTAAATGTTTGTTTTTTATTGTACATCATTTACATATTCCCCAGTGTTTCTCTTTGACAGAGGGGCAAAATGTGCCACTGGACCTCTTCTGTATCTTAAAATAATTCATAATTTTATTGTACTTAATACTTTTAATTTCATAACAGCATTTTTCAGTTGATGAGATCGCATTTCTTTTTGCCTCGAGGCCAACTTTAATAAAATGTGACCCAGCTTAACCAACTCTTCTCTAACTTTAAACTTTAAACTCTGAGGCTGTGCGTCAAAACCAGAGTGTGCTGCCTATATATTAATATTTGTGTGTGAGCTCGGCGTCTCCGATGCCCAAAAATACTATCTATATAGTCTACACACTCGGTTTTGAGGCATAGCCAGAGGAAACAGAAAGTCTGAAATCTTACTGTTAATTTTCGGGCTTCCTTTGCGCTCGCTGGTAGAAGGAAGATCCGCGAACTGAACCCGGTGTCCGGACATCTTCTGCACCTCTCCAGATTGCTCGACCCTAGCCAAATATCCGCGAAACTTTCGCTTATTTCCCGCTTCCGTCTACCTTAAAACACATGGAGCTCTGAGTCGGTATGCGCTATGGATGTATGACCAAAGGACACAAACTCCTTCATGAGAGAGGAGAGAGACTCGGAGAGAGACTGAGAGGGAGGGTGAGAGAGAAAGCGAGGGGGTTTTCAGCCCAAAAAGTAAATAAATAAATAAATAAATAAATAAATAAGCAACTTAAAGTCCACATGACTGCAGAATTACGTCATTCCAATTTAAAGCAGATTGTTCTGTAAGAGATATTTGGCTGTGGAATCCTATGCATATTTTCTACGTAGCCTATTTAAAACAATGTCTTCATCAACAATAGGCTATATGATAATCTTATATTATATAGCCTAAGCCATAACCATGGACGTTTAATTGACAAAATGTCATAGTGCTTGAAATTGTCAAATTGACCAGTTATTTAGTTCGTTAATGCTTATTAGAGCCCTATTCAACATAAAAACTATTCTAATTAGTGGTTTGATTAGTTGGGCTGATTGACAACTTAAAACATGACCATGAACAACATGAAAACACGCTCCATATCTCACACACACAGTGTCATGTGGCATAACCTCGAGGTTTATTCGTGTGTTCTATCGCCTGATTCAAACGATGCACTATGTTCTGCATAAAAAGCTGCGTGATTTCTGAGGCATTGTATTTTATCATACAGCGCTGGGCGTTCGGACTTATACTGTCATCTAGTGGCTGACACAGGAACTACCACAAAAAACTAAAACCATAAAAAAAACATTTTGTTTCTAAAATAAAAGTGAAATAATATATATATATCGTTTTTTTTATTATATTTGCCCTTTTAAATCACTAGTAAATCTACCTACTTACCATTTCCTATTTAGAAAATCACATAATTCATTAAAAGGGGGGTCTTTTAGAAGGATATGTTTAGAAAAGAGTACTTATTTAAAGATTGTGCATACCACATAATATAGAGGTCATATTCTTCTTAATAAACCTCCTGAATTTATGAAATAATTAAATGGGGGAAAAGTTACTGCACTTTGCAGGAATACTTGGGTTTAACTGGCTATTTTATGATGTGCAAGCCACATAAAGCAACATTATGATGTGATCTCTGTTATTTTATAATAGTGCCTCTGTGTTCTACTGTCAGCAGGTCATATGAGTAGCTATTTGTAATACTAGATTGTGCTGTTCCATATAGACCTACAGTAAAGACTGATCCTTCTATTCAAGGAAAGAACTTTGAAGACCCCCATCTACCCCTTAGAGGAGCCACTTAAAATAGAGATAACCACACTGAGGTCAGTCTTCAGAGTAGTCTATGAGAACATACACTCACAAGGCTGACATTAGATCACTCTCTCCTCTCATTCCTACACAGTTATGTCATTTTTTTAACGATCTTGGTGCTGCGTCTTTAAAGGTCAGCATTTATGTAAAAGTCATGTTCTGGGAATAAAGAAAATTTCCTGAAGACTTTTACAGGTGTTACAACCATGCGTGTCCAACCTTGTCCTACAGTACGTATGGGACAGAGGTTTTCAAATTTTTAGATGCGATATATGACCATTCTCATGCAAGGGATCCCCATCCTAAAATTTTAAAAGCAGCTATATTTTTTTATGTATAAGGCCACAATTTATACAGTGAAAAATATTATACATAAATTTTTTTACTCAGTACTGTACTGTGTATTATTTTAACTTAAATCAATTTTGATATATTTATTATTTGATTTGTTTATTAATATCAAAATGTTTATTTTAATCTAATATATATATATTTTTTTTTATCAAAGTTATATTTTAATCTATTTTTTATTTATGTTATTTTTTTAGTATTTATTTGAATCTGTTTATTTTGAATTTTTTTTTTTTTTTTTTTTTTTTTAAATCACACTGATTTTCTCTAAACATTTTCCTGGACCCACTAACACATTCTTCTGTGCAACACAAGATGAGATATTTTTACATAAAATTACAGAAAGGTTTTTCAAATGGTCTTTTTTTGTCTTCCACAGAAGAATTAAAGTCATACATGTTTCAACAACATGAGGGTAAATAAATTATGATTTTTATTTTTATTTTGTGTGTGTGTGTGATGTAAATAAAGTTTTGAAATTGCTTCAAAAGAATTTATTCAAAAATACATATTTGTAAAATAGATTTCAGGCACTTGAACATGAGAAAATCATCAGTTTAGTGTATAACACAGCAGTGCAGGTAATGGACTACAAGGGAAAAAATACACACACACATAAACATTGACAAGAACTGCTGGAAATGTTTGTATAAGTGCGACATATTCCAATCAGGTGGATGAACAGTTCTGCACAACAGATTACAAAACAATATACAGAAACAATATATACAAGACTTAAAATGCAATCAAGGCTAAGAAACATTCACTCAGACCCAGTCCTTATTTTACATAATCGCACCACAAATCATCTTGTGCACTGCACTTCAACACATTTATGGAAAAATGAAGACACAAGGATAGAAATGTAATAAATTAAGGCAATATTTAATCACGCGAGGAATCAAAGTGCAATCCATTTGGAAACAACAGAATGAGTTACAGTATCCCCAGGTGCATTCTCCAATTGGGTCCATCCATTTCAGTGCAGACCGTTCTGCTCAATGTACATTTTGGAAAGAGACGCCGCCATGGACTTGGCCAACTCCTCGTCCCTTTTGCGCTGCACCTGGGTGTGACGGCACCAGTCGTCATACTCTGGATTGGGCTGACAGCTGCCCAGCAGCACATCATAATGACCGTTACTAAGCCAGCTCAACCATATGGCCGGTTTAGACAAGTCCTCTTCGCCCAGGTAGTGCACCATGGTTGACACCGTCGGGCTTTCTACACTACCCCCAGTGGTCAAGTAGATATTCACATTCAGCATCTGACTCATGGCCAACAGCTCTGGATAGCCGGCCCATGCACCATCCTGCGCCGCATTGATCAGAAACTCCCCGACGTCGCCTTCGATGATGGGGTTGAACTCTTCCAGGTGGTCGGCGATGTGGTGCATGGTTTGCTCTCTCAGCTCCTTGTGCATTGACTGGTCCCCATAAGCCGCCTTGGAAATGGCCCGGTACAGGCAGTTCCCATCTGGGATGATGTGAAAGCGGTATTTCTGCCTGTCATGGAGGTATTTGTTTTGTTTCTCCACTTCGGCCAAGTAACGGGTAACCTTGTTGTCGACATCACTTTTGTTGGGTGTCACTGTGGGCTCCTGAAGGATGTGCAGCTCAAAGACCGGATTGTCATCTTCGATGCTTTCCTGCCTTTTGGGGTCTTTAAGAGCTTCATATGAATCAGATGATGGTCTTTGTACAGTTTCATAAGTTCTGGAGGGTGTGGCATCACTTTGTAAACATGGCTCCAGTCTTCTCTCACAAACGCTGTAGCTGTCATTATCAAAAAACCTATCGTAGAGAATTGATTTTTTCTCACTTATCTCATCGTTGTCATCCTCAAAAACGCCTCTTCTGGGATCTAAATCCAAGACAGAATCAGAGTGACGATCATCTCCGTTAAATGCGTAAGAAACCCGGTTGTAGTGCGTCTCCAGAGGTCTACGGTTTGTGCGCGGCTCCTTCACGATGTGAATGGGCACAGATCTCTCCACACCATCCGGTCGCGTGATCATAATCTCCGCGGTAGAAGTGTAGAAAACTGGCCTCATCGAGGTGGCCTCGTAGCATGAAAAAGCAGGCATGTTCGCGTCAGTCGGTTCCCCTCCAGACAAATATTCCCTGTGCGCTTCTGTGGCACTTCCGTTAACGACGTTTCCGACCACCTCCAAAGAACTGGAACTTGTCGTTGTTGCGTTATTGGCGACACTGGTGAGAGTTACGGAAACTTTTCGAGAGGAGCCGGGGTAGTGTCTTAACGCGCTGCTGTACAAGTGCATTTTCAATGTCCTCCCTTTATACAATACGCCTTGGCCTCGTTGTTACCGAATGATGACAACACAGTCCAAAAATATTCTCTGTCATCAATAGCAGCGAATGTGTAGGGCCCGTTTCCATGGATCCTCGTTCCCCGCTGCCACAAAGTTGTCTTGCGTCAGCCCCAAAGCAACCCTAATTTTAGCGCGAGCATTGGTAACCGGACCCCGGATCTCTGACACACCGCCCGGGCCGAGGAGACGACCCGCACCCCGCGGGAATGCGAAAGATGTGATGTGTCACTGGGACTCTCGGCGTTTCTCTCGCTTCTGTCCGTGTTTACGCTAGCGCGCGCGTCAGGGCGGCGTCGCCAGATTGGAATGCGTGCAGCTTGCCAAGAGGCCGCGGGTTCCCATAAAGCTCTGAGGACCACACTGCCTCTCAACAGCGAGGAAGTCCCGCCTCACACAAAACTTCATTGGTCTTACTTTATCGAAAAGAGTTGGCTATAAATCGCCTTAAGCATATTAATAAAGACGTTTCTAGGAAATGTACGTCAGGTCGATAAGGCATCAACGCAAAGCTTCAATACATTATACATTTTTCATAAAAGTAACGCAAATAATTTGCTCGTTGTAGCTTTCATCTTTCGTTTTCCCTTATATGGCTTTAAACTCCCATTGACACTAACCTCTGGTTTCACAGACAAGGCTTAAACCTAGTCCCAGACTAAAATGCATGTTTGAGCTGTTTTAACCTAAATAATATGCCTTTGTTTTGTCTCAAGATGCACACCAGTAAAAACCACACATTTATAAAAGCTACTTAAATGATGAAAAGCTACTAATTGAACTAAGGCCTAACCCTTGTTTATCTATCTATCTATCTATCTATCTATCTATCTATCTATCTATCTCCATCCATCCATCCATCCTATCTATCTATCTATCTATCTATCTATCTATCTATCTCCATCCATCCATCCATCCTATCTATCTATCTATCTATCTATCTCCATCCATCCTATCTATCTATCTATCTATCTATCTATCTATCTATCTATCTATCTATCTATCTCCATCCATCCTATCTATCTATCTATAGGTGAATACAGAGGAAGTGAAATCACTGAACAGATCATGGTTAAATTTAAGGTGAGTTGAAACGACACAAGTTTTAAATAGCTTCCACATAAGTGTCATACATAGTTCCGCCATGTTCTCATGCCCCTTTACGCTTGTGTTACTGAAAGGGAAACTTTCTCATGTCCGCATACACCTCCAAAAAGAGAACACTACACTGCCCATCTGATAGTAGGCCTATAGCGTATTGGTCAGCATAATGGCAGAGGTTAAGAGCGGTGTAATTATGAAGGCGTTTAGGACATTTAATGTTCGTATTGCATAGCTAGGTACATTTATTTCACTTGAATCAAAATATATCGGTTTGGTATTTATATAAGATAAGTCATTATTAGCCCATGTTTTTACCAATAGGTGGCAATCAAATGCTTCTATGACGCTTTGGATCAACACGTCTGCAGTTTCGCAATGCAACACCAGGGGGAACTATTGGTCTCTGTTAATCGGATAACAGCAACACGCCTTTTTGACTGCCATGAGTGTTACACAATGCAAAGGGAGCTGTGTCAGGCTTATGAGAAATCGTGAATCATCACGTCTTCTCACATCCAATCAGCATAAAGATTACCTCACCGAGTTTTAATTGTTTTCTTTAACAAAGACGATACAATGTTAAGATTTTTGTTGTAGGCTAATAACCGATTGCTGTAAACATGGGCTATTGTTTACGCATAGTCCAGAATAACCTGTGCTTTTATCACCAGCAGTAAATTGAGTATTAAGGCCAGACGCACGACGCATGCACGCCTCGCTTGGAAGTCAACGACCTGACCTATATCTATAGACCCAAATACAGCATTCTAAGCCTTACCGCCATGTGCCTCAGTGTTTTGACAAGCAGATACGCTTGATTTTAAAGGTCTGTTTCTGAATCATGTGTTCTGACACTATAACGTGTGTAACGGATACACAGCCTAGTGCGTAAGCGCTATCTGACGTTAAAATGTTGATGCGCCTATCTGGAACAACAGATGAGCATCGCGCTCCATACGCAAGAGAGATAATCAGCGTTAAGAATTCTGAGACTGCTGTGATTTGAATTAGGGACGCGTCACCAGGGCAGCTGAAGAAACAAGCGATTCTTGCTTTACAACCATCTAATCCCAACGGTCAACTGGGTATCACGCAGCGCTGCGCCAACAGGAAGCATCACGCACGGCTTACAAATGGAGCTGCTCAGTGTGATGGGAACCGAGCAATTCTTACGTGGAATTACAACGCTGTTTTTAAAATTGTTCAAAGTTTCAAAGAGTATTCGGAAAACCTTCTTAAAAATGCAATCATTAAACGCACTGCTAGCAGCGGAACATAAAGCGACCAGTGTATCCGATTCCTGAACAAATTACTCTTTTGAGTCGGTTCTTTTTAATGAATTGAAAACACGTACAGCGCCAACAGAGTAGTCCGATTCCCAAACAAATGACTCTTACGAGTCGGTTCTTTTCAGTGAACCACGCACATTCAACCAGTGCAGTCCAGTTCCAGGTCAAATGATTCTTATGGTTCTTTACAGTGAATCAAAACACTTTAATTAGTCTGACTCGCTTACTAAACAGCAAGTTATTGCTTTCGTAACATTTGATAACTGTTACTGTGCTATGTTATACTCAAAACTCGTGCGATTAAATTAAAAGCGCACATTATCAGTGGTATCTTATAAAAATACAGTTGTTTAGTTCGTATTTTTAATATAGGCGGACATGTGCATTTATGTTGCCTCTAAAAAGTCTGAGAAGTCGATTAATTCTAATGTGTTAAATCTGAAATCGCGTTATCATTTAAGAACGCTGATACGAACCGCATTTTTAAACGTTCTAAAAGAATTATTAATGGAATCGGATATTCCTTAGGATTCTCTCAAGCTTGCAACAGCATCATGGACATCTGTCACCTGAAATAAATGCCGCATTGCACCTGATAACACATCAACATGATCCTGCAGTAACATTTTGCCATATAAACACAAGTAACACTCAAACATATAAAAGTCAAATACAACGCACCACAACCAAAAAAATATTGTTTTGGAGTAGGGCGCCTAACAGAAGTATGCTGATGAAAGCAGTCCCAAATATATCCCTGCCATGTGGCTGCCTCTTGGTAATGTTAACCTACATTCATAATAAACCAGCTTCCTGTCTCTCTGCCGCAGTCATTAAAGGGAAACGTGCAGGAACTAGATCCAATCCAATGTCCAAAACACGTCTCCACAAACACATCCCTCGTGCTGGATCTTTCTGTACACACGTTTAAGATTGGAATCGGTTTGTCAAAAAGCTCTTTTTCTGTCTTTTTGTGTGTCTGATGTCAGATTTTTCCCTCTTGCCCTCGGAGGGGGAGGATCTAACCGCGTTGAGTCACGCAGCTGTCAAAGATAGCTGTCACCCAGTTTCCACATCAAACACACTGAATGAGACGCGCAGCCTGTCCCAGGTACCCGACAATGTGTTGCGTCTCCGACAAATGAAAAAACGCGCTCCGCGGCGATTCCTCGACGAAAAGAAATATTTCTGTCGATACTTCGTAACAATCTGGAATAATACAGTTGTGTGTGATTAAAGCGAGGAAGAATCGACCTCCTTGTTGCCAACGTGAAAAGGGGAATTTTGACGGACATGAAGACCAAAAAGGGTATGTATCTTCTCGATATGGGTGATAGCGGCGATATATGTTATATTTTTATCGGTGAATGTAACAAATGGATAGAACTTGTCGATGATGGTTGAACAGAAAATGTCTGGCATTGCCTGCTATTGTTTTCCGCTGCAGACAAAACAGCCTTTTTCTCACCATGTGCTGGCGGGCTGTCACAACGAGTTATTAACACGCGTGGTTTTTATTCACAATATATTAGCTTTGATTGTACAAACATGCTTATTTAACAGTTGTTTTTATTTTAGATGTTGTGTTTTAGAACCAATCTACAGCTGTAACTTTAAACAAGTCTCAATGTAACTCTTCTAATGGTTTTGTCGTGCATGTTTAATGCCTTCGTGTAATAGTTGAACTCCTTTGGCTTGGGAAAAATGTTCACGCGCTCAGAGTTCTCATAACACTGACACAAGTTTTGTTGGGAATATGAGGGGAACTTTCCAAGTGTGTCTTTTTTTTATTTGACGACTACTTTGTTGCTTTCTCCGCGTCTGAACATTTTTTTGTCGCGGTCTAAAATGTGCAACAATAAATGCTGACCTCCTTTTGTGAAGTTTGTGTATTTCGCGCCGCTTCCTCGAGGCGACGCTTTCACATTCCCTCCGACCTCGTGTTTCTCACAGCACACAATAGAGCCCGAGCTATTTTCTGTTGTTAAGTTAGTATTTCTCAAATATTATTATGTATAACCGTGTAGATAGTCGTGTCAATCTTTTATCTGTCACCTGACGTGATTTCACATGTTTTTATCTTGTGAAAAGTCGAAAAAACAGAGTTTGAAATGTCCCACAAACGACATTCTTTTGTTCGGTCTTGAGATTTGCAACAGGTTCCCCTCCCCCTCATCCTCCTCCTCATGTAGGCCGACGACAAAGTTACTCCTTATTACCCCTCTACACAAGTTCAATCGTTTTCTCACACAACATCAAAGATAAACGTGTACGTGATTTCACTCGTTTCGTTTTTAGACCGTTAAGTCCCACGCTCGAGCTGAAGTTGGGGAAAGTTTTCTTTCACTTACTGAGTGCTCATGAACTAAAAGTCCCCCTCAGCACTCTTAAGTGAAACATCTTATTGACAAACTAACCGGTTTGATCAAGTGTTAATAATATTAAAGTCATCATCATAAGCAGGAAAAGTTTTCAATCAGCATTTAAAGGGATATTCCGACCAAAATCATAACTCTGTCATCTTTTACTCACCCTCATGTTATTCCAAACCACATTACTTTCTTTCTTCCCAAAAGGAGTTGGTAGGAAGAATGAGACTCGGTCATGATTCATGTTCTTTTTCATACAATTAAAGTGAGTAATGATTGATACTGTCATTCTGCCTTTGTGTTCCATAGAAGAAAATTATACA
Organism: Rhinogobio ventralis; assembly: GCA_039654625.1. Classification (NCBI taxonomy): domain Eukaryota; kingdom Metazoa; phylum Chordata; class Actinopteri; order Cypriniformes; family Gobionidae; genus Rhinogobio; species Rhinogobio ventralis. The sequence goes on from CM077214.1 coordinate 14,297,302, forward strand.
TGTTTGAGGGTGAGAAAATAATGACAGAATTATATTTTGGGTGAACTGGCCCTTTAAGTGAGTTTTAATACAACACAGTGTTTAACCATAGTTTTTGTAAGTGTATTTACAGTGCCTGGAAGTGCACGATGAAACATTGACACCGCTTAGAGTCTTTGTGACGCCTCCACTCCATCCATGAATCACATGGCTTTGCTTGACAGCAGGGATGTGACACATCAGCTGCCACACACACACTCTCTCTCTCACAGACGCACGCTTATACATGCATACAGACGGCCAGGCGCTGTTGTGTAGCGTTCCGCAGTTGGCATTTTGGAGGGAGAGACTGTGTGTGTAAGATAGGGGGAGGAGAAGGGTCCTCAGCAGGGGTTGGGGGGTTGATGTTTGACTGGGTGTCTTTTGTCCTCCTTCACACACATGGGTACACACTGATTCCCATTCCCTGAATCACACTTATTGACTGTTAAAAACACATTGCTCATACATCAACCTGACGTCATACTTTTCCTGGTTCTCAAAGCAGTGTTGTATAGAAAGAATAATGTTGTAAACGTCATTGTTTTTAAGTGGCAGTATTTCTCATCTCGTATGCCTACAGGTATGTTGGCGATGTCCGGAAGTGAGACGGAGGACGAGGACAGTTTGGATGTGCCTCTTGACCTCTCTTCAAATGGAGGAGTGTCAGGGAAGAGGAAGAGGAGAGGAAACTTGCCCAAAGAGTCAGTACAGATACTCCGGGACTGGCTCTACCAACACCGCTACAATGCTTATCCATCAGAGCAGGAAAAGGCCCTGCTGTCCAAGCAGACCCATCTCTCCACACTACAGGTACTGAACATTTATAGAAGTGTGTGTATATGTGGCCTAGCACATAACAAAAAAAAACCCAAACAAAACTGCATGTAATGCAGCTAATCAGAATAATCAAAGTTCCCATGGTTATGGTAAACTGGAATATCAGGGAATGTTAAAACTGTGATTTCCAGGCAGTATTATTTTTGTGTTTTTCATATATTAATGTAGTATTTAATAATATTTAGCTTTTATTTTTATACTTTAAGGCAACATTTCATTTTTCATCTAATATTTATATTTTATTTTATTAAAGATTTTTTTCAATTACCAAAAATCATTTTTAATAATTTTAGTTAACAACAACAGCAACACTGTTTCCAGGTCTGGAATAGTCACAAAACAATTTTCTTTAAGTATTTTTTTTTTTTGTTTAGAAATTGCTCTTAGTGATTGCAACATCTAAAATACTGTATATAAAAATAAATTAAACCATATAATATACAAAAAATGGATTGGAAATATCATGGAAATTCATTAGCTAAAGGTTTGGGAACCATTAATAAAAAGAAATTTGAAAGACTCTGAGTTTCTGAAGTTATGCTTCAGACAAGGTCTGAAGTTTCTCACGACTGCTTGTTTCTGTCAAGAATGCAAGGGGGAATTTTTCAGTTTTCTGCTTTGTTGATCAGTAATCTATTTATATGCTTCACAGGAGAGCAGTTAACTGTCATCAGTGTCTAGTTCAACTGACAATGTGTGAAGGAAACTGAAAGGTTCAATGTCATAAATAGCAGAGAGCCAAAAGAAATACGTCAGAGAAAGAAAAAGTCAGCTCTTTTCGCTAGCGCTACTTCGTTTAAGATCACACGTTCTGTTCCCGCTGAGTTTTAGCGTCATATAAACAACACTTCCTGTGATTGCAGTCAATGGAGAGAATTCCTGTGGACAGATGAGTGAATAACTGTTTTGAGTCATCTGAGATGTGGCCACATAGAGAGAAAGAGAGGGAGAGAGAGACTTGCTCAGACACTGGGCCAGGAATTTCCCCTGCGCTCAGCCAGCTGTCTCACTAACAATAGGGAGACACAATACACACACATTAACATAGTGAAGACTACCAGGCTCAGGCGGACCGTTGGATACACAATACAGCCCCATTACCCAGAGAGCCAAAGAGGCTTCTCTTCTGAAGAGAACTCGCTGGAAGACAATACAGGAGCATTACCATACTGAGGACTGCATCTTGAAAACGGCCCCTTTAGATGCTGAGAAAGAAAAGTTAGAACTCAAGTTATTTCACTATGGCATAATGTGTGTATTGGGAAAGTAGCAGAGTAGAGCTGTAAAAGTCTTATTTTTGTAGCAAGTGTACTAAGTTTAAGTATACCAAGCTGAAGAGGAACATCTGAAACATAGACATAATTGTTAACTTGTATACAAGTACTTGTGGTGTCAAAATAGAATTTTATATATATATATATATATGTACTTGTATTTAGCTTTTTTATATATATATATATTTGTCTATTTTGTCAATAGACAATTTGACAATTTAGATTTGAGATCTGTGTGCATTTACACTTAAACGGCAATGTAAATTATCAGTTACCTGTGGTGCATTATCTACATTGACTAAAAAGGATTAAAAATTAAGGTGTTAACAGTCAGCCAATACTAACTAAAGTAATTGGTCTTTTTGTAGAGATGCACACTGAAGTCAAGCATTCACTTGTTTTCTATACCCTGAAATGTTGGATTTGCATTCGAGTAGATCTCACAACCCCTCAGGTGAGACTCACCAGAGCCGTGAAAGATACAGCGCTATTAGCATGATTAAGGCCTAAAGCCCTCAGGCCCAACAAAGAGCACAATCTGAGGGATAAAGGTGAACTGTTACTTAGGTGATTGAGAGAAATCCTCGCCGCCAAGAGCTTCCTGCTTTCAACTGCCAACTCAGCTTTTTAAAAGAGGAAAAAACGAAAATAGAGTCAGAGATCCGTCACATGTTAACTCAATACAGCCTCATGAATTTCCATTTAAACTTGTGCAAGACAAAATAGACAAAATAAAAGTTTTTATAGGACTATAGGCTTTGAACTTTGAAAGAAAATAAGGTTATTCATCCCATAAGAAATGAACTATATTTAATTGCTTAATTACATATTTTTGATTAATTTTGTTTCTTATTTAATAGAAACTTGTATTAATAAATGTAACTTAATTTTTTTTTTATATTTTCTGGTTTACAGTTTTAAAGAACAAAAAAAATAAATAAAAGTATTGACACAAGGATCTAAATTATTAATACAGGATGGTTTGTGATATCATTATATGAATGTATCTGCATTTAAGTATGTTAGCATTTTGATGTATCATAATCTACTCTGCACAGGTGTGCAACTGGTTTATAAATGCCCGGCGACGACTCCTTCCTGAGATGCTCCGGAAAGACGGCAAGGACCCCAACCAGTTCACCATCTCGCGACGGGGCAGCAAGGGTGGCGAGATGCTCAGCGACAACTCCCAGTCCCCGAAACACGGTCTACTCGCTAACGGAGAGGACCGCAACAGCTACGAGCCCGGCTCGCCTCACCCCACCAGCAACACGCCCACTTCTAACGGTTACCCCAAAAAGGCCCTGTCCCCCAAAACTCCCCCCTCACCCGGACCTGTCTTACCCAGACCTTCCGTCATCTGCCACACCACCATCACCACGGGCACACAAGGCATCGGCACGACACGGAGCTGCCTTGGCGTGGAGGGAGCCACGGAGCTGCCGCTCACAGACGCGGCCGGCCTGTTCGGGTGTCGAGGGGAGGGTAATGTCAGCCCCCAGAGCGGCCTGTTCAACACCCCGCCGCCCACCCCGCCCGATCTCACCCAGGACTTCAGCGGCTTCCAGCTGCTGGTTGACGTGGCGCTGAAGAGGGCCGCAGAAATGGAGCTGCAGGCCAAACAGCTCCTTGCCTGAAGACAGAAAAGACGGATGGATGAATGAAAAAGCTTCATCGATGTTTGTTTCTTGCCCCCCAAAACTGAACTCCACAGGGAGTTCCAAAAAACTTGACTGAGCAACAGAAAGCAAACAAGCATGGCCTGATCATTTCTATTTTTGGTAAATGTAAATCAAATTGATGAGGATTCCTTTATGTAAAGCATTTCAAGGTGCCTTGGCAGTCAGTTCTTTTTTGTATTCCATTTATATGTAAATAAATATGTATCTTTTCATTTTGTACACAGGGGACCAAAACCAAACACAGTAATACGACTTCCTGTCTTTCCTTCTTTATGAGAAGATGAGCTCTTCTCTCATTCCTCATGAGTCTTTCTTTCTCGTTTTCTGAGATTCGGCTCTATGATTGTTGATTTTGCCTCATTTTTAGAGAACACGTCTGATATTCTGCCTCGGTTTTTTTGCACAAAATGGCAGGTCATCTCCGTATCTTATCAACTCTAGCTTTCTCTCCAACAGACTCTAATCACTACTGCACCGGGTCATTCTGTGTCTCATTGATGTTCAGTTTTTTGTATTGTTTTTTGTTGTAAAGTTTCAGATGCTGTCGTTAGTATGTTTCTTTTTTTCCTTTCATTACTCTTGAGGGATATTCAGATGTAGCAGAACTATAGTCTGAGATTTCCTCTGAATACTCAGTGTAGAAACGGCCAGTGAATGTGCCCACATGCTCCCCACCCCACCCCTAAACACACACACTCACACACACATACACACCTTGGACAAGTGAGCTGGAAGAATGAACACTACATGAATTGTATTAATTTTTTTTATTTCTTTTTTTTGTTTTGTTTAAGTTGAGACCACTTTCAGAGGATAAAAGGAAAGAATGGTTTTATGTCACCAAATATGTTGATTTCAAGGTTTTGGGACCTTAGACCAGTGCATTTACAGTAGCCAATGTGACATGATGCCCAATGATGTGACTTCTCCTCCTTACTGTGCAATGTATGTGGCAAATAGGGGTCACACGGTGTTTAAATAAAGTTTTGTTTTCTACAAAATTAATCTCCTTTCTTCTGCTTATTTTTAACTACTGTCCGATAAGTGTTTGTAGTGGGAAAATGGAAAGGTACTTATATTCAAGGCTGTTTTTACCTCTAAACAAAGGGTATCCTGGGAGGGATTAGCCTTCAGATGACACTTCTTTTCTAGTAGTGTTTGAAAAATGAAGTAACATGTAAGGTCAGACAGAAAATGTGGATTGCTTTCATAAAGCGGACGCCGCCATGAGCAGGTACATCCAAACAAGATGATTTATACCAATCCAACGCTGCCCTACCTTGACATCTAACACAAATTAAAGGCATGTTCTTACAGGCTATTGCTAAATCATACTGACATTCTTCTGTGTGTAAGCTTCACAAGAACGCCAATTAGCATAATCCTGCATTTAATTAGCGGTAGCTAAAACCAGACGTCAACGATGGCTTGCCAATGGCGTCTGTGAGAGTGCATGTCTGTATCTGAGCACAGACAATAAAGACGGATTAGCAGGGACACGTCTGTCCTGGATATTCAATCACACTCGGTTAGACAGCTGTTCTTTACTTTAGACTTTTTGCTGGGCTGAGATCCAAACAAACAACTCAAAGGGTCATGGTTTAGTTGGCAACAAGTGATCAAAGTGATTAGCAGCTCAAAGCGGTTAATTAACCGAACACCTATGTTTAAAAAGACATTACGTTCTATAATACTGAAAACTCTTGGATGGAATGGATGTCTCACACATATTAGATGAGAGTTTATGGTTAATCTGTGAAAGAAGCCTGAAGCTGTCCATTAATAAGAGTCAAAGAAGATCTGTTCTCCTCAGACCTCAGGCAATGATTTAAAACTATGGAAGCATGTTTTCAACTCAGAGTACAATATAAAAAAGCTAATAGTAAGAAAGTTTTAAATAAGCTAAATTGTGAGATATTAAAGGGTTAGTTCACCCAAAAATGAAAATTCTGTCATTAATTACTCACCCTCATGTCGTTCCAAACCCGTAAGACCTTTGTTCATTTTCGGAACACAAATTAAGATATTTTTTATTAAATCCGAGCGCTTTCGGACCCCTCCATAGATAGCAATGCAATTAACACTTTCAAGGTCCAGAAAGGTAGGAAAGACATCGTTAAAATAGTCCACGTGACTTAATTTTATGAAGCAACGAGAATACTTTTTGTGTGCAAAAAACAAATACAAATAACGACTTTATTCAACAATTTCTTCTTGTCCTTGTCAGTCTTCTATGCAGTTTACGTCGGCCAGCTCCTGCGTCAGCATTACACGCATACGTCGTGGTGGTTGTGCTCACGTGAACAGCTTTGGCCAATGGTAAGCCGCAGTTCTGGCGTAGCTCTGACGTAACTCGGAAGCGCTGGACTGTATTTACTACGTCAACAGCATAGAAGACTAGACGTGAAGAAATTGTTGAATAAAGTCGTTATTTTACATACAGTCACAATACAATAATATAAAAAAAAATCAGGTACATCAGATTTTTTAAGTTAAGAAATTTAAAGTTTAAGTAAGCATTAAGTATTTTGTACTCACACATTTTAATTGCTCTTAACTTGAAATATTTGAGTAAGCTAATTCATTCATTTATCTTAAAATGATCATGTACTCTCAACTTAAATATTTTTAGTAGTGGGATCCTGGCTAGCTTTAACTAGCTAATTCAATAAATGCTACCTTGCTAATTGGTGATACAATGCTTTGATGGCATTAGCATAGCATAGCTATGGAAGTCCAAAAATAAAAAGAGAAATTCTGAGATATAAACTCGCAATTGCGTGCTATAATGTCAGAATTCTGAGATATAAACTCGCAATTGCGTGATATAAAGTCAGAATTCTGACTGAGAAAAAAAGTCAGAATTGTGACTTTATATCACGCAATTGTGAGAAAAAAAAGTCAGAATTCTGAGATAAAAAGTCGGAATACTGGGCTTCCATACATAGCACTTGTTATTTATTGAAACTCGAAATATTTAATGAAATTCATGTTGTTGATAACAAAGAATGGAATATATTTGCTTTCTCTTTGTATTTTTATATCCTTATAGTACAAGATTATCCTATTCAAATCGATGTGATGAACGAGACAAAAGTAATCTAAAAAGTAATCAAAAAGTAGTCAGAATACATAATACCTAAAATAAGTAATCTAGATTAATTTGATTTGGAATCACTGACTACAATTTGTAAGTAATCTACCCAGCTCTGGCTATAAAATAAAGTTGCAATTGTGAGATATAAAGTCACAGTTATGAGAAATCAATTTGCAATTGTGAGGTATAAATGAGGAAATATCTAAACAGGCTTCCATGTTAAACAGTCATTTATCTCTATTTACTGGATAGAACAAACAGACACACATTTATTTGAAAATTAATCACTTCATGGCTGTGAGCATCTGTAACATTTTAATGATCAAAATTTCATACACGTGCCATAACATCAACAGTGTTGATACAATAAATACAAAATGTAAGTAGTAAGATATCTTTAGATGTAGGTTACATTTACAATGAAGAACATTCATGTATTTACACACAGTCATTTTGATAAAGTTTATGCTTTTACATGAACAGTAAATATATCTTGCCTTCATTTCCCAAAACATTGTGGTGAGTGCACCGTCCACAGTTTGGCAATAAAACAAAGTCTGATTTTCTTCTATTTTGGAAGATAAACCCCTAAAAAGTCAGGACTTATTATGTTGCCAGATATAAACCAATATTTTCACATCAGTGAATGACAACAGTTAAGAAAATGAGGTTGTGATCACTTTCAGCAAAAAGTGCTAGTCTCACACAATATCTCTCTAATGTCTCATAAATATCTCTTTAAATACTAAAAAGAAGGGAGATTTAATCAAATGAAATGTTACCAATTAATATTTCTATACACTTATATTTCAGTATCATTTTACTTTAATTTTGTTAATCACTGATTGTCCAAATCAACTCAGTTTGATATATTTAGCTGACAAAATACAGAACTGTAAAAAACAAACAAACAAAAAAAATATTAATATCAATATGAATGGGAATTTTGTCATCAATATTGAATGCTTTAATTGACAAGGTAACATCTCCAGTATCAGACCTCTTCATGATACACACACACACACACACACACACACACACACACACACACACACACACATTCATACACGTTATATAGTCTCCCCTGAGGCTACGTTGTGCATGACTATCATATATTCATAAATTAAGGCCGAGCGTTTAAACATCAATAATATTTCAAACAAACATTAACCACAGTAGAAGGGCTCTAGTGCATAATAACTGGAACGAAGAGTTTAGTTAATAAGATAAATACTACAAGGATCAAACTAAAGCCAATGCAACTGAACTGTCTATGAAAATAGAGAATGGCTGCACATTGGCTGCTGGGAAATTAAATATCAATATATATTTATAGTGACGTGTCTATCCACAGTGAAATATTTTGAGCAAAGAAAAAAGAAATAGCTCTGTTTATTTAACATATTTAACAAGTGCAAATTAGTATTAGTTATTGAAAAGTATCAGACAGTGCAGTTAGGATTTGACTAGTATTGAGTAACTTGTCAGTGCAACTATGATGCAGCGCTGTTTACAAATTAATTACAAGAGCAGCACAAGAGTGTGTGAATCAACAGTTAAAATAGAAAAAATAATAAACTGATGGTATGTGCTCTGCTTTGATACATGTGTCTACTTGCACTGTCTCCTTAGGGTTGCTGAAATTATATACATCTAAGTATAAATAAAAACAAAAAAAAGTAGCTGATCTATATTACAAAGTATTAATTGTGCTACATATCGGTTGGAAAAAAAAAAGAGATGCCTTTATGAAAATTAGGAAGCACTTGGGTACATGCACTTGATGTGGGAATAACACACACACACCATACACACTTGACTGACTTGGTTGAGGATAAAGACTATCATGCTAACTTGTGATTATAAATATAATGAATAAATTGCTCAGTCACATTTGGTGTTTTTACTAAAAAAATGTATGTATTACATTTATAGAGCTGTGCCATTGCAGTTTTAATATTTCAAATGATACTTTAAGCATTACTGAAATTCAAAAGCTATGGTAAAGAGAGAAATTATTGATGTCTGCCAGTTTCAATGTTTCGTCTGGTCTTAAATATCTCTATAATTCCCTCATTACAAAATACTGATATTTTACTTTATATCCATTTATACAAACATTTAGACAAATATAGTGAGGAGCTATATTAGTGAGCAGTCAGGAAGGCGTCTTATAATTCACCATTTATATATTTACAAAATACGCTAAACGATGTGCATTTTTTTAAACGATCTAATGTCAAATTCAACGTAACAGCATGTCCTAATGGGGCGTGATTATTTGTCTGTCCACGCTGAACGGAAACTGCTGAGCAATGTGTCACAGCCAATCTGGAGTCCATTCTTCGTACCTCGCTTAATACATCTGAGATGATTTGACAGATCCCAGATCTTTTAATCGTGATAACTGATCTCTGGCTAATTTGGTTCTTCAAACGAATTTGCGGATTGGATTAAAATATCTGGATTAAGTTATCTGAGATTACTGCGCGTTCCTGTGTTCCCTGAAGAGGGCAGATGTATCAATACTCTAAACCACGATCAGCAATGTAGCGATTGGCTGGCGGCAAGACAGCAACGTAATGACATCATATAATTTAAAAAGCCACCTGGCAAAAAAAAACATGACAAATTTAAAAAAGAAAAAACACAAATTTCTGGACCTTTATAAGGAAACAGCCAAACGACCAAACCAACATAAAAGTTATAAAAGATAAATGAAATGTGCACTGTTTTGACGATGATTCCCAATTATTTATATTCACGATTTTATAGTATTTGTACACCCTTTACATTTTTATTTCAATGTTGCAATTTAATTTTTAATTCAATTCGAAGCAGATTTGTTACGTGACAGTATTAAAGTTTCTTAAGGGTCAAGATAAAGTTATCTGCATCTCCTGCGCTGCATCAAGCCATCCCATAATATCTGTCACCACTCAAATTAATGCACGGCTCAGATTAACTGTACAACGTGTGTAAACCTCCAATAAAATTATAAAGTAATTATTCCATCACAAATAAATCCCTCAATCAAGTGGCTGTGTCTATAGTATTATACACAACATTATAATATTATTTTCAAATACATTTTTATGTTATTATTATTTAAAATTATTATTGCTCCTGGTTCAGTAAGGAACTATTGTAATAATCTAGCAGTGATTGGGACACATTTTAAGTATCACCTCCGCTTAAAAAGATGCAATCTAATCCTGTTTACATGAAATAAGCTGCTCCAGAGCAGGTTTAAGCTCACAGAGCTGTTGCTATGACAACAACTCCAGGATGAGCATCGAAGAACCAAACAATCCAAGATCATGGCAAATCGTCAACAATCAAATCCAGCTAACTGAGTTAGCGACATATACGAAGAACGGACCCCAGATGTTTAACGTACAGTAATAAAGAGCAGAATGGACCAATGAGATTTCACAGTGGGCGGAGCTATTCAATGCCACAGAATTAGAAAACTTCCTGTCAGTTGTTGTGGTTGTGGCTCGTTCACACTGACAGCGATTTTATTGCTGGAGGAATTGCTAGAGGAATTGCAAACACAAATTGTACACATATACAGAAAATTATGGAAGCATAACTAAGTAAAAAAGGTAGTTGTGAGATGCAACTATCTAGATAATAAGATATGAAGTCACAAAGTGAGACATTACATCATAATTGTGAGAAATAAAGACATAATTTACGATATAAACTTGCAATTACGTTAAGTATTACAAGATATATAAAAACCCAATTACGAGTAATAAAGCCACAGTTACGTAAAAATAAAATCACATGTGATATGTCACAATTGTGATAAAAAAAAACTCACAATTGCGATATAAAGTTGCAATTATCACTTAAAATCACAATTACGAGAAATAAATCTTGTGATGTATAGGGTCACAATTGTGATATATTAATATTGTGACTGTGAGATATAATGCAATTGCGAGAAATAGTCACAATTATGATATACAGGGATATATAGGGTCACAATTGTGCAGTTACGAGAAATAAAGTCACAATTGCGATATAAAGTTGAAATTATCACTTAAAATCACAATTACAAGAAATAAATCTTGTGATGTATAGGGTCACAATTGTGATATATTAATTGTGCGACTGAGATATAAAAATGCAATTGTGAAATAGTCACAATTATGATATATAGGGATATATAGGGTCACAATTGTGATAAAAATGCAGTTACGAGAAATAAAGTCACAATTGCGTTATAAAGTTGCATTTATCACTTAAAATCACAATTACGAGAAATAAATCTCTTGTGATATATAGGGTCACAATTGTGATAAAAAAACGCAGTTACGAGAAATAAAGTCACAGTTGACATTTAAAATCGCAATTACATTAAGTAGTCACAATTACACTAAAATAAAATCTTGTGATATATAGGGTCACAATTGTGATATATTGTTAGACTCTGAGATATAAAAACGAAATTGCAAGAAATAATTATGATATAAAAATTTATCATAATTTATTATGATATAAATTATGATCACAATTATGAAATAAAAAGTCACTGGACAATTCACTGGACACGCCCACATCACACCACCGTGTGTATATCTCTGAAAATAAAAGACTTCGGGTCACTTCATTGCTGTCAGTGTGAACGGGGCTTAATGCTGAATGAAATCCCTGACTGCCTGTATGTAATGTTTCATAACATGACACATTGCTAATTTATGAACGGCTAATGAATCAGAGGCGCCAAGAGTGGCTTGTTCTGACAGTGCTTCTGTCAATGACGTTGTGACAGATAAAAGTGTCACATTTGTCAGATACGATGGGCATCTATGTCAGTCAAAAAGGTGAGTGGCACTGCTGAGGAGAGATGGAGAGTGGACAAAATAGGAGATAAGATGGCTTGAGAGGACGGGAGAGGATGACTGAGTGGGAGGTTGAAAAATATGAGAAGAAAGAAGAGAAGAGGTGGTTTTTCCATTCTATCCCGTGACACTGAAAACAGAACAACCTCGCCCTGTCTCAGAGGTGCAGGGTGACACATGAGTGAGAGTGGTACATGTACAGAAAGCTTGACACCCACATGTATACATACATACACGGCAATAAAAGCTACATTGGCCTTCTGAAGTGATCGTTATGTTGCCCTTTGAGAAGTTATGTTCTCTTTGAGAACACAAGACATATGGCTCTTACACGGTAACCGCAAAAACTACAAATTAAATAATAAAATTCTGTAGTGTGCAATATTTGGGTAGTATTATTAACAGACATAATAATATGCGGTGTTTTAGGCATGAATATATATATATATATATATATATATATATAATTGGTTATTTTAACAATTAGATATAGAGTGTCTAATAGTAATATTAAAGTCTTTGGGAGTTTAACAAGGAAGCTACAAATGGCAGGAAAGAGGAAGAGAGTAAAATTAAGTCGTAAATACAGTAGAAGCCCACAGTGAAGAAACTCTCTTTTACACAAGAAAAGAGGAGTGATTATGTTACAGCTACCCTGCCTTTGTCATTCAGTGCTATTGTATTGTGGTTGAAGATGAGTGTGTGTGTCTATTTAGGCCTCTAAGCACCCGGTTTTCAGTGTGACAGTGTTTATAATCGTGTTTGGGCCTCTGGGATGTATATTTCGATGCTGTCGGCACAATCTGTGGCAGAGTTCTGGCGCTGAGATGCGGCGGCACGTTTAGCGGCTAACAGCCGCTTACGAGCCTCCATCCGCTGGGAGCCTTCCAGAGACCTGTCTCTCACTAGCAACACGGGACCCTTCCCCGGCTTCCTGGGTACTGGAGGGGGTACGCGCTTCTCCTGGACAGCAACGACAAACCGGTTAGTGTCACTCCGTGACGTAACACAACACAGCTAATGCATGCAAACGTGGGGTCATCTGTTGGGTCATCTGCAATATTTAGTTGTGTCTACTCAGGCATCAGCCAAATACAGTGAGCTCTCAGGGGTGGCAGGGCCATTACGGAGGCTGTTTTTGTCAATTAAGATTTCAACCCATTTTGGCATGAGGTAAATGGGACACCCGGAAGTGAACCACATGCAGCGTGCAAATGGGAACATCACCGCAAAACCCGATCACTGTCAAACACAGAACACATAAAATAATAAGAAAGTGAGCAAAACAAATCAGATAATAGCATAACTCGTGCAACATTCATAAAAAATTCAAATAAAATACTAAACAAAACAATAGAGCAATAGACTTTAAAGTCAGAGTACACACCATATTTAACTGGAGGCAAATACAGAAAACTCTCCGTTCAATACATTGGGCTGAAATTTTGAATTATATGGTGGTTGTTCTTTTCTGTGCAATTTCATTAAATAGGCACTGGGTCTTTCAAGCTTCAAAAAGGACACAAAAGCACCATAAAAGCATCATTAAAGAAATCTGTGCGACTTGACATCTGCCCTAGCACTCCTTGGCTTGTTCATAAGAATTTATGAGAGAAGTAGTTAAAGGTAGCCTGGATGCCAGCCGAACTTAGCCCCGACCACAACATTTGAGATCGGAAAGTTCGGTCTGGACTTGATCCGTTGTGGAGCAACTATGCTTGAACCAGAGCTGTTTGGACCAATCAAATTGTCAGGGCGGGCTTTATACGATGATGGACAGATGATCAACAGTAACGTAATCATCCACGTCACCAAAGAGCGCTTGGATTGAATTCGTTCTAATCCTAAACGGAGAACTTGTACGTATATGCATTCACCTTTACTATTTCTCTCAAAAATAATGATTGTGTTGGTAAGTACTCTGTGTATCGTTCAATACTTTTTACAACACCGGCAAAGATCGTTTACACTCATCTTCTTCTTCTACTTCTTTCAGCGTACGTGCAGTTGAGTTCTGTTTGCAACTATGCTTCGCTCAACATACTTACTCTGTTGCTCTGATTGGTTGTAGGTCTATCCAATTGAGTGCAGAGGCATTTTCTTCCCTGGTTCGGTTGAAACACGCCCCATAATCACAGCCCAATGGAGCAGTATCAGACTCATATTCTGACTAGAATCTGAGTATGACGACATCAGGCTAAGTTAAAGGGTCAGTTCACCCAAAAATTATTTACTCACCCTCAAGCCATCCTAGGTGTATATAACTTCCTTCTTTCAGCCAAACACAATCAGAGTTATATTAAAAAATATCCTTTCTCTTCCAAGCTTTATAATGGGAGTCAATATTACCTGAGATTTTTATACCCAAAAAAGTGCATCCATCCATCATAAAAGTACTCCACATGGCTCCAGGGGGTTAATAAAGGCCTTCTGAAGTGAAGCGATGCGATGCGTTTATGTAAGAAAAACATCGACTTTATTTTAGGGTTCTATTCTCGCTATTAACTAGTTGCATATTACTAGGACATTAGCTGTTTATTAGTACTTATAAAGCACATATTAATGCCTTATTCTGCATGACCATATTCTACATCCCTTAATTCTACCCAATACTAAACTTAAACGCTACAAAAACTACCTTACTAACTATTAATAAGCAGTAAATTAGGAGTTTATTGAGGCAAAAGTCGTAGTTAATAGTGAATATGTGTTCCCCATTTAATTTTAGACCAGTGTTTTGTTTTGGTATATCCTCTGTGCTTCCAAGTTCATCAATACGTCATTCGTCCTCTTTGGCCGGAACTCGACTTGCGTACGGCCATTACAGGAGGACAGTGGTTATAGTTTATAAAGTTATAAATATGGACTACGATAAATATAACTCTGATTGTGTTTGGCTGAAAGAAGAAAGTCATATACACTCACCTAAAGGATTATTAGGAACACCTGTTCAATTTCTCATTAATGCAATTATCTAATCAACCAATCACATGGCAGTTGCTTCAATGCATTTAGGGGTGTGGTCCTGGTCAAGACAATCTCCTGAACTCCAAACTGAATGTCAGAATGGGAAAGAAAGGTGATTTAAGCAATTTTGAACGTGGCATGGTTGTTGGTGCCAGACGGGCCGGTCTGAGTATTTCACAATCTGCTCAGTTACTAGGATTTTCACGCACAACCATTTCTAGAGTTTACAAAGAATGGTGTGAAAAGAGAAAAACATCCAGTATGCGGCAGTCCTGTGGGTGAAAATGCCTTGTTGATGCTAGAGGTCAGAGGAGAATGGGCCGACTGATTCAAGCTGATAGAAGAGCAACTTTGACTGAAATAACCACTCGTTACAACCGAGGTATGCAGCAAAGCATTTGTGAAGCCACAACACGCACAACCTTGAGGCGGATGGGCTACAACAGCAGAAGACCCCACCGGGTACCACTCATCTCCACTACAAATAGGAAAAAGAGGCTACAATTTGCATGAGCTCACCAAAATTGGACAGTTGAAGACTGGAAAAATGTTGCCTGGTCTGATGAGTCTCGATTTCTGTTGAGACATTCAGATGGTAGAGTCAGAATTTGGCGTAAACAGAATGAGAACATGGATCCACCATGTCTTGTTACCACTGTGCAGGCTGGTGGTGGTGGTGTAATGGTGTAGGGGATGTTTTCTTGGCACACTTTAGGCCCCTTAGTGCCAATTGGGCATCGTTTAAATGCCATGGCCTACCTGAGCATTGTTTCTGACCATGTCCATCCCTTTATGACCACCATGTACCCATCCTCTGATGGCTACTTCCAGCAGGATAATGCACCATGTCACAAAGCTCGAATCATTTCAAATTGGTTTCTTGAACATGACAATGAGTTCACTGTACTAAAATGGCCCCCACAGTCACCAGATCTCAACCCAATAGAGCATCTTTGGGACGTGGTGGAATGGGAGCTTCGTGTCCTGGATGTGCATCCCACAAATCTCCATCAACTGCAAGATGCTATCCTATCAATATGGGCCAACATTTCTAAAGAATGCTTTCAGCACCTTGTTGAATCAATGCCACGTAGAATTAAGGCAGTTCTGAAGGCGAAAGGGGGTCAAACACAGTATTAGTATGGTGTTCCTAATAATCCTTTAGGTGAGTGTACACCTATATGGCTTGAGGGTGAGTAAATTATGGGATAATTTCATTTTTGGGTGAACTATCCCTTCAAGTCTGATTCACAAACAAATTAGTGGTGTTTTGTGCCTTTTTTAAAGCTTGAAGGCCTCAGGCTCCATCATGAAAAACAGTGATCTGTATGATTCTTCAAAACTTTCCTTTTTCATGCCACAAAACAACAGTTTTGTATATATTTTAAAATAATTAAAATTTTAGGTGAATGAGATATTGAACAGACTGCACTTCCATCCCAGGGTAATTTTTAGTTTGCATCAAATTAAATATTGCATCTACTCTGACATATTTCAAATAGTTACAATAAACCAACTATGCAGCATCTTAAGAAATGTAACTCTCATGCACTGTATTTATGCAGCGTCGCAAATAGCTGTGTGTCAACTGTGGTATTCTTAGCCATTTTTAGAGAGTGTTTAATGTATCTGGATTTGTGATGTAAAATCTTTACCTTTCTCTCAGGAGGCTCTAGTGCTCTCCAGTTGTTAGCTTTCAGCTGGTGTAGTTCGTCAAACTTCAGACTGATGTTCTCAATGGACAGCTGCAGCATATCCCAGAATCCTGCCAGATCTTGAGACACGGGCCGCGGGTGGGCGTTGGGATTCTGTCAGCCAGAGAACAGATTATACACAAAACATCTGTTAATTTGGAAAAAAAATTTCAATATCTAACTGGGTAATACTGATTTGTCTTATATTAATGCTACTCAGGCTAACACAGCCACTCAGGGGCGGAGTCACCAAGTGTTGCTCTGCTCTGATTGGCTGATGGATGTGTGCTTCATACATACCAAGTTTTCTTCACAGAGCTCCCGGAACTGCTGAAATTTCTGCGACATCAGCAACTGAGCGCTCCCCACCGCACTACGAATCTTGCCAAGAACTAAACACACACAAAAAAGAGAATCAGCTGTGGAAAACAAGTTTAGTAAAACAAAAGTGCATTAAGTAGCATGAAAAGTTGATTAGCACAGTATGAGAAAGTCTATGTAATAACACAGCAGTGAATGTGAGTGTTTGTGTTGCAAAGGCTTAGACAGCCGGTTAATGTTTAAATGCTGTCTCTTTGAAGCGAGAAGGGGGTCATAAATATCTAAGGCTTGGGAACTTAAATGCAGGAACCAGAGGAGCAGGGGAGTGTTTACCATGCACACCAAACAAACACCCGCCAAAGCCAATGAGCCAAGAAATTCACGCACACACATACAGAACAAGAGTGTGATGTAAAAAGATAGATTGAGAGTAAAAGAGAGTAAATAGCATATCAGATTACCAAACAAGGGTGAATTCTCTTAAAGGAAACTAATGTTTGCCATGTGGGGGTCATATAAAAGGCTTGTGCCTTGGCCTGAGGAGTGACTGCAGCGTGTCTCTGTGGAATGGAGCCATGAGGCAGTTTAAACAGTGATCTGACGAAATGAACTCGCTCTGTTTAACATATGCAGCAGCAAGAGACCATATGGCAAACAATGTGCTGTCATAGGACACGGAGATTAGCATATTTTATGTATTCAGGAAAAGAGGGAAGGGTTAGAGAAGAGAGAGTGGAAGGAGACAGATATAGAAACAGTGAGAGGAAGAAGAAAATATACTGAGAAAGAGGGAGCGAAAGAAACGAGGGAGATGGGTGGCTCCCTGCTGGTAGAAATGTCTGGTATGTGAGAGGGAGACAGACAGGAGATAGATGAACAAGCAGGCTTTGTGACTGACACGAAGACGGTCACTGCTTGTGTGTGTGGGTGTGTGTGCTTGAGCGGGGAAAAGGCGGGAAGCGGGAGAAAAAAAAGAAACAGGCCGGCCGGAGGTAACCAGACTGTGAAATGACCTTGTGCACTGGTAGTTTTATTGAAGTGGCTGATTATTCTTCAAACGACTTGGACACAGACTGTACAAATGTCACTCTATAGTTTTGCAATCAAATGACTACTTTCAGTAACCATTTCGCTACAATTACTTTGCTATATGGTATAAACTAATTCAAAACCTAGTGAGTTGCCAACCTAGAAAGAATTTTGGGGCAACAAAGATGCATTTAGAACATTCAAATCAAACATGTTAATCTTATGTGAATCGAATATTGTAAATGGGTCTATAATGCCTAAAAATGCTGTTGAATAAAACATTCTAAATGAGTCTATAATGCCCCAAAATGCTGTAGAATAAAATATTCTAAATGTGTATATGATGCCCCAAAATGCTGTAGAATAAAATATTCTAAATGTGTCTATGATGCCCCAAAATACTGTTGAATAAAACATTCTTAATGAGTCTATGATGCCCCAAAATGCTGTTGAATAAAATTCTAAATGAGTCTATAATGCCCAAATATGCTGCTGAATAAAATTCTAAATGAGTCTATAATGCCCAAATATGCTGCTGAATAAAACATTATGAAATTAGTCTAATGCCCAAAAATGCTGTTGAATAAAATTCTAAATGAGTCTATAATGCCCAAATATGCTGTCAAACTGAACGTTTCAAATGTGTCTACTACCAAGATCTATAATGCATTAAAATGCTGTCTTGATGGCCAGCCTACTACTTTTTTTAGAGTCATTATCTCAGAGTTACTCACTGTCTTCTGGTAGCTCGTTTTCTCGCTCATCCTGCTCCATCTGTTGGCACCAGCCCTCCATCCTCTCCACCTCTGCGTGCAGCAGCTTCAGAAACCAGCGTCCGTCCTGCGGACACACAGAGCCTGACACTTCACTTGCGTATTCCTCCTCCATGGCTCCATCCATCCAGGGCACCGGCGGGGGCAGAATGGAGGGGTCGAAGCCCACGTCGTTGAAGTCATCCTGGACACAGGCATGGTAGTGGTTCCCAGAGCCCTGGATGCTGACAGTGGAAGTCGAAGCATCTCGGGATGGCTGGCGGACAATGGGCCCCTGGTGGGTCTGTGTGAACTGGTCATCGCCGAGACCCTCCAGAAGGTCAAGATCAGCTTGAACGGCAGTGGTGACGCTGTTAGAGCGTGTGACTTTGCGGTAGCTGGGAAGAAAAGAGTGTTGTATAGTTTGTGTTTGAATCAATTTTGAGACAAAATTTTTTTGCATCATAACAATAATTGAACTATTTTAATTAAAACATACTGTTGACAAAAATATGATAAGAAAAATGAACACTTTATTAATAAGGTTTTCAAGGACAGTTTCATAAAGTGCAAAAGTTGGGGGTCAGTAAGATTTTTTAAAAGTTTTTGAATGAAGAAGTCTCTTCTGCTTAACAAGGCTGCATTTATTTGATCAAAATACAGTAAAAACAGTAATATTGTGAAATATTATTAGAATTTATAATAACTGATTTTAGTATATATATATATATATATTAGTTATTTATTAATATTTATTTAGTTATTTTATTTATATATTTTTCATTTATATTATATATATTTTATTTATAAAGCTGAATTCAGTGTTCAGTGTCACATGATCCTTCAGAAATCATTCTAATATGCTGATTTGGTGCTCAAGAAACATTTCTTATTATTATCAATGTTGAAAACACTTGTACTTGTACTGAAAACACTGTATTTTTGTGGAAACTGTGATATATATTTGTTTCAGTTTTTTTTTTGATGAAAATAAAGCAACTATTCGAAAAAGAAATCTTTATAACATTATAAATGCTGAATAAAAGTATTAATTTCTTTCAAATACAATCTTAGTGACTGACTGTTTTTGTTGTATGTTCCTAAATAGTTAATGTTTGCTATACATTTTTCAAAATGTTATTTCAAAATGTTTGGGTAAAATTTGGTTAAAATGCTATAAATGCTATTTTCATGATCAAAAATCGTGTCATTTTAGTCAAGTATAATATATATGGATATAATGGATGAATATGATGACAAAACATTGGCTAAACTTAAATAACATTTTAATCATAATACTAGAAATATGATTAAATTGTTCCCTGTTCAGAAAAGTCAAATAAAATGTAAAAAAAAGAATAACAAAAATGAAAGTATATGTTTATACTGCTATTGAAATGAAAGTTATAAACATGCCAACGACTCTCAAAATCCCGTGAAATTAAATCTTCCCAATGCCCTGATAATGTCCAAAATGCTGTAGAAACAAATGATGTTCAAATAAATGACATTAACTGGCTTGTAATTTTCTGTTGAAACTTCCTTCTAGGTAACTGTAGAGTAGACTATGATATTGTATACAAGTGTAACACACACACACACACACACACACACACACACCCTCTCCTTTAGGAATAGAGAAGGATAACATATCAAAGTGATCAGGCTTAGATCTGCTACTCTGTGTTTGCCTGGTGTGTGTGTGTGTGTGTACTGGAGAGGTAGGACACCTGCTCTATTCAGGTGCACTGAAGCACACTGACATCTCTCACCATACCCTGAGTGTGTGTCGCCTGTGTGTGCCTGTGCATCTGAGCGTCTGATATTGGGTTATTGGAAGGCACAATAAAAAACGATAGCACATACATGACATAAATTGCTAGGATTTCGTGAATCTTTTTCATGGACTTAACAATCAGTGTTTTTATCCATCCATCTAGTAATCTGTGTCTGTTCTCCTCCACTACATTACTGAGTTCTTTTTTTAACCATTTGTTTTCCATTAAAGACCATTTTAGATTTTAGATTGTGTGTGTGTGTGTGTCAGAAAGGCCTGTTTCATATCAGCTAACTACATCCTGTAGAGAGGAAGAGACACAAATAAAGGGTGCATAAGAGAGAGAGTATTCATTTCTCGTTCCGCTCACATGGTAGTAATCATTGCCGTCTGTAAATCATATCATAAGAAAACGTTTGCAAATGTGTGTGTGTGTGTGTTTGTGTGGTTTTCATGTTCACAGTTAAATGTAACTATGGCAGACAGTTTTACAGCAGATTCTTTTCACATCTGACTCTGAGCCTGAAATACGCAGTGTCCCCAAAAATATCTGGACACTTAAAAAAAGAATGAATTTCATTGTATTAGATGATGACAAAATATCTAACTATATAACTAAATGCCAAACATTTGAAGGGGGAAAAAAGTTAAACAAGTTAAAGTATTAAGTACTGGAATATTGTTCATGTTCATATGATGATCTAAACTTGTGAAGAGAACAGACTTCATACATCCATACGCTGATATCAGTTTACTGGTGTGCCACGGAACTTTTGTAGCAGCCAGCCAATCAGATTGAATCTGGATATTCCATTTATGTATGAGACAATCTGAGCACAGAGTGGGCGTGAGGTTTGAGGCTGAAAGTAACCTATGGTGCACTCAGTGCTTTACATATTAACTACAGCTATCAATAGACATGAGAACACCCACACACATTCATGCTTCTTCTAGAAGGGGTGGGCCGCATGTTAAAACCACTAGGACCACCACAGCTCCAAAACCTCCAAAGGGTGTGACTGGGGAGACACCAGGGTCAGAAGTTTACTTCAAAAAAAAAGAAAAAAAAGAAGACAATATTTACTTTAAAGAGCAAATTTACCTTTATGATGTAAGATCTATCTATCTATCTATCTATCTATCTATCTATCTATCTATCTATCTATCTATCTGTCTATCTATGTCTGTCCTTCTATCTATCTATCTATCTATCTATCTATCTGTCTGTCTGTCTGTCTGTCTGTCTGTCTGTCTGTCTGTCTGTCTATCTATCTATCTATGTCCGTCCTTCTGTCCCTCTATCTATCTATCTATCTATCTATCTATCTATCTATCTATGTCCATCCTTCCGTCCCTCTATCTATCTATCTATCTATCTATCTATCTATCTATGACAGATGTCGGAGCCCAACAGTGTTATTAAACATGTCTGGCTACCTGTTTTACTGCACCTCCCTAGAGCTAAAAAAGCCAGGCGTGAGTGGTTTGGGACACAGCCACAGGGGAAGACAACTCGTTCCTTAATTTCCTTCGTTCCCGCTGCACTGAGGAGGAAAAGAGGGTATGACACGCTAAAGGAGTCTCTGCATACAGTTCAAGGGCTCTGACTTCAGCAGGAAACAAGAGCAGACCTGTGCTAGGGGAGCTGTGTGTGTGTGTGTGTGTGCCGGTGTTTTACAGCTGTATTCCCTCTCAGTTACAAAGACATGCTTCAGCAAAGTCCAAATACCGGCGACCTGTGCGGGTGTGTGTGGGTAATGTGTGTCCCTCTCTCACTGTCTAGGAATCTGCTGCCCTAAACTCCTAAACGCTGGCCGTTACCAGCCACAATCTTCTATACATGTGTTCACACACACAAACAGTGTGTGCACACACTAGTTCAGTTCCAAAACCTGAAGCTACCTCACCAACTGCAGAGGCAGCTCCCTACTAAGGCAGCATGTTAAACACAATCAAGAAACAATGTACAGTATTGGCCAAAAGTTATGTCCAGAGGGGATATTTGTTTTTAATGATACTATAAGTTCGGTTAAATCATCAAAATATATATATTTATTTTCTTTTTTAAATACGAGGGAAGAACAAAACACTAAACTTGGTTAAGGTATTTATCTGACAAAATTATTAGGGTTAAGATGTCCATTTTCCTAGGTCGGACATCACTTTTGGCCAATACTGGACATGAGCAGCAACTATGTGCATCATACAGTGCTACTCATATGTTAGCATGTTGCTAAACTAACAACACAATACTCTAACATAGTAAAACAGTCCAATATTGTAATACTTTTCAAACACGAATAAAAATAATTAATTTAGCATAATACTAAATTAATGGCAAAATACTTGAATGAGCACAGAATACCCACATAGCATTCCTAAATATTAGGGTCAAATTTTCTGTACTGAATGAAATATATTTACAAACAATGCTTCAATGTTAACATACTGCTAAGCTAATAACACAATAGTCTAAACATAAATAAGATTGCATACACAAATTTTGGGTAAAATAGTCCATTTTAAATTAGACAAAAAATTGTTATGCTTTTATACTTATACTCAGTAATGAATTTATATTGAAATGTTATATATTTATAAATATATATATAAACATAAAAAGTGCATATACATATAAAAATGTATGAATGTATTTTAATATATAATAATTTAATAATAATTAATATATTTACCAATATTTTTATGTTAGCATGTTGCTAATCTAACAGCGCAATACTTTAACTAGCATAAAAATGCATAACATACACAAGCATGTTTTAATTGGCAATTAAGTAAAAGTACTTTTTGTACTTTTCAGCACTAAATGCAACACTCCTCAAAACTCCTCATTTGCCATTTTATTATTATTTTTCAATAAATAATGCATTATGGGATTCAGTTGGCTTTGAAGGATATAGGTGATGCGAGGATAAAATTAGGTGTCTTTGTGTTGAGATATGTCTGTGATGCCTCAAACCGCAGAGACAGAGCAACTGACTCTGAACAAAACGGACCTTCTGTAAAACTACTGTTTACACACCGTATGTGTGTGTGTGTGTGTATAACATTTGTTCTGGCATTTGATCTGTACTTTTGGGCAGCAATTTGGCTACGAGAAAACACACAGAGATTGAGCATCTAGTGGCCCTAGCACTCTCTCCTTCACTCTACCTCCTCTTGGCGTTATGTCCCTCCCTCTCACTGGGTGCTAAAACAGTGACATCTGAGGGTGTGCGAGTCAGAGAAAGCAAAAGAGAGCGAGAGAGCGAGAGGTAAGACAGGGGGTCGATACTTGACCATGTCTGTGACCCAGCAGCCTGCAGGCTTCATAATGGGCACAGCAACAGATGGCCGTGCACGTATACTCAGACACACCCGCATACACACAGAGCAGCTGTCTCTCTGCCTCCCACTCCTTTACCCTTTCAGGAGGCCCCAGTGTCCAAACCACCATGATAGGGACAGCTGTGTGTGTGAAATAGAGACAGATAATGGGAGGGTCTTTGTCACAGGAGCATGTGCTTGAAATGACAACTCTCTCTCTCTTTTACTTTCTTTTCTCTCTCTTATTACAACTTCCATTTTTTCAGAAACTTTCATAGTCATTATCCTCACATCTGTAATGTTTTAAATGACTTTGTCTTATTTCTTTGAGCACATGATTGGAGTTAAAGGCTAGAGATGTAATGGAATATGTTACTGGGGTGTTTGAGAGAGAGTGAGTGGGTGGGTGTAGATAAACTTACCAACTCTCCTCCTCTACTTGAATGCCGACAGACTGAAACTTGCAGTGCACTTCTGATTGGCTGGCTTCCTCAGGACCGTCCACCTTTACACAGACACACACATTCAATATGTTGTCTCGGTGTTTACAGTACATTTTGAATGGGTGTTGTTAAATTTTCTGCTATACATTTGTTGTTGTTTGTACTTGAAGCCTTTTTAATTTGTCTTTTGTGAATATTTTAGTATCAAATAATGTAGGTATAAAGCAAGAACTGCTTAAAAATTGTACACTATACTGATGCATACTCAATAACTTGATAATATACTGCAGGTAAAAGCTGTGTTCCAAAACCTAGTACCTACCTAGGCAGCATATTCAGGCATCATATACTCAAAAAGTGGAGAATATACTGAAAGCAATGGATGTGCTCAAAAAACAAGTATGCTGCCTATCTAGACATCATTACAGTGTATACTACATAAATGGCTACTCAATAATCAGAGAATATACTGCTGATTATTAATGACTTGACAGCATTTTTGGGCATAGTGTACACTGTCTTAGAGCATACTAAATAATTCCAGTATATACTGTACTGTAAATAATGCCTGGCTGAATTTAAAATAGCACACTGGCATACTAATCTTAATATTTTTGCCAAATTGTTATATGGCAGAAATAGTAAGAGTAGAATAATATTCTGAAGGTTTTGACAGACAGACAATATTTTTCCACATACATAAGTAGTTGAGTGTGTTTACTTCTTTTCTTGTAAACTCACACTGCTGTGGTTCACATTTAATTCTCTGTTTTGTGCTTTCTTTGTTCGTTTGGTATTGCTTATATAATCTGTAATCCAATAGGCAACGCAGATGTGATTGTGTGTGGCCAACCTGTATCCCTATGGACAGGCACTTCCTGAGGGCGTCTTTCTTAGCGTCCTGTGAGATGTGTGTTACGCTAGTGGTGGCGCTGGCTGTGGTGATGGTAATGGTGCTGTTGGTTACATGCTGGCTGGCTGGGCCGTGGACTTGAGCGTTCGCTGCCTCGATGGCTGCCGTCAGGGCCTTCATGCTATCGATGCTCTCTGTGGAGTTGCTGAGGCCTGACTGGACCGTTGATAAGGCCCGGTTTGTAGGGCCAGCACTGGTGAGCTCATTGTAGGCATCCTGTGCCGATTCTGTGCTGCTCTGGGCTGTTATAGAGATGTATGGTCTGGTGGGTGTCGACCTGGGTGGAACCGGGGGCGGAGTTTTCTTGTAGGTTGTTATACATGATGATACTGTGGAGTTGGAGGAAGTGATAGGTTACTAAGTGATGGCTTGTACAATTACGTAGCACATTCATCAATTGACAATTTAGTGGCAAAATGTATTTAATAGTCAAAATATAAAAAGACGATAATTGCAGGTTCATGGTGTGAAAATTGACAAAATAATGTGCAAGTAAAGTTAGAGTACCATGGAACTATTTGAAGTACTATAGAGAACAATACAATACAATACAAACACAGCAGAAATGAGTAGAATATAGCAGAACAATGTTAGCATAACATTCAAATAGAGTAGAACAACATTAAGAATAAGAGAATAAAGTATAGTAGAATATAACAAAAGAGTTGAGAAGATTAGAATAAAGTAAACAGAATAGACTAAAGTAGAATACACAAGAATATAATAGTATAGAGTTGTTGAAGTAGAATAGAATTTAATCATGTAGAATAATATAAAATCCAGTAGAACGCAGTAGAATAAATGTAGAGTTGAGCAGAATCAAATAAAATCCAGTAGAACAAATTAGAACAAAGTTTAGTAAAGTATATTAGAGTACAGTGGAGTTGAGCTGTGGAGAACAGAGTAGAATAAAGTTGTGTAGAGCAGAAAAGAGTAGAACAAGGTTGAGTAAAAGAGAATAAAGTACAGTGAACATAATAAAGTTGCGAAGAGCAGCCTAACGTAAACTAAAATATAATAGAATGGGGTTGAGTAGAGCTGAATAGAGTAGAGAATAAAGTACAATAACAAAGTTTTGTAGAGTAGAATCGACTGCTGTATAATAGTATAGGGTTGTTGAAGTAGAACAGAATTCAATAATGTAGAATATAAAAAAATTAGAACAGTAGAATAACTGTAGAGTTCTACAAAATCAAATAAAATACAGTAGAATGGAGTTGAGCTGAGAAGAACAGAGTAGAATACAGTTGTGTAGAGCAGAAAAGAGTAGAACACGGTTGAGTAAAAGAGAAAAAAGTACAGTAAAATATAATAGAGTACAGCATAATAAAGTTGAGAAGAGCAGCCTAACGAAAACTAAAATATAATAGAATGGGGTTGAGTAGAATAGGGTAGAGAATAATGTACAACAACAAAGTTTTGTAGGGTAGAATAGACTGCCATATAATAGTATAAAGTTAGAATAAAATACAGTAGAATTACAGTTGAGTGGGGGAGAATAGAGTGGAGTAGAGTAGAATATAATACAATAGAGTTGCATAAAACAGAATAGAGAAAACTAGAACATATTAGAATAGAGTTGAGTAAAATAGAAGTTTAAAAACAAATAGAGCACATTAGAATATATTGGAATAGAATTGAGTAGAATAAAGCATAAAAAAGTATAAGAATGCTAGGTAAGCATTTTATGTTTATGTAAGGTAAAGAAGAGCATGCTTAGAGTACAGCACTGTGAAGTGTTGCAGAGTAAAACTACAAAAGGAGTTTGGCATTACTGTCCCAAAATCATCCATCCATCTATTTCTGCTCTCTCTGTTCTTCCTGCCTGTGTTGCTTAGAATAGCACAGCTGCTGGAGAAGACTAAACACTGTGTGTGTGTGTGTGTGTGTGCGTGTGTGTGCGTGTGTGTGTGCTCAGAGACTAAACAGTGGCAGTCCATTTTCTTACAGCTCCCTCATTTCCTGCTTTTGGCAGGAGCAGGTTAGCGCAGGCCCAGACACACACACACATACACATTACTCCTGGACACATGAAGGGAACGGATTAGATCGGAAGATCTCTCTTTTGCTTTATGACATCTGAGTGTACGAGAGTGTGTGTGCCAAAGCATGTCTGTTTTAGATTATAGCACTGTAAGAAGATCATGCGCTGTCTTTTAACAGCTCTCTCACACACAGAAGGGATGTGGAACAGGTTTGTGACTGCTCCGTGTGTCTGAGTCTATGTAAACTGGGTCACAGTGCATGCGGAAAGTAGGCCAGGCTTTCTCTTTAAACTATTACAGCAACTGAGCCGGGCACTGCGTGTGCTTGTTCTCACCTGTGTGTATGAGCCTGTGTCATGTGTCAAGCATGTATGTGTGTGTTCTTTGACCCACCCAGTCCTGCGGTTTATTTCTAAAGCCTTTCCTCTCTCTCTCTCGCTCTCTCTTTCTGCGACAAAGGCAAACCACAGGTCAAATAGCCCAAAACATCCACCCACCTGGAGCCTATTAAACTACAGTCAGATGTGAGTTGCCAAGCTAAAAACAGTCTAGATTTTTTTTTTTTTTTTATCAAACAATACTCTAAGAGCCCTGAGTATCGAATTACTAAATATAAAGTTAAAATATAAAGTTTGGGGTTGTAAGATTTTTAAATATCTCATATGCTCACCAAGGCTGCATTTATTTGATCTACAATACAGTAAAAACAGTAATATTGTAAAATATATTTATTATTTAAAATAACTATTTTCTATTTTAATACATTTTAAAATGCAATTAATTCTTGTGATGGAAAAGCTGCATTTTCAGCATCATTTCTCCAGTCTTCAGTCACATGACACAGCATTTATTTGAAATAGAAATGTTTTGTAATGTTATACTGTCACTTTTGATCAATTTAATGCATCCTTCCTGAATAAAGGTATTAATTTCTTTCAGAAAAATAAATAAATAACTGAACCCAAACTTTTGAATGGTAGTCTTAATATAATTAAATACAAGAAAACAACGTCTGCTAACAGACACACACTCGTTGTGTTTTTATGTTTTATGAGGACTTTCCATATACATAATGATTTTTACTGTACAAACTGTATATCATATCCGCTAAACCTACCATCACAGAAAACTTTTTGCATTTTTACCTTTTCAAAAAAACATAATTTAGTCTGATTTATAAGCTGTTTTCCTCATGGGGACCAAAAAATGTCCCCACACGGACAAGGATTTCGGATATTGCCATTTCGGATATTGTGAGGAAATTTTGTAGGAAAAAAACAAAGGGTTTACCTGGACCACACACACACACATACAAAAACGTCTGGTACACTCTCTTTTTGGACACTCTCTATAGACATAATATTTTTTATACTGTACAAACTGTACATTCTATCCCCTTACACTAACCCTACCCCTAAACCTACCCATCACAGAAAACTTTCTGCATTTTTTCAAAAACTAATTCTGTATGATTTATAAGCTTGTTTCCTCATGGGGACCTCAATTTAGGTCCCCACAGTGACACGAGTCCCCTCTGTTTGCATTTATATTGAAGTCCCTACTGGGATAGAAAACATGAACACACACACACACACACACAGATGCCCCATCTGCACAACGGCATGCCAGGAAGGTCAACGGGTTGTCTGGACTCCACAAAGTGAAGAGGAAGTCAGTTGCCAGAGAGCTGTCAAAGTCTTTTTAGAGGCCAAAACGTCTCAAAAATAGTGTTTTTATAACATGGGCAACCGCAGTATGATATATTTTCTAACACCAGATGTGTAGGACACATCCCAAACAACTTTATTTTCACCTACACGTGCACACAGGGAACTAAAAAGGCAGGGAATAAAAACAAGTCATGCCATGTTAGCGGCATTACTGACTACCTCACAGTTTCCACGGATACACTTTGATGTTTGGATCATGGAAGCGTCACGCCTCCAAAACCGCACACACACGCTCTCAAGGCCATCGTGTTTATCCAACAGTTGGGAAGTGGAGTGTGATAGAGAATTCCTGAACTCCAGCAGGCAGGAACGGAGAAAGAAAAACTCCCCAAAATGTTTTCGTCCAACTTTCTCTCAACAAAAAACGGTCTTAACATCTGCCACCGGTCGAACACAATCCGAGCGCTACTGCAAACAAATGCAGCAACAATTCTGGGGATTGGAAACTTTCTCTGAAAGTTTAGATCAAATCTGAGAGCGAGTGATGCGAAAACTAAACTGCAAGCATGCATGCTGGTTTTGTAGCAATTCAGCCTGTTGGTTGAACATTAATTGGCTGCGTTCTTGGCAGATAAAGTATTTCTCATTTCAAAAGAGTAAAAGAATGAGCGAGAGGTTAAAGAGGAGGAGGAGAGGGACTCTGTGAATGACAAAACCCCTTTTGGCCCCCGGCCCACAAACTCCTCTTTGTGAGGCACTTCAAACGAGCGGCCGACAGAGGAGTGTGAATGGTGAATCTCCTGGCTAAAAACACACTACCCCCTGCCCGGGCCAGCGCTGTATCAAAGACGTCCCCTGCTCAACCCCCTTCACTGCCCCCCTCTATCATCCATTCATCCCTTTTTTTCGGCCCCTGCCTGGAGAAACTCCCCTTTCAGCCTCATGCTTCATTAGGAGGGGAGATTGAACGCACCTCTGGGCATTCTGGCGGCTGGACCCGGACGAGGCCGATGGGAGTGTGTGTTAGAAGCGACAAAAACGATAAAACTTATTCAAACAGGTTAGTTGGGCTCCCTCTAGCAGATGCCAAGGGAATTATCGCAAAAACACAAAGCGCTATAAAGCCAGAGGAGGGGCCGCAGTGTGTTTTTGTGTGTGTGTGTGTAAGCAGGCAAGGGTGCAGAATGACAGTTCGGCCCAGCTGCCGTGTGTTTAGAAAGGGGCTGGTCACCGTTCATCTTTCTCTCCGTCTCTTGCTCTCTTTTTCCAAAGCCAGCTGGAGTCCTTTGTGATAGTGTAGCCGTGGAAACTGGGAGGAACATGAAATCTGTGGTCTTTCTATAAAACAGCGTGTGTGTGTGTGTGTAAAATAAAAGATAGAGATAAAAACAGACCAGCCAGTGTTGAATTAAAAAAAGCAAAACCTTTTTTCTTTTTTTAGAAAATAAGGATTGTCGCAGCAGTGCTGACTGCTAACTGTAAACTGTGTGAGTGGATGTGTTTACTAACAGTGTGCCTGACCTACTTTTGCTTGTCCTAAGTTCATACACATGGCCAGTTTCCCCGCAGCTGTCAATCAGTGACAAACACACCCATGCACGCTTACAAAGACACACGCATGCGCTAACACTCCACCGACAGGTGACACATTAAGTGTCATAATCACAGTTCAAACCAGAAATAAATCATAGACTGGACAGGTTATGGCAGTTCAATTAGGTAAGTGTGAGATTAAATATGTGGTTTAGAAAAATACAATTAAATACAATTAAATACAATTAAAATATTCTTTCTGGATGCAAAAATATTTATAATGTGATTTAATTATTAATAAACAAATATTAAAAAAATAAAAAAATAAATAAAAATACAATGCGAAGTATATAAAAAAAAATCTGAATGTATAAATAACTTTTTATAAAAAACTTTTTTTTCTAAATGCAAAAGGTAATGCGCTTCGAAACTTTAACTTCATTCTTCAAAGTTAGTGGGAGTGGGTATCTGCAGGGGTGTAAGATCTTAACTTGATGAATATCTTTCTCTGTAGTCTGTAAAGACAGACATGCCCTGGAGGAGGACAAGAGAGGCAGGGATGAATGAGGGGAAAGAGAGAGACACACAGTAAAAGAGGATGAGATTAGTTTTAGCGGCCCATTTGCTTTAGTTCCTGTCAGAGCATTCCTGACAACAGTCAAAGTGAGAACACACACATA